>OU015492.1:158702007-158723031 GCA_907164885.2 Dolomedes plantarius
TTGTCAATGGTAAAGATTTCTGCTCTAAGCGGTCATTGGAAAACTGATTCATTTTTCTTGCTAAATATTTCGTTATGGAAATTTTCTCATTTTATCTTTATCAATGCATCTTACCGCAAAATGATTTATTGCTTTTTTTTACCAAAAAGACATATAATTCGATTATTTTTTAAAGGTATATCCTGTGCACTATAGCCTGGATTTCTAGTTCTCTGCTTGCAAGTCTTAAAAGAGTTCTAATAGGTTAGGCCCCCGCATGCATTTTTTACCTAATGTATTAATGTATTAAAAGTATTCATTGAACACACACAAAAAAAACAAGACTTTCTATGACTGTGTCTTTTACACGGCAAGTTTTTGAATATTTGGCTGGCACATTCACTTTTATTACCAAACTTTTCTTTTTTGTCCTATTTTACTTGTAATGAAAAGAGACTCTGATTTACATTTTTTAAATTAAAGTTTTAAAATTCTGTCTACTTCCACTATCTCGAAGCTTTGAGTGTTGAAAAATGTAACAATAGTTTTTCACTCTCGTGTTAAACGAAATTAGTTATTTCAGACTTCCGAATAATTACATTACTTACCAAGAAAAGGAAGCTAGTTACCAATAATGAGGGCCATTCTTTAGTTTTCTTCTTCCGAATCATTTAAAAAGAAATCACTTAAACGTAACGATGATAACCCGTAATTTGGTGATTTCTTCTCGTCATGCAACTTACAAACTGCAATTTCATCATAACAGGCACGCAAAGCTAAGAATACAATGCAAGAAGAAAATAGATTGTGCAACCTCACGACGGCCGTATTGCCTATCTTTTTGACTGACTAGCAATTGTTGCTTTTAACTGACAAGTTATTAAGGAACCGATTGCATGATTTAATAGATTAATTTTGATTTTTAAAGGGATCTCCAACAAAACCTTTATACGTATTTTATATTCATATCTTTTCTCGATATGAGCATTTTTATAACGATCTCCAAACAAAAAAAAATTTCAAGTCCATTCCAATTATTTTTATTTTAAAATTTAAATTTTAAGGCGTTTAGTTTATTTTATAAATTTCCCGATCCAAAATCTTATTTCCATAATTTGCCTCTTTGTTCGTAAGAAAAGTTTTTTTTTAAATTTGTCTTCAGGTTTATAAAAATTATAATCATTGAATTTTTTAATCAGATTAAAGACCAAAATGTAATTTCAGGGTAATTCTGGTTTCAGGGAAAATACATTTTGATTTTTTACTCAAAATCAAACGTGATGGATGCAGTTCAGTGAAAATAGAACAAAAGAAAGCTGTACGAAATTCCATAGAGACACTTTGTAAAGAATTTAAGATATATCCCTTTAACGATATCTAGTTTTGAAAAATTTGATTCCGATATAAATTAGTCTGAAGTACATATAACTAACTTGTTATTCGTAGGCATTTCAGAATAAAAATTTTATAATTGGCAATGTAACCATTGCAGAAACATGCAGTGTGAGTAAATTATAATTCTGAACCCTGTGTACAATGTGTTAAGCGAAGAAAACAGAACTGTACTTTTATAAAAGAATTAATTCCTGGACTCCGTTACATTTCAGTGCATAATTATTATTAAATTAACAAAATTTTAATATTCATATTTTCTTTGAGTCATTAGTTGAAGTGCCCGGTAAATCACGGCCAGATAAGTCAATCTGTACACTAAAAAAATCTCAGCATTTTCTCTGTAAGCAAAAACCGTACATCATAGAACAATATACACTGCTAGCCATTAAAATTGCAACACCATGAAGGATGATGCAAACATCAAATTCGCATGAAAGGAAGAGGATGGTGGAATATGCAAATGATTAGAATTTAAGCGCGATCGAACGACGCAGGAGGGAGAAACTGCATCTCAATGCTCTATATAAAAGGAACTCTGTATAAAAGGAAACTCTGTATAAAATGAAAGTTACGCAGCGGGTTTCTGATTCGGAAATCGCATTTGAATGTCGTTTGTTTGTGAGAGGATAAGAAGAAGAAACGGCTACAGGCACGTGTCGGAATTCGATAGTGGCGATATCATGGCCTATCGAGAGTGCAGTTTATCATTCCGGGATATTG
Source organism: Dolomedes plantarius (assembly GCA_907164885.2). Classification (NCBI taxonomy): domain Eukaryota; kingdom Metazoa; phylum Arthropoda; class Arachnida; order Araneae; family Dolomedidae; genus Dolomedes; species Dolomedes plantarius. Next base: position 158,704,102 of record OU015492.1, read on the forward strand.
CTAATCACATTGGTCGGAATCCAACGACTGTCAGGCAAATTTGGAATCGATGGGTTCAGGAAGGCCATACTGAACATGCAGAATCTTAACGGCCTCCCAAGACTAACGCCCGAGAGGACAGACATTTTGTCAGGTCGGCCTTGCATGATCGTACAGCCACATCACGGACCTTGAGTCAGGAAATGGGATTGTTTGCAGACCGACGAGCATCCCCACAGACAGTGCGACAAAGCCTGGAGCAGCACGGACTGTCAGCACGGTGACCATTATTGTGGCTTCCCTTGGCACTGCAGCATAAACACGCGTGGCGGCATTGGTGCGCCCAACGACAAAACTGGATACAGAAGTGGCACCACGTCTTCTTTCAGACGAGTAACGGTTCTGCGTGCAGCATCATGATAGACGTATCTGTGTCTAGAGGCACCGAGGAGAACACACAAGGCCTGCTTGCAATCGATATCGTCATACGGGACCTGTACCTAGTGTGATGGTATGAACAGCCATTGGGTACAGGACACAAACACCTCTTGTTCGCGTGGTCGGTAATCTGAACAGCCAGCGTTACATTTCTCAGATCTTAAGGCCGGTGTCTGGGCCCTATCTTCGAGGTCTCGGAGACGTCATCTTTCAACAAGATAACGCAAGACCGCATGGTGCCCGTCGTGTCCTGATCTACCTCGACACAGAGAGTGTTCGACTGTTGCCCTGGCCAGCACTCTCTCCAGATCTCTAACCCACTGAAAGCATCTTGTCATGGGTTGCTAACAGGCTGGGCTGCCACCGCTCTCCAGCCACTACGATTGATGAAGTGTGGCATACACTTGAAGCAGCATGGAAGGTCTTGCCCGTATGTGTCATCCAAGTCCAGTTCGACTCGATGTCTAACCGGGTTAGAGCCATTATAGCTGCAAGGGGCGGCAGCTATGTGTATTAATTTTGGACCCTGTATATCCCCAAATTGCCTACATATTTAATCATATTTTCTTTCAACTATGCTGTATGTACAATGAGTAAAGTTTTGTTATTTGGTTTCCTTCCTGGTGTTGCAATTTTAATGGCCAGCAGTGTATGTTTAAGTATATTCCTAGTGTGATAGGAAAGGCAATTGTTTCATGAACTTCATCTGAGCTCAGGTAATGGAGTTACTGCGACTTTACTAGGGGAATAACATCCTCTTCGGGAGATTCAGGATGCACTGTTCTCGCCGTTGGTTGCCCCCACCTCCACGTGGTTCAGGCCTGTAACTGGAACTTATCTAGGCTAAGCGGAAAAGGGGCTGGTGATCTAGTCTAACACAACATGGAGTAGTACTAACGGGTTACAAAGACCCTATATTAATTTCTGAATCTGCATACACCTGTGTATGCGGGACTGCACGCAACAACTTGTGTGTTCACCCAATTGCAGAATGCCTTTTGATGGAGTAAATTTGAAAAGGTTTAAATTTTGTTAAAAGTCGAACCGCGGCTTGCCGAATAGCAAATACTTTTACAGTTGCAGTTCCGATCAGCAACCTGGAGGTGATTTTTAAGATTTTCCTTGACTTTTAGCACGCCCGGTGATAGGATACTATCGATCATACTTAAAGAAATAAATATTCAAAGATTACCAGATTTAATGAAATATAGTTCTAAAAATTGACAGAAACATGACATATACCTATTTGAAGCAAGAATAAATTTTTAATCATATTTTACAATCATTTGTCATTAAGTTTATGCAGATGATGAGTCCAACACAAATTTCAATGCTACTATCCATGGGTGGAGGGATGTATATTTGATTTGACATGCAACATTATTCTGCTAGATGAACTGATTAAATTTTCCAACGCAAAAACTTTGCTAAAAGTTCTTCGGTATGCATAACTATGTTTATTGGCAAGCCAATGTTCCTGTTTTTATCTTTTCCTCCAAAGTTTGATTCAGTTTTTTAAACAACTGTATTCACTAAATATGAATTTTCGCGACTCCGTGAATTTTTTATGTGTATCTTTCTGCCTCTAAGCTCTGTTTTTCAGTCAGTATTTCTAATGGGTAACTCAAACAACTAATTTTTTAATTAAAAAAATTAATTTTCAGCGCACTTTTTCCAAATTGTAAATAAAAACCTTTTAGACAAATATGTTACAATTCATTCATCGTTATTTATATGTTTACCTAAATATAATATTAAAATATTTTAGAAAAATGTAATATAAACAGTTTAGGCTAATTGTTTGCATGGTATTCGAGATATAAAGCAAGGAGACGTATTTATGTCATGTAGATATGTAAAAATGTTTGTCTGAATTCAGTATTTAGTGGGTACATAAAAACTATTAATGATATTTGTAAATTAATCAAACTAATTTAACCATATCTGTTACGTTTTCATTTAACTAATTTAGAATGCAAAAATAGTTTAGTATACAAAAATAATTTAGTATGCAAAATAATTTAGCATGTAAAATCAAAATACTTGTATTATCTTCAGAAAATATGGAACATGCTTTGAGCTTTAATTTTTGAGAAGATTTTTAAATCCAAATAACCGAGAAACAGAAAGAAAAAAGTAAAAACTAAAAGTTATGGTACTGTTTTTCTCATCTTATTAATAAAAGCGAATGTTTGCATGCGTGTGTATGTGTGTGTGTGCGGCCCCGAGACGAATCTGTGAAACTTACAGCCATGAAATTTCGCACACGGGTAGTGCAGACTATGGGAAGGTGCACCTCGAAGCCCGAATTTTAAATTTGATTCTAGAAAATTTTTTATTTTATGTTTTTTGGGATATTTAATGTTTTATTAACTTCAGATTACGATATCTCGGCAAAAAATGATCGTAGAATTTTGATCTTTTTACAGTCTAAGACAACAGACATTTTTCCTTCAAACAAGACCTCATTTGTTTAAAAATAATTTAAAACAGACTAATATTTTCATCAAAATATTAAACACACTTTTTCGAGAAATTTACGAGATTTTGAGCATCTACGGTCGATGCTCATCGTTTTTTTATCTTACAAAGAAAATATTTACATCATCTGGAAGATGAAAGCTTTCTCATTCATATAAACCTCATTTCAAGTCTCTCTTAAAATTTCGATTTTTAATTGAATTTTAAAGAACGACACTTCAACACAAATTTTATACGCGGTTCTTCGAACGCGGTACTCTAGGCGTTGGAATCAATCATTCATAAGAACTGCGCATGCGCACAAGGAAACGTTTTATTTTTGCCGGTGCTCACTTTTTCTGTATTCTGTCAATTTTTGTTTAATTTACATACTTTCTTGCATATTCTTTCTTTTATGCTTCTGTCTGAAACTCTGGAATATCTTTTATATCATTCGAATACTTCGAAACATAACAATGTTTACCAGGGGTGTTTTAAAACAACTGATAATTATGTTTGTGTTTACCTTTGATTATGTTTGTTTTTAGCCTTGAGAAAAAATAATTTTGTAAAGGTTTTTTTGGTCTTTTATGCTAAAATAGCACTTAAAAATCAAAAAAAGAAACAAAAACTTACCTATGAATAGCATACTTTTTTTATAAATTGATCAATTTGAAGTAATCTTTAATGAAATTTAGCTAAAACACCTATCATTCTGCACAAAATCCTAAAGCTAATATTTTACACTAATTTTAGCTTTTCATTGTGGAAATTTTTGATGTTAAAACATGTTAACAATGTATTACATATGCATTATTTTGTACGTCAAATATAGTTGCACATTAATTTTATAGAACTTTGTGGTATGACTTTAATAAGTAGCATGATTTATTTTTTCTCGATGATATCTTTTTCTTAATTGTCATATTTTGAGAACATAACTTTTTAAAATAAAAAAAACACAAATGACAGTTTAGGTTAACAAGAATTATTGTCAAGAATTATATTTCACATGATTGGACAAGCCACAGGTCAAGAAGAGTTGAAATTAATAGAGGTAAGGTTAATTTTCTTTACATGCAGTAATTTTTTCATGTCCTGATAAATGATTTATAAATTAGAATCGATAGCTCATTTATACCTCATTTATATTTTTAGAATTTAACTTCTTACTTCTGTTTTAACTTTCCTTTCTATTTTACCATCATGTTTTGTTTTGCTATTATTGAAGTGTGTAAAATGTTTTACATTGCTTACTAGGATTTTAAAAAAATTTGTATTATTGGCCTGAGCATATCTGGCCGCAGCCTGAACTTTTTATTCATACTGTGTTATTTATACTGTTATTTTTTCTACGTTATTTATACTGTATTTAGTTTTAAAATTATTTGGTATTGTTTACTTTTCAGCTTTTTCCGAATGATTTTCTGAATCTTTACCCCGGAAAGAGAAGCGAGACTGGAAGAAATCAACAGCAAAGAATAGTTGGCAAAAACCACAGGATTGTCATGATTTGTTAGCAAGAGTGTTTCATCAAAAACAAAAATCACTTATGAGTCTCATCACAAAGGCAAAGATTTTTGGATAAGTTAGGTGTCATATGTACGCCTTAATTGCAGTTTTGGCTGATTTAAACTCTGTATTCTCACATTTTGATGTCCCTGTAGCAGTAGTGGATTACATGGTTAACTGGAGTTACACATTTTGTTCCATTTTAAAGGAATTAGGCTGTGGTTCATATGGGAATGGCGTTTAGAAACATACGGTATATGAGGCAGATATTACAGATCAAATAATAGCCAAAGATGACGCCACTTCAGTCAGTTTTCCGACATAATTGCAACTTTTGGCTGATTTAAACTCTGTATTCTCACATTTCGATGTCCCTGTAGCAGTAGTGGATTACATGGTTAACTGGAGTTACTCATTTTGTTCCATTTTAAAGGAATTAGGCTGTGGTTCATATGGGAATGACGTTTAGAAACATACGGCATATGAGGCAGATATTACAGATCAAATAATAGCCAAACTGTCTCCGTCCACATGTTGCAGAAGCCTCCTCTACACGATTTCTTCATTCGGGAATGGCGTTTAGAAACATACGGCATATCAGGCAGATATTACAAATCAAATAGTAGCCAAAGATGACACCACTTCAGTCAGCTGTCCGGCATAATTGCAATTTTTGGCTGATTTAAACTCTGTATTCTCACATTTTGATGCCCCTGTAGCAGTAGTGGATTACATGGTTATCTGGAGTTACTCATTTTGTTCCATTTTAAAGGAATTAGGCTGTGGTTCATATGGGAATGGCGTTTAGAAACATACGGCATATGAGGTAGATATTACAGATCAAATAATAGCTAAACTGTCTCCGTCCACATGTTGCAGAAGCCTCCTCTACACGATTTCTTCATTCGGGAATGGCGTTAAGAAACATACGGCATATGAGGCAGATATTACGGATCAAATAATAGCCAAAGATAGCAAGTGTCTATAGACAATGCGTGGGTTGTCCCGTATGCCCTCTACTAACCACAATTTTCAATGGCCATATAAACATAGAGTACTGCAATTCAGTTTTACAGTGTTGCGTGTGAGTGAAACACTGGTGTGTGGTTTTCAAATGATTTTAGCTTTTACTGGAAATTAGCAGATGATTAGCTTCCAAAACACTAATCGCTTGGAAAGTTTTATTTATATACACAACTCACTACCATAATACTCTTAAAATTTATATTTTAACACATTTCGGTTACTGCTGTTGTTTGTAAACACACGATCTTCATTGCCATGCTCATTTCAGAAATTTCTCATTAAGATGATGCTCCTTTAATGCGTGTTTTCAAAAGTGAAATATACCATGTTCTGTAAATGCCCCGAAAATTTCTATACTGGAGATGTAGACAGATTAAAGAATTTAAGTAAACTTTTGTGTAATTTACACATTTGTGTGTGTTTAATTATTTAAATTAATAGATTTATATTTTTTAAACGTTTATTCTTGCATTCTTTTAGGGGTTTATAGTGTTGCGTGTGAGTGGAACACTGGTGTGCGGTTTTCAAATGATTTTAGCTTTTACTGGAAATTAGCAGAAGATTAGCTTCCAAAACAGTAATCGTTTAGAAAGTTTTGAATTTAATTATTAAATGCTGATCACGAGATTTCTTTTCTTTTTGTAATACTTTAAATTAATTTTGCGTCACGTGCATAAGAACGAAATTAATTGACGAAAATATTAAAATACAGTAAAAGATAAAATTTAACCACTAGACTAATTGAGATGGACATTTTTAAAAATTTAGTTCAAAATAGTATGTTTTATGGATATTAAATCAAATCTATATATAAAATTGTAATGTCCTCTCAAAATATGCTTCGCCATGACGATAAATAAGTCCCAGGCCAAAGTTTAAAATATGCTGGCGTACACTTACGAGAAAATTGTTCCTCCCACGGTCAGTATTACGTAGCTTGCTCACGTGTAAGTTCACGGATGAGCCTGGTAATATTAGTTCCGCCCAATGAAGAAACAAAATGTATTGTTCATAAGAAAATCCTCTAAAAAGCAATTTCATTACTTTTTCATTGTAATTATCCTAAAATGTACCCCGTAGCGAAGCACGGGTATTCAGCTAGTATCTAATACTTTAAAATGTATAAAGTGTAGAAATTCCAAGATATTTTATAAATCTAGGCTATCATTATTTGTTTTTCGGTTTGAGGAAATAATACTTCTGTTCTCAAATTATGATAATATCAAAAATGAATACGATCTTAGAATAATTTTCTTACCTTTATACATAGTGCTTATCAAAAGTAAACTCAAAATTGTAGAAACAATGAAATAAATTTCTGGTGAGTAATTTATTGCATGCAAAGAGATGTTATCAAGAGAGATTCAATCGTTATCACCATCACTTTCATTCCTCTTTCTTTAGCGATTATCATATTGCTGTATTTGTAAATACTTAATATTCTTGTATTGCTCCGCTGTAAAAAGAAACCTATTTAAAATATGCACGATGGTGAATGACTGTAATTCCTGCTATGATGAGTGAAGTGGCACGCACTTGCGTGAAAATCGTACGGGTTTATCCTGTCGTCAGTAACCTGGTACGGCTCGTTTTCATTTTAGTTATTTTTGTTTATTTTATTAGTCACCCCCTTAGTTTTTTTCTCAGGTTTAATGATCTGAATTTTTTTCCGGAGGACAATAGCGATAGTCCAAAGGAGTTTTGAGCACGCCGCTTCACGGGGAAACTTACGCACGGGCGGACCACGTCTCGCGTCGATGACATATGTGAGTACACGAGACACGGGTCCGGGGAAAGCGTTGTCGCCTCCAAAATTGACCAGAACTTCCCTTTCGGCCAAGCCGGCAACCGAATAGTTTAAGCAGCGATACCGCAAAATTCACCTTTGCTTTGTTCCTTCCTGGCCTCCACCCCACACTAATAAAGATTCGTTGGTAACTCCCAGTTTCCTTGGTCCGTGAGCATCCATTTTAGCACTAAGCCCTCCTCCGTCTCTTCCAAATTGCAGTTTTTCAGTTAAAAAACAACAATTTCTGCATTTGTGGGAGGAAAGTCTTTGTATAAACATGAAGCTCTCTTTAAACTATGAGAAATTGTAGTCAAAGAAAAGAGAGAATAAAGAGTAATGTAGAGAGAATATTTCAAAGAATCTTCTAAACTGACAAGTATATTTTAGAATCTTATAAAAGATTTTTTTAATCGGATAACAGACATACTGTATTAAAAACAAAAGTATGAGCGTGAGCAAAAAGAGAAGACCCCATTGAAACAGTACTATATTGCAAAAGAATCTACTTACTACACAGCTGACCCTTTATAAAAACACTAACGGAACACTTAATGCCCTCTCCCATCAAAACTGAAAAATAGTTCTAACTTATGATTAATCATACATTCCACTGGCTCTCCAGAAGAAAGATCCAACAAATCTTGTTCAGAGACCCTGAAGATCGTAGTTTCAATAAAAGAAACATAACTTTTATCAAACATATAAGAATCAACTTAATAACTTAAAGAAGTCCAAATTTAGTGTGTATTTGCATCATTTATAGTCCAATCGATTGCTTTTTGAAAAAAACTTACATTTTTAAAAAAAATTTGCAGTTTTATCCTAACATTAATGTTCTAGATACTACTACTCATAAACCCACAATATCAATGCTTAGTTACTAGCTTCCAAAAAAAACTTTTATTTTAATACCTCAATTGAGTTTTCATTGGACTTTATCATCCGTGATAAAATGTAATTTTCTCTTCATACGCTTTACTAACAATTATTTTAGGGGTTTCTTATCTATCCCAGTAAATGCTTATTTATCGGTTTCTACTTTAACTGGTTTCGATATTGACTACTCTTCCTATAATTTTTCAAGTTAATTTCTATGCACTTGCTACATTAGAGATAACTCTCATCTTCCCCAGAAAATAAAGCAGCAACTTCTTCGTTTGTATTCATCCAACCGATAACAGATAGTTCTGTTTTCATTATATAAGCCTCTATTAATTTTCTACCTGTGTTATTCACTACATTTCGCATTCGTTCAATAAATTTCTCTCTTCAACCAAGGAAGCGAAATCTGCCAATTTTTGTAAATATTTCTTAAAATGTTGAGGCCATGTCGTCAGATGGTTTATCCTTGTCAGGCAAAACTTGGAATAGCCTTTTTTTTTGTACTTTTAAAACTAGAAAATGACATCGAGTGACGCTATCAAAATAGTTTTAAGATCAGCGGCTTTAAAATTCGGCTGAGTAATCCCGAAACTTGAGGAAAACCTTTTTCTGTATTGCTTGAGTATAGGAATTTCTCAAATATTTTACATTTCTGTTTTAAACAAACAAGACATCATGCTTGGTGGATAACATATAGGAATTTATTATATACCAGATTTATTACCCGGCATCGCTCGGGATTCAGTTTCTGTTATTATTTTTTCAATGATTAGCCTCATGTTATGATGTTCTAAAGTTATAACAACTCTTAAACAAATTAATTTCATTTTTTCAGTAATAAAAAATTCATTTATTAACTAATTTATTGTTTTAATACGTTCCAGTACACAACATTTTTTGTTTCTTTTTGATCATCAGCGACAATGTATAATTCTGATTGATTCCTTGCTCTAGACTCTAGACACTCCCACATATAGCTGACCATGCGAAAAGCATTTTTCGTCAGATCCAGTCCAGTCCTCTCTTCTTTTAGGGCATTTTAAAGCATTAATTTACAGATAATCAATAATGTTTGAATCGATTTATTATTATAGGAAAAAAATCAATAATGTTTGAATGGATTTAGAACACATTCAATATTAAAACACAGTAAATCTGATAATTATTGTAGAAAAAGTATATACACATATTTCATGCTCGGAATTCTTTCTTAAAACTAAATCGTGTGCTACGTTTCAATGCCACTTTCAGACTTTCTTAATTATAATACACGTACATACACGTAATATACACGTATTTCATGATTGTAATTAATTCTCTAAACTAAATCGTCTGCTATGTTTCAATGTCACTTCTAACATAATTCGGGAATGGAACGTCTTAGCGGGATGGAAATAGTCACATTCATCCTGATTTTCCGAGAACTTTAAACGGTGTAAATTTCATCAAGGTAGGGCTCACGGTTCTTGAGTTTTTGTGACTCACACGTACAGACATGACCCATTTTCCGTTTCTGCTTTATATATAAGATTTATTTCCGGAATTATGTGTTCTGCATAAAATATCAGCAGCAAGAAATTTTATGAAATTTTTACATTAAATTTTTCCATATTTCTTTCTTCGAAAATTGACTGGTCTACAGAAAAACGAATAATTTCTCCTACAGAAATTCATTTTTAACATTTTATAAATCCATGTGGTATATTTAAATAAATGATTTGTATTGAACAGAAGCCTATTTTATTTCCCAATACATCTTTATATAATGATAAATGTTTTTTCTATGTAATTATTATACATCAGCTTGCTTAACTATATTGTTCAGGTTTATAACAAGGCTTTTAAAGTCTCAAATTCAGTCTAGCGAAATGATTATCATTCATATGTTAGTTACTTGGCGATATTGTATATAAAATTCTAAAATACCATTCATTTAATCTCTTTCAAACATTTTAAATTTCGTTTATAAAGCCTGTAATATGAACTGGATTCATCAAAAGATTAATTAATACAAAATATCTGAAAATGTTAAGAAAGTCTGCCTTCTTTTTTGAAGTACAGTTTACAACGTCCAATCATCCATTAAAGGCACAACTGCGAAAGTATGAAAGCCTTTTCAAATTAAAAAAGAAAGCCAAAAATTAACATGCAGGAAAATTATAATCTTTCGTGACTAAAGCAGATAAATCCTTTAAAAATGCTTTCTCGTGTATACCACATATACAACATATACGAAATGTATACGACATATTTAGGAATATTTAACAAGCTCTTTGGAATCAATGCACGCGATTTTAAAGCTGTATTAAGATTAGTAACTATTATACTTTTAAAATTATATCTACCTTTAATAATTATATTGTAATGTGTACAAGTATAGTGCATTTACATCAGAAGTTATGAGTATAGAACCTTTGCATCACATGGAGAAATATTTACCATAAATTGCTTAGCGCTAATAGATATAAGAACTAATTATATATTTGAAATCATTTTCAATTACCGAAGAAAATCTGCAGCATTTGTAAACAAACAAACACACACACACACACACACACACACACACACACATAGGAAATAAAGGTTAAGATTCTGACAACAGGTTACAAACCTAAATATAATTAATCAATATTTATAAATTTTATCTGAAAAGGAAGTCGACAAACAGCTCCCATCAGTTTGCCGAATTTTCGTATATGGTAGTCATATATGGTAACCATTTGAGACATAAATTTTTTTTAAATATATTGCACATGTCCTCTCTTAAAATTCATTTTGCTATTATTAATTTCTTATCATAACCATTTTAAATCTCTCCTCTTTCTTTGCAGATTTCCCTTCTTATTAGCGTCATTTGCTTCTTCCTAGTCCAGCCAGTTATTCTTCAAGGCAAAAATGAAGCCGCTCATGTGACGAATGCGGTCAAAGAAAGTGTACAAGGCTCGGTAAGAAACGCGGCCAAAAGAAGTGCCGACTGGTCTAGGCGCTTACATCCATCAGGCATCAGCGAATATCCCACACATATTGCAGAAGGAAGTGAAAATGTCGAGGTGACCCCTAAAGCTCCTCGTATAGTTAGAAGAATGAGAATACAGAATGGTAAGCATCAAAATATCGAAACATTTGAAGAAATTAATCCGCAGTCCAGGTCATCGGAAGGAGGAACTAGGATAGTAAGAATAAAAAAATTTAAGAGGAAACCCGTCAGAATAACTACTATTGAACCAGAAACTTCTTCAAGGGCATTTACTACGGCACCATCAACAATTGATTCAATGCTAACATCCAGTTCTCCATATTCTCATATTACTGTCATAAATAAAGAAGTAAGAAATCCAAAGAGGAAGAAAAAGAATAAGAAAAAAAGACTTCATATTCAGTACAACCCAACACCTCCGTATGATTCTGAACCGAAACTTAATGGATTTATGTATATTACACCCTCTCCAGAGGTACGTCAAATGTCAATGTCACGACAAGATGCTCACAAATTTAGTGCACCTAATTCTTACCCCGAATATGGAGGATTTTACAGTGATAATAAACATCCAGATCTTAGCAACAGACAAAACAAAGCTTCTGCCATAGAAGAACATTTTGGAAACAATCAGGGAATACTTCGTATGAATGAGGATAATTACGAGTTTCAACCTGAAAATACAAGAATATCACAGCCTTTAAGCGGTTTTAAAGATATAAATCAACCTATTTATCGAAAATCAATGATGATCTCTAAACAATCTGCTCCAAAACCGAGCTTTGAAAATTACAATAATGAGAATTTTCAGCAGTTAAAATCATCGGAATCAAACAATGTACATTTAAAAAATATATCTTTTCAACTAGATAAAAATCAAAACAGTTCAGAAAAAATTAAAACTGAAATTCCTTCCAAAACCGAAGACAAAACAAATCCGCAAGTTACGGTCCAACGAACAGGAGATTCATCTGCTACGATTCCCACAGAATTCGAAGAAAAATCAGTTCTCCCGAAAGTGGACAGTGAAAAATCTAATGTTACTATTACCCTTGATCCAAAAGTAGAACCAAAAGTAGTAGCTATTCATCCTGGAAATGCGGCTATTCCTCAAGATGAGGAAAATTTCAGACAAGAAGGATACAGATTTCCCTCTCGTTTCCCAAGTTTGTTTTATAATCGCAAAAATGCTTTCTCAGACCCATTTTTTGATACTCATGAAATGCCCTCTGAAACACAAAGGACAGGCCAAGATATGTCCCATCAAATGATGGCACCATTGAATCTTCCCTTCTCTTCGTTTTATTCTTCAAACAATCCTCAAAACGGAGGTTACTTATTTGACCATGGTATGAACCCATATCACTCTGAAGAGGTGATTATACCAGGTTTTCAGCACAGTCCTGGGTTGACTTCTCTTAGAAGATCCATCTTAGACACCTATGGAGACGATACTACGACTTCAGAACCGGTCACACCTTTTTCGATCCCCAAGTTCGAAATGCCTCCCATTGATTTCAGTGATAAAGGATGTCAAACTGTTTACAAAGAAGTAAAGACTGTGCCCTCAGATGGTCCAGAGAGAAGAAATAGTAATGCTAAGAGTTTTGTTGTGACGAGGGAATGTTATTTTCCTAACGGTCTACCAACCACGGAGAGAACAAAAGAAGTTGAAACCACAACTGTTCCAAATAAACCAAAAATGTCGAATCGGAGAAGTAAAGAAATGAAAATCGATTCTAAAGAATCATAGCAAAAACGAAGCAAAAGAAGCAGGTCTCTAAGTGAAAAAAACAGTCTAATAGAAGTCAATATGAAGCCATGAATTCTAATCAGAAAAATTGACAACATAGTGTTTATTTGTTTATAGTTATTATTTTTTAAAACTTTTCTCATGATCTCTCTGAAAATCTTGTTCTCAATATGTTATACTTGTACATGCACTGTAAATCAAGATAAAAAGACATTTTCTTACATTATATTCAAATTATTAGCAACTTATTTCACATTTCACTCATTTTATGAAATACATTTCATTTTGAGGTTCCCAGTCATGAAAGTTGTATCGCATCCACACTTCATGGTCTCAAATTATTGTACACATCACTATAAGTAAGGCATCTTTGCAAAGAGGAGGCCATTTAATTTTCAAAAAGCAATGCTAGTTAAACTTTTATTAAATGCAAAATTTGCTAATTGTTTATTCTACGTGCATCAAAATATGCTATTGACATAAAGCTACCATATTATTAAAACCAATAATCAAACTTATCAACTTAGGTTATTTGCTCCCATTTTTGAAATATTCCTTTTGGGAATTCTAATATTTTATGAGCTACACATCTGTAAGATCATTATTTGTTTACAGTATACGAATCGTATTAGTAATATTTTGAACAAATTATTGTCATCGGTCAAATATATATCTACAATGATGGATTCCATTTGACAATTTATATCCCTTTTAGGCAGCCAAAATAAATCAATACTGAAGGTAAGAGTAATTTGTTAATAACTGATTTTAAAAGGATAAAATCAACAAAAACTTTTAAATTATAGTCTTCAGTATTTCTTGGAAGATATATTATTAGAGTAATTAAGTTTTTTCACGCTTATAGTTCCAAAGCCCATTAAAAATGTTTTACTTTTATTAAGATTTTACAAATGTTGTAATATAACCAAAACTACTACAATTTGAAGAGAAACGTATTATTTTCTAGACTTCCTAAAATTTTAAAGCGTTATATATAATTTGCAGACAATATATGTTGTTGTTGTTGTTGTTGTTGTTGCTCATTCCCCCTGGGTGGAATAAATTTTGACCGAGTATATATATACCGGGTGGCCATAATTAAAATGAAAGTGCTCACAGTGTTCTGTAGCGCGATCTATTTGCGAGAATGACGCCACATTTTGTAGGAAGATTAAACAAGACGGGGGACGAAGGATTCCGTGAAAAAAAAATTAGTTCCAAAAGTCACCGCTAGGGGACTATTTGGCGCTGTGTAATATAAAATAGAGTGTTAACAAATGCAAATTAATACGGAATAAAATTACCTTTTATTATGCACATTTTCTTATTTAGTTCAAGTGCAATATGGCAACACTTTTAAAAAAGCGTAAAATCTACATAAACACCGATAAAGTCTCGTGATCTGCAATATCACGTACGCTGAGCAGAAGAAGAAGTTCTTTATTCAAATTTCACGTTACATCCATTGGCACAGTGCCAGCTGCTTGGGTTTTAAAAGGCAATGTGTTACGTTTCGAATCAATCGGATTGAAAGTTTATGTGCAATGTCTCCTTCTTTAGTCGAGCGTGCGTTACTGGTCAAATTCTTTTACCTCAACCAGTGCAACGCGTCAGCCGCTCTTCGTGCTTTTAGGACGCACAAAAAAATGCGTAAAGGTAACGGTCCTGTGTCAGTTAATGGGCTAAAAGCAATAGTTGCGACGTTTGAGAAAACAGGTTCTCTGGATGTTCAGTCAGGCAGAGGACGAAAACCTGTACCACAGGATATAATCGAAGCAGTTGCCACGCGATTGTCGAAAGAGGACCAGACAATATTGCTGCCACCTCTAGCGCTCGTGGATTAGCTCGGAATATGGATATGCCTTACAGTACGGTATGGAAAATCTTACGAAAGATTATCAACTTCTATCCGTACAAGATCAGCCGTGTACAGGAGTTACTGTACCCCGACCATGATAAGCGATTGACTTTTGCTCTCACCTTTCTTGCCAGAATGGAGGTGGATGATGCTTGGCCGTGGAAAATCTTATGGGGAGACGAGGCCCACTTTTACCTGCATGGAACTGCCGAAATACCCAGAATTGCCGAATTTGGGATGACAAATCACCACATGCAGTCACAGAAATTCCCTTACATTCACCAAAGGTAACTGTTTGGTGTGGGTTCACAGCGGAATTTATCGTAGGTCCATTCTTCTATGAGAACATTACCCCGACAGGATCGGAAACCTGTTCTGTTACCGGAGAGAAATATTGCCACATGTTGAACAGCTTTGTCATTCCGGCACTTCAGCAAAGACAATGCCTGGGGGAAATCATTTTCATGCAAGATGGAGCCCCTCCACACGTTGCTGTACGGGTGCAACAGCTGCTACGACAGAAATTCATAACAGAAAGAGTCATTAGCCGCTACTTTCCAACTGCATGGCCACCTCGGTCATCTGTTCTTACCCCATGCGACTTCTGGCTATGGGGTTACCTTAAGTCCAAGGTCTATCAAGGAGTGGTCCAGGACCTGGCTATTTTGAAGGATAACATATCACGGACTGTACGGGAGATTCCTGCAGACATGTTACTTTCTGCTGTTGTGCATACTGTGCACAGAATGCAATATGTGGTCCACAACAACGGCAGCCACATTGAACCTCATTTGAATGCAAAATAAAAGGTAATTTCCGTATTGATTTGCATTTGTTAACACTCTATTTTCTATTACACAGCGCCAAATATTCCCCTAGCGGTGACTTTTGGAACTAATTTATTTTTTCGCGGAATCCTTCGTCCCCCGTCTTGTTTAATCTTCCTACAAAATGTGGCGTCATTCTCGCAAATAGATCGTGTTACAGAACACTGTGAGCACTGTCAGTTTAATTATGGCCACCCGGTAATGTGTGTGTGTGTGTGTATGTATGTACATACGTACATACATACATAGTCAATTTTACTTTACAGAGAAGACGCTTTAAACACAAATGTCAGGGGAAAATAAGTTATTCATATGACACATCTCTTTTTACACTTAATATGAATAAAGTTTACATTTATTGACACTCTGTAAGAGTATTATAAATTTTAATGAAAAAATGGGATCATTGAAATGATAGAAATTGTTAAGAATCATTGACAACCTTAGCAATGTTCTTAGGGCTTCTGAACGTTTATTCCCTCTGGCATGATCACGAAATGAACAATTTTATTTCTGAAAAAGCAGATTTTTAAGTATCACTTGTTCTTGAAAAGAAATATATTGGTTTACTTCGAAAAAGCTTGAACTGTTTGAACAGAAATTTTGAGTCAGGGATACTATATGACGAAATTAAAATTTGACACACAATAAGTAATCCATTAAAATTGTAAAATTTCAGTGAACTGCTAAAAAAAAAATTGCTAAACTTTCAGATGAATCAAAGTCCATAATTAAAAATAAATTTTACCTTTTAGACTTAACGTTATTTCCTGTATTTTATAAGTTTTATTTCCACTGAAATTAAAGAGGCATCATCTTACAGAAAACAAAAATCTTCAAAACGGTCATTTCAATTAAATTACACCACATTATAAATAAGATTTAAAATCTCACTTAATTTCGACTAGAGTGTAGTATTTCTGAGAAAAAAACTAGAACTTTAATTCATTTGTGTACATTTATTACAATAATTTTTGTAATGATTAGATAAGGATTTTCTCAAACTTTGACGTGACAGTATAACTTCTATACGGCTTTATGAAGGGATAATATTAAGTAAAAGTGGACAAAAATAATTCAAAATGGGAATCCTTTATAAATTTATTTTTCCTCTATTAAGAATATCTTTCCAGCACCAACTCACCGAAGCATTATATCGTTTTCGTCAATAAGCTTATATGAATTGCTCATTTGTGATGTTCATTTAGCAATTATTAGGGAAAATCAAAATTATTTAAAAAATTGCAGAAGTCACACAAAGTATACTTTTGTAAAAAACTTCAGAAATTTAAAATATCTGAAGGTGTATGCACATCTAGGGTCATCTGCTTAGTGTTATTACTTATGATTAGAAAAGTTGTGCTCATAGACTACAGAAATCCATGTATTTTTGGAAACGTATACCTGCTTCATTTCTCCAACAATATATCTTTATTATACTCCAACAAATACATTAATTTTCTCTTAAAGCAAAATTAGCTTTCTTGAAACCATTCATTTTCTTTATCTCGCAGCACTTTTAACGCTAAGAGTACTGTCTCTATGAGCAGATATCACCCAAAACCAGTCACAAAAAGATATGAGGTAAGAAATGAGTGTGCTCAATAATATACTTAATTGAAAAAAGATAAAATACACGACTATCCTTCGGCATTCTTCGTTCATCCTTTTACTTATTTATCACAGAAGCCAGGCTTTAACATTTAAGTCATTAACCTTCTGGCTTCCCAATATTTCTGAACAGTACATTTAAAACAATTAAGCGCAGGACACGTGTCAATGGGGCAACTGTCCATCGAGCGTTCAGTCCATCGAGCGTTACAGAGACAGCAAGCCTTTAATCCAATTTTAAAAAGAGGGGCGTTGAGACAATCCTGTCAACTAGGGTTAAAAGACGGAAGATGGCAACAGTAGAACTACGTGGAACGTCCGGGATCGGCGTTCCACTATTACAGAGACGTTCCCAGACCTTTCCCCTAGCTAATGTAGATATGTCCAATTTAAATGTTTTCTCAAATTCCATTTTAGTGAGAAGTTTAGCTGAAGGAAAAGTCAAAGGATTATTTGGCCTTTGTAGAACAGTGGTTCCTTTCTTTACGAGGAAATCAGCTCTTTCGCAACGGGAGGGAACCCACTGCAACACAACAAAATTGGCAAGGGATTTCAAGAGAGACCTACATTCGAAAAAGTGTTTAGAATTGCAAACTCTATTACTGGAGATGGCCTGAAGAGAAGACTTGGACCGTTCATCCTATTATTGTTTTATTGAAGTCAAATATTAATACTAAAAGTCTGTTAAAATATTGAAATTATCACATTAAGGGATATCGTTATACTAAATGATCATTTATATAAATAAAAGGAAGAAAATATGCCGGATTCTTTACAAGCCGGAAACTTGTAGAAAAATTTATTGCTATATGGAACATCGTTATAGCAAAGTTTTGTCTGAAAAATTTATCTAAACTGCAGTACTTATAAAAAATTCTCAAGCATGTAAAAATTTTTACTTTTCGCTTCCTATTGTGTCATTTCATATACACTCAAGAGCCAAAACATTATGACCACCCCTACATTTTGCAATGAATTCGCCTGGATGACGTAGAAGGCACGTGATCAGGTGGAAGTGGTATTTAACTGCTGCTGGAGAGTCTGAAGAATCATTCTTTCACTTACTTCTGTGTGTGGGGAAAGGCTGCGGATCTAAGCGACTTTGATAGAGGGCAGATTGTAATGGCTCGAAGGCTCGGAACAAGTATTTCCGAAACTGCACGACTCGTGGGTTGTTCGCGACCTACAGATTTTAGTACTTATGCAAAGTGGATGAATGACGGTGAAACCAGCAGTAGACGACATGGTGTTGGACGTCCACACGCTATCAAAGAAAAGGGTCGTCGGAGACTGTCTCGCATGGTGCAGCAAAGCCGGAGCCAGACAGTGGCTCAGCTGACAGCCCAATACAATGCAGGGCCAAGTAGAATAGTATCGCAGCACACTGTTCAGCGGACACTGTTGGATATGGGGCTACGCAGCAAACGTCCCACTCGTGTGCCTTTGCTGACCAAGGGTCATCGCCAACTGCGCCTGCGCTGGGCCCGGGAACATCGCGACTGGTCCATGGATCAGTGGGAGAGAGTTGCATGGTCAGATGAATCACGGTTTGTCATTCATCACGCCGATGGCCGTGTCAGGATACGCCGTCTTCCAGGCGAACTGTTGCTCCCTCAATGTACAGTAGGTCATACACAGGCCGGTGGTGGCGGTATTATGCTTTGGGGGACGTTCTCTTGGGCGTCTCTGGGACCCGTGGTTGTGGTAGAGCAGACCATGAATGCTACAGGGTATCTGAACATCATTGCGGACCAGTTGCACCCTTAAATGGCCTCTGTTTTCCAGCTGGAAATGGAATGTTCCAACAGGACAACGCCC
>OU015492.1:158723131-159058131 GCA_907164885.2 Dolomedes plantarius
TGAGATTCTTTATAGAATAATTTGTTAATCGATATATACAGGTTAAAAAAGACTTGAACTTTTCAAAGTCCTGGAATCTAATGCCATAGACGTATTCATTTTATTGCAAGAAAATATACGATCGTTCATAGAAACACCTAATCTAGTAAATATTCTCTTGATTGTTGACCGAATAATCGCATATACCATGAGGCAGAATCTTCATTTAAACCGTGAACCAATACAGTATAAATATATCTACCCAATACAGCGTCAATCTTGCAAGCATACAGTATGATGGTTAGACATAATCACACAGATACGTTTCAAATACATCGCGTTTCTTGTTCTTTTGACAGTGAATAGTTAAGGAGAATTTAGGTATTGATAAAAATAAGTCGCATTGCCTGACAGCTCTCCCCCTACGAAACATATTGATCAGGACCTTCTTGCATGACAGACTGTATAATCGGAATGTGGAATATGCGGCAATCTAAATTGTTGGGATCAACCAGCCAGTACTGTTAGCCGAATTTATGACTCCGACGCTTTCGGGGTGCAAGTGAGTAAAGGCGTTTAACAGTGCAACATACACGGGCCATAAAAACATAAAAAAATTAAGAAGACAGCAGCAGTAGGTCTGATTTTCAGAGTTAAGAGCATGTGCATGTTCCTTGAGAAGTATCCCAGACACAAACAGGCGGTCAGAATTAATTAGTACGCACAAATACATTTCAGATGCAGCCAATGCAATAAATTAGCCGTGAACGAACCATATGAACAAGGTGGCTCGTCCCTCATCCTCAATAAGGGGTGGGTGAGCGAATAGAAGCCCAAAAGGCAACAACCAATAGTAAAAAAAAAGAAAAAGAAATATACCGGGTGGTTATAATTAAACTTCCCCTATAAATGGCATCCTGCAGCGCAAACGGGTGACGGAATGCAACGAACTTTTGTATATGGGCTATACACGAGATGCGCTCAAAGAATTTAGAAAAAAAATTTAGTTCCAAAATGTCCACCAGAGGGCGCCTTTTTCGGGAAAAAACATGAAATTTAACATAATAAACGACCAAAACAGAATGCAGAAACAATATTAACATTTATTGACTGGTTTCTGATCACCTTGTCATCGAACCACATTAAGTAAAGGTAAGGGAGAAACAAAAACAGTTCAGTTTGCAGAAACCAGAAAAGATTAGGACGAAATTGCACAAGAGGAGAAGTTTTTAATCGTGTCCAGGACGATGTAGGGAAATCTGCTCCACGTGACCACCTTCATGCACCTGCAAATTTCCAAGTCGATGTACCTGTGTTCAACAGCAGACTCGTAACTAATCAGTTGTGAGGCTTCGCACATGAAGCGTTATGGAGTTCTTTAAGTTATTCAACATCGCAACACCCTACACGATTTAAATAGGCCCCATACCCATAATGTTTCCTTACATCGTCCTGGACACGATAACAACTACTTCTCTTGCGCAATTTCGTCCTAATCTGTTCTTGTTTCTGCAACTGAACTGTTTTTGTTCTCCCTTACCTTTTACTTAATGTGGTTCGATGACAAGGGATCAGAAACCATTCAATAAATGTTAATATTGTTTCTGTATTCCGTTTTGGTCGTTTAGTTGTGTTAAATTTCAAGTTTTTCCCGAAAAATGCGACCTTTGGTGGACAGTTTGAAACTATTTTTTTTTCGAAATTCCGTGAGCGCATCTCGTGAATAGCCAATATACAAAATTTCGTTGCATTCCGTTCACCCGTTGCTCTGTAGGATGTCGTTTATAGGGGAAGTTTAATTATAACCACCCGGTATATATTCGAGTGTGAAGCTTTTAGGGGAGCCCTTTATAAAAAAATGAGAAATACTAAGCTGCTACAGGGCCGATGAAATTACGAATAGTATAAAATAGAATGCCAGAGTGAGTCCATACGAAAGACAGAAGAAGAAAAGCGATTTAGCTGCTGCGAGGAGCATTCCGAGGAAACGCCAATTGATGAATCAACGAATAAACGTAAAGAAAAATAACGCCAACGCTATAACCACGGTGAGATTGATAAAGGAATTCTGAATAAGGTGGACCAACGAGCAGAGACTACCGGAGCGAGATTGTTACGAGGTGAGATGATGACTGCGTCGATGACCGACATCCAGTTCTGACTGACCCACGGGACAACCTAAGAGAACCATCGTAACCCTATGTACGAGATCAACCTTGAATTGTCATCGAGCAATGAACTTTTAGTACCAATATAGAACTCTTTTGACGAACTTAGTGCACAGGGACTATCAAACATTACATGAACTTTGTGAGCTCCAGTTGGTGAAACGAGATTAAGCGATAGAGTCGGTAGCCCATGGGTGAGCATTTATGTTAACTATATCTATTTCACGTCCCTAGCTTATTACATACTCGCCACTTGCCCCACAATGGTCGGCATTGCTTACTGTATGCTGAATAATAAGCATTATAATCGTACTTGAATATATATTATAGATTAATACTTTGTTTGAATAAACTACGAATTCAGCCTGATGCTAAATAATGTACGTGTAACTATATATATATATATATATATATATATTATATATATGTGTGTGTGTGTGTGTGTGTGTGTGTGTGTGTAAGTAAATAAATTGTATATATGTATAACTAGAGTGTCTTCTTTGAGAGTTGTACCCATTTTCTTAGTTGTATGCTGAACAGATTTGGTCGCAACGTGACTTTAATTGTTCGTATACGATCACAGGCTAATGACCCCAGTTGGGGTTATTACACAGACGAGTGCTACTTTTATCTTAATCTGAAGTAATAACGGGTTTGTCAGTGTCAGATTTGTCTTGACTACAGTCACTCGATGGTTGGTCACCGCCGGTTATAACAGTTGTTATGTAGTAACTTTTACAGGCAGCTAGACAGGCAGCCTTCGGGTGTATGTTCAAAACCTCCTCAAAGTTTATGTATGTCGAGTGCGTCATATATTCTAGAATGTCATTCACAAGTTGAGGATTTACTGAAATTTAAAACCCATCATAGTTTGCAATTTATATCTTGTCTATCATTTTCAAAGGATTCCCTACAAAACTTATTTCAGATATCAAGGCCTTTCTTTAAATTTTGTTTACTTCTTGTAAAAAAATATTTTCTTGTCGTATTCCGTACAACAAAAGAAAAGGAGATCGTCGCATATATTTTTTTACAAATGTGTTATTTAAATTAAAAAATGTTTCTCAAAAGAATAAAACCTTAAATCTATTCAGATTTAGAATCCCTTGTAAAATATTTTAGCTAAAGCGTGAATATGTTTTTTCCCTACTTTTGAAAAATCGAGTATTTTTCAAAGAGATTTTTAGAGCAATTTAGACCATGAGAAGAGTCCCTTTTTCAACTTTTTAAAACCAGAAGTTTACTAATACTTTTAGTGTACTAACTTATATTTATTTTTAAAAATGTCAATCATAACTCACTATCTTTTTATATGTTAAGTTTAAAACTCTTTTCCCTAAGGCTCTGTATGCATACGTATGAATTTTTGAAATGAAAATCATATTAAAAAAAAGATTCATATTATGTCAGCTTTGGTTTTTCCTTCTTAGTTTTCATTCCTTGATCGCTTTTGAATACATTACATTTTTTTCCCAAGAATCCCCTTTCATATATTCAGTTGAATAAAATCTGGTGAACGTGGCCGTCGAAATTCAGATTATTTCTAGATTCAAATATAAAATATAAGAAATGCTGTTTGTGGGAAATATTCACTGCATCTAATATTAAAATATATTTCAATATTTGTATTTAAAGCTTTTTGAAATTGACATGCACTTTTTTATAATTTACTTAATAACTAAAAAAAATTGTTTTCTTACCAAAGAAACTAAATTACTTACTTTCAGATATATTCTTATATATTGCTCCTTTATAAAATAAGAGAATAGAATTTATCTATTTGTAAAAGAATAATTTCTGTGATAGAAATTCAAGTGTCTCTTACCAGTTATATCTGCACATACTTCATTTTATTACTTCATACTATGGTAGTCCAATATATACCACAGTTCTCCTATCAAACGCTGAGTAATCTGGAAACTGCCAAGACCGAATACGATGACTCATTAGAAGGGTTTATTTTAAAAAGAAAAAGTGATTTCTATCCGTAATACATGTGAATATATCCAGGTTATCATTCTTGTTTTCCCTCCAGAATGTTCATTTCCTCCGTTATGTTTTAAAGGATTAATTCGTCTTCTCTTCTGTCTACCGGAGCACGACTAGACAACGATAACACTAAATTAACGGGAAAAAGGAAACCCTGTCATGTATATATATATAAAACTGACAATAACATATTTGCCGAAATATCGCTCTGGAAAAGTCCATGAGAAACGTTGATCGAGGGGTTTTCCGACATGAGGTTTCGACATTAGGTTAAATGAGTCAGTATTTAAACCTAAACACTGATTCTTCATGAGCGCATAAATAATAGGTGCAAAACAAAACACAATGTACGCCTGAAATATCGTGTAGAAAACGTTCTGAATATCAATCACATTGTGATATTACAAATTAAAATCTTAACAGTGAGCCACGCTTCGCATGCTCAACACAGGAACACTAATAAATGGTATGACAACAAATGATGATGGGAAATAAAGAAGAACTCACATCTTCCAATAATTAATAAGTTCTCATCGATATCATAAATTTGTGGGAAACAGATTTTAGATACTAGGAACTTATCATTGCAAATACAATTTTCTGTCTAAAATAAAGGACATCTGAGATTATATCCGGTAGTCATATATGGACATATCCAGCACCTCACACAAAATTTCAGATGTTCAATGAGTCTGGCAGGGGAGCTCAGATTGAAAAGATTTTTGGCAACAGTATATGTAGCAGACTGGCCATTTTTGAGATTTGATTTGAGGTTGGGGTATTATATCTTATGAAATTTAGAATGTAAAATCCAGGATTTAAGATTCCAAACTTAAAAATAGAAATTAGGCAAATACACTCATGGACAAAAAATTAGCGCACCAAGAAATAATTGCGGGATCGTAACGAAACTTGCAATGAAGGTACATGTCGGGGAGATATGCAAATGATTAGAAATGCAGCGTGATTGCGCATTACGTATAGCCGGTAGAGGGCGTTGAACATCGTACTCTGTGGAGTATAAAACAGGTAACCAAAGCTTGTTTGAATGTGCTGAATCATTTACAAAGGAAGAGCTGAGATAGACATGCCATTACGCCGTGTTTGAAGACAATATAAGTAGTTGTCGCAGTTTGAGAGGGGGAGAATCGTCGGGATGATGGAAGCTGGGTGGTCAGCTAGGCGAGTAGCTCGTCAATTAGGCCGCTCTGATTGTGTTGTAAGGAGGTGTTGGGACCAGTGGACCCGAGAGATGTCATGTACACGAAGACCAGGCTCAGGACGGCCCTCGACAGACCAGTCGTCGAGAAGACCGCCACATCGCAAGAAATGCCACGCGTACAGCCAACTGCTTCATCGGCCGCCATCCAGGCTCAGGTAGCACCGTCACTAGGGACCCCTGTGTCTTCTCGAACCATACGAAGGCACCTGGCTGAAGGACAGTTAGTATCGCGGCGCCCATTACATGTGATGTCCTTGACGCCCACCCATCGACGCCTCCGTTTGGAGTTTTGCCGCGCACGAGGAAACTGGACTGCAGCGGAATGGAACCAGGTCGTCTTTAGCGACGAATCCAGATTCAATCTCGGAAGTGATGACAATCGTGTTCGTGTGTGGAGAGCCCGTGGTGAACGCTTTCAATCCTGCCTTTGCTGTACAGCGACACATCGCTCCCACAGCTGGTGTGATGGTATGGGGTGCCATTGCCTACAATACACGATCACCCCTAGTATTGTTCCGTGGCACCATGACAGCCCAGCGTTATGTTCATGAAATCCTGCAACCACATGTGTTGCCACTCATGCAACGGCTCCCAGGAGCCATTTTTCAACAAGACAGTGCTCGGCCTCATATGGCAAGGGTGTCACAAGACTGTCTCCGCACTGTTACTACCCTGCCTTGGCCTGCCCGATCCCCAGATTTGTCTCCAATCGAGCATATCTGGCATCATTTGGGACGACGAGTTGGGCATCCCACGAGTTTGAACGAACTAGAGGCAAGGTTACAGCAAATATGGAACGAAATGTCTCAAGACATCATTCAGAACTTGTATGACTCAATGCCCGATCGTATCGCATCGTGCATTCGCGCTAGAGGGGGTCCAACGGAGTATTAACTCCTCCGTTCTTTTGCCTTTTTCTCTGAAATAAATTATCCTTTTTCTTTGATTTTCTTATCATTTACTTATATCAAAGTAGTCATTACGTATGTAAAATTTCGTTTCATTTTGACTACTCCTTCTTGGTGCGCTAATTTTTTTGTCCATGAGTGTATAATGTGCTTAATTAATACATAAAAAGACGGCAGGACACTTCTGTTATCGACTTTCGGAAATGATACGCAATACCGAAAACAATAATTACTGTGGTGATTACCTTCGATAAGTTTATATAACTATGATTTAATGAAGTAAAAAGAGAAATCGTTCATCGGAGAAAAAGCTAAAATAGATAATTGATATTTATTGTCCTGCGGTAGAGATTTTTCTAATCTTCATTTAACAAATGAAAGTGAAAATATACTTACCTATATCGAGTAACAAGACATTTTTAATATCGCTTAGGTATTTTTTTACTTTGTAAGCGAAAATTATATTACATTCTTGGGAGAAGAGAAAAAAAGGTTTTTCATGATATTGAATCTAGTAGAACCTTAATATCATTAGATTCTGTTATCAAGTTTATTACATTTTTTTGAACTTTAGGAATTCCTTTTCCATTCTGTTTAGATTTTTTGTTTCGTTTTCTGTACACTTTCCCTCTACAACTTGTTTTATGTTTTATAAAACTTGTAGAGTCTGTTGCCTTTATTTAGATTTGTGTATCTGCGTGAGCAAATATTTTATTAGTTATAATAAAAATATAAGATTTTACTCATCCAGGCTTTAAAATCAGAATGAAATAGGTGAATTCCTTTATTTTCCCTCTTATAATAAAAGTTCTTTATAAGAAATTTTAATTTTCTATTTGTTTGGATGGAGTTATGGCAAAAGATAGCGATTTCTTTGAGATAATAAATTGTCTTAAAAAAACACGGAAACAATCATTAACAGAATAAGTTACCTCATACAAATATTGCGAATGTATTCCATAGTTACGTAAATATTCTACTGGATATAGTTAATATTTTCTCAGATTTTCTACTTCTTGGTTTTATTATGAACATGATAAAAAAATCTAAATAATAAGTACTGAACAGGAAAAAAGTTTATAAATCAGTGGACGTACATTTCTAAGTTTACAACTGAACAACAGGTAAGAAGATTTAATCTTTGACTTTTGATCTATCTTGAACGTTATAAAAGTATCTATTTCAATACTCTCTTAGACTTATTTAAATAAGTGTGTTTTTTATAATTTTTGAAAATAAAGGGCCATATTCTTGGTACAAAATCCTCCAAAAAAAGAAGAAACAACCCTTTTGCATGATTAAACTTAGCAATTTGCTGCTTCCGTTTCATTTCACATCTGCTTTCCTGCATATTTCCTGCATCAGTTTTCAAAAAAAAAAGTAAAATTTCTCCCATGAAATTTTTCTTGGAAGAATCTCCAAAATTTGGCCATCATTTGTCTTTTTCCTAATATTTCGGCACTAACGTATAAAATTAACCATTGGATATAATAAATATTCTTAATTAAGTCGTAGAATTCATAATAAAGTCTCCAAATATCTAGCGCCGTATTTCTCACAGTTATTTATTTTTCCATCGTAACGTTAATTTTGTTATTAAAGGGGGGATTAACTTAAAACCTTCATAAAACTCAATTTTTTTATTATGATTTAATTTTGAAAAATGGGATGTAAGGAATCTTTAAAAAAAGTTAAGTCGATACTACAACTAGAACCGATTTATGGCTAAATGTAAAAATTTTTAAAAATCTACAAGCAATGCATTCATTATTCATAAAACATTATTTTTATACATAAAATAATTTCTAATAATCTCCCAAAAATTCTTCTTTTGTTTTCTTATAGATAAAGCTTTCTACAATTCACCCTAAAAAATTGGTTTAAATTAATTACAAATTAACTGTCTGACAACACATTAAGCTTGGTAGTAAAATCAGTGCAATTATACGAGTGCAAAAGTGATCTCCCCCCTTTTAAGTTCTTTATATCAGGTTTAAAAATCTATATTTGAAAGGTTTAACATTTTTAATGTACTTTAGGATAGAATCATTTAGAAGGACATTTAAAAGGAAACTTTGTTACAACTTCATCTGTGCCTTGTTCCCTCATCCTTATACTTTATTTCATTTAAAAACAAACAAAATACGTTCACTCAAGAATTGAACACGTTTATCCTGCTTAACTTGATATATGTGCTGACCATCATACTATTGATTCATACCACAAATATATTCTTATAAACCTAAAAACTTTTTATTATAGTCTCTATCCGTAGATTGTCAAATCCGTGATTTATCCTTCAAACGGTACAGTTGGGGGTCGGATCCAATCCAAGGGTGTGTCTTCCTCCTCTTGTACGCTCCCCTCTTGCAAGAAATCTAGTTGACAAGGAACCCTACCAGATAGACCTACTATACAACTCTACTAGATATAGGAATAAGTAAATTAGAGTGTATTTGTTGAAAAACAATATTGATGATCACTAGTCATTTTTAAATTTTTTAATTTTAGATTTTTATTTCGAATTTGAAGGCCAAAAATGTCAGTATATATTATATTTTACAAATTTGGTCTCGGAAAGTTGGTTTCACTAACTTCTAAAACTAGGTAGATCAAATTTCATATTAGACCTATACAACATTCCATGTAAATGCCAAAGAATTTTTCTTTGTTTAGCAAAATTACAATTAGTTGGTCATTTTTTCTACAAAAAACGTTTTATTTCATGTAAAATATCATCAATAAATGTTATTATACAGGAAAAATGCTTATTGTGTACTTATTTCTACCAAAAACTTCATCAAAAAAGAGATCGGGTCGGATCCGACCCGACCGTATACCATCTATTTCGTCTCAAACCACTGTACCGTTTGAGAGTTAATACCTTGCCCAGGAACACGGTCATCTTGTAAAGCCTCAAAAATTTCAATTTTTTCCATGTTTTTATTAACTCGCTTTCTTGTTTGTGTGTTTGTGTATTTGTCTAGTACAAATCTTGCAATAGATTTTTAACTAACTTCCCGACTAGCTAGACATTTGAAACTTTTAGAATAGCTCAGAACACGATGACAATACATTCTTTTGGTACTTTTAGCCATCTTTAAGCAGAATTAAATTCATTTTCAGTTATTTTCAGTTAATTTTGTTTGTAGACTGGTGCAGCCATCTGTAGACCGGGAAGGGAACGAAAAGTTAAACGCAAGTTAACTTCCAATTAACTTCATTTTCTTTCAAGTTGATGGATAATTCATGAAAAAAAATTTTAAAAAGCATTTATTAATGCATATAATTGTCAACTTTATATGATTCAACCGAAAATTTAAAAACATGGTATATAAAAATTTCTTTTTATCTTGTAATTATTGTTCAATAACCTTGCTTCAATAACCTTGTCAAAACCATCTTGAATTTTGCCTAGAAAGTTAATGTATTTTACCAAACTTGAAATTTTCCCAATAAATTCCCTGAAAAATTTCTAGGCTATAATATTTAAACAATCTTTATTTTCTGGCATATTAAATTTTTTTAAACTTTTGGCAGCCACAAATAAAATGACATAAAGGATGTAAACATCTAAGTTGAAGAATTTTGATATTTTCTATGTAAACGCTATCGACCAAATTTTAGGAGAATTTCCTTGAATATTGCAGCACCTGAATATTTAAAAAGGTAGGAGAAAATCTATTTATACTGGGAAGTACTTGCTATGTGAGTTTATATGGCTATTCACACAAAACATCAATTCTGTCACACTTCGCTGGCAGCATTGCATCGGAAAGAAAAATTAAATTTACCTTTGCAGTTAACCATAAAAATTCTTTTTACAGTAGCTATGTTAAACATTTAATTATGTTCATATTGCAACCTTAGAACAAAATATTAAAAAGTTTCAAAGTATTAAAAAATTTCAATAGCAGTACATGTTGCTGCAATATAATTTCTGTTTCCTTTAACAGATATAAAAGGAATTAATTTTTAACCTAAGATGTGAGTCTTAATTTGTTATATAAGAGTTGGTTTCTTTACATAATGAGGTCATAAGAAAGAATTGAATTACTAGGAATTAACATGTACTATTGACTCGATCCATACCGCTTACGACCAACCGTATAACATAAAATTCTTAGAGTTGTAATGATGAAGAAATAAACATTTCCATATGAAAGAATTCATTAAACTGCTGAACTACTTCATGCATTATAAGTATTTACTAGCAAAATTAGATTTACACTTCGCAACAGAGTAGCTCTTTAAAAAGGATTCTTTTCAGAAGTGTTGACTTTGCTTGCAAACTGCAATCTAGTTTCAAATGTAACACCGGAAGGTGTCATCTAATTTGCTCGAAACTCCGCCATTTTGATTGAAAACTTTTGTTTACATTCATTAGCTATGACGTCATGTAAACTGACGGAGGAATATCTCCAATTCCAAAATAAATAAAAATAAACAAAATAAACAAAAATAGATAAATTAACTATTGTTACCCTGTAATTGTGGTAAACAAAATGCTAATACGATTCCTTTGGCACTATGAGATTTGCCTGAAAATTGATTTTTTAGTAAAAATGTTTCCCTCAATTTTCTGGCAGGATTAAACGGTAGAGCATTGCACCTCAGATTGAAGAATATCAGTTTATTAAGTTCAGTATGATAAACATTTCGAAAATTACTTGATCAACAAATTTATCTAACCCAAACTTTTAAACAATAATATTTAAAACCTATATATATCCTACGATATTTTTACACATCAAAGAGAAATACGCACGTAAGTAAACTTCTTTTCAGTTGGCTTTTAATAAATTTATTAAATTTATATTTTAGTTTCAATTTATCGCATAAAGATAAAATATCACTTATAATAATATTAGTTTCCTTGAGCGAAGGTATGTGTAAAATTATATTAAACAATGGTTTTATTATTTATAGATTCTCTTACATTCTTTTCAATATTTACATCCCTTTTTATATTCATAGTTTTTTGTTCTGTATTTTAATTAAAAAATTATTTTTACTCCAGAGGAAAATGACGGACACATTTTTCTGGCATGTTATGATATTTCTTGCATGTCTGTTAAAAAAATACCGCATAATTTTCAATTTAACGCTTTAACAATTATTTTTGAAATATAAAGCAGAAAATTTAGTATCTTAAATGTAAGTCACACATTATTTTAAACAAGTCTCTAGAATTGAAATCCATAATTCATTGAACTGTACTACAAAATATGATGAGGATATTTCCTTCCTTTATATCATCTTTACGTTATACATGTTAATATTAGCAGTCATTGACAAATGAAATATTTAATTATATATGTGTGTGTGTGAGCACATTAAATCGTTAGGCTGGAAAGTCACCCCGTGTGGTTTCCAGGGGAAGTCCCTAAGGTGTCCATAACATGCCATCAACGGGAACGCTCTGTCTAAATTGAGGTGATACCAGGAGAGGATAGTGATCTATACAGTACTTCCAATACAAGAAATAACAAATTTCGGGGTACATTCACAATTGTGGAAATAGAAAAGTGCCTGAAACATTGGAAATTAAAACTATCTATCTATCTATCTATCTATATATATATATATATATTATACATATATATATATATATATATATATATATATATATATATATATATATATATATATATATTATATATATATATATATATATTATATATATATATATATATATATATATATATATATTATATATATATATATATATATATATATATATATATATATATATATATATATATATATATATACAGTGGACGCTCGTTAATTCGAACTCGGTTAATTCGAACTTTTGGTTAATTCGAACTAATCCAAAGGCCCCAAAAAACTTGTATTGGAGTTAATGTTAAAAATATCTCATTAATTCGAGCTAAATTTTTATCACTTCGGTTAATTCGAACTAAAAATTTGACAAAAAAAAATTCTTTTTCTTCGTTTAATAGAGAAAATACACACTGTATTTATTATTTTCTGTATCAAAATTTCTTTTCTGTGTAAAGAGGCCCATGCCTGCATTCCTAGACTGTTGCATGTCCGCTAAACGTTAGTAGCTATTGTCCTTCTAATTAGTGCTAAACGGAAAAAGCAATTTTCCTTTATTCGGATCGATTTTCTTAGAATTTCAGAAAAACTTGTCTTTACTATAGATTCTAGGGAGCTGCGTCAGTTATAACTGCAGTGCAGACAAGTTAATGTGGTATAGTTTTTCTTCCTCATTGTGTGGTGTGAACGTGTAAAAATTCAGGATGTCTACACGTGGAAAGTACAAAACCCTAACTTTGAAGACAAAGGTAGAATTTTTAAAGACAGTAGAGAATGGCGAATGTAAAACAAAGTTAGAAGCTGACTATAGAATTAAAAAAAATGCCTTGTCAACTAATTTGAAAAACAAGGAGTCAATTTTAGATTCATGGGAAAAATAAAAATTTGCTAGAGGAAGGAAACGCATGGGAAATGCGTCCCAAGAAGTTCTAGAAAAAGCTCTACTGCTATGGTTCCAGGATGTTAGATCTCGAAATTTTCCGATAAATGGACCCCTAGTGCTGACAAAGGCTGATGAATAGGCAATTCGAATGGGTATTGCAGATTTTAAATGCAGTGATGGATGGCTTTCTCGATTTAAGTCAAGGCACAATATTTCTTATCAAACTGTATGTGGCCACAGCTCTGATGTAAACGAAGACGTATGCACTAATTTCGGTAGGAAACTGCCAGGGCTTTTCTCTACTTACCTGCCGAAAGATATTTCTAATGCGGCCTTAATGGTCAAAGCCATAATGGACTCTATTAAAACTCTGAAAGCATTTATTTAGATGGAACCTTCCTCTGAAAATGAATTGAAATGTTTATTTCAAATCGAGAAGCTGTCTGAATAATGTAGGCATCATAAACAGAACCAAACATCCATTTTACAGTTTTTCCCCAAAGTGTAATTCATATTTTTAATAAAAGTTTACTTTATACTGCATATCTTCTGCTTCATTTTATGATTAATGTAAGTCTGTATTGCTTTTTAATATGTTTAACTTTAGATAACATAGTATAATATATTTTCTGGGATTATACATTCTAGGAGAGTTTCTTCTTCAGTGATACACATTTAAAGTTATATATTTTCTCTTAACATCGGAAAATTCGAACTTCGGATAATTCGAACTTTTTTCTGAGAACCTTCGACTTCGAATTAACGAGCGTCCACTGTATATATATATATATACCATTCCTAATGTTCTGATCTAAAGTCTTCTCAAATTGCGATGTGACTACATTACTCTTTTCGATAATCTTTTGTAAATAATGAAAAGTCACTTCTTTTCTTGCTCTGAAAGTCTCTTCATGCAGAAAGTCGGGCAATTCCCTTCAACTGGGTCGATAATTATATTTATCGTTTAAAATGCTCACTACAGCTCAACCTTCCCTCCTCGTTGGTCATAAAGGATTCCGTCGGAAACTTCAGACAACAGACAACGCTCGCAAACTTATATTTAAAGACACTTTTTTTCTTAAAAAGAACAAATGTTAATAGTATTCTTAGCATTCCTTTTCTTACGCCTTGTAGTTCCTATAGCCTCCCAATACAGAGTTATTCAAATAATGCACCTTTTTGTATGCATTATCAATAACTGAGAATTCAGGGATATAGTCTAAAAAAATTACTGACCTCGAGAGGATTAAATACACTTTTATATTTAGTAGAATAAATGTAGCAAATAGATATCTGCTATACTAATTGTTTTAGTTTAATACTTTAATAACTGTATATATATATATATATATATATATATATATATATATATATATATATATATATATATATATATATATATATATATATATATATATATATGTATATATATATATATATATGTGTGTGTGTGTGTGTACATACACAAACATATAGTAGTAGAGAGAGAAGTGTGTCCCTTCTAGTATTTTTTTTTCATGCATTTGTGTTTATGTAGGCCTATTAGCCGCCCACATTTTATAGTGGTTAGCGTCGTGAGCTGCATGCCGTGGGCTCGTGTTTAAATCCCGAATAAGGTTTGGTGGTTTCCGCGTCGTTCCCCTCATAGGGAGCAATGCTGGCTCACGTAAATGGTGCTCCCACAATGAAGTAGCCTGCAAGACTTCACCGTGAATGACAAAAGGCGTATGTCTTTTATTATCCACCGCCGGCAAAGTGCATTAGAAAGAAAAATGTAGGCCTATTTCGTCTGTGAAACTGTACACAATGAAAATAAATATTCTATTATGAACCCGCATTTGTGCATAATTTATACTTAATTTAATTGTACTATTAGCATGTCATCCCAATTAACAATTATTGAAGAAAAGTAAATTGTTTAAGATCTATTAATAAAATTAGACCAACTTATCTCCTCAAAATATCAGAATCCCAACTTAAATTAGGAAGCTAGGGGTATTATTGGCTATTAAATGAAGCTAGAACATGTAATAATTAGAATATAGTGGCTTTTTTATTTATTTTTTTTTTTTGCTAAATTATTAATTTGAGAAATACACTCTGACACATGTCTGAGAATAACTAAAGGACACGAACTCAAATTTAATATCTAATGTTACCATTTAATTTCTCTTAATATTGCTTAACATTAATTTAAACACTGATTACAAACTTTTACAGAAATCATCATATTAATTGTTTTCATACATTAAAAAAATTATTAGAACACATAAAATTCAAGTTACATATTTTCAATTTAGTACTGTGCTCTCGCCTGATAAATATAACACAAATAATTATGACTTACCACCACCTTCGTTTTAGAAGAAGCATCTGATCGTTTCTACTAAGTCGACCAGCGGAATCGGCAAAGCAAGAGAAAAATGGTGGATAGTTCTCGATCGGACCACCACGAGGTCCTCTTCCTGTCGCTACTTATTCTTCGACTCACTAAGAAAAAACGTTTCTCAAACTTTTTTAGAACCGGGGTGAGCAGAGGTCAGCTATATCCTCGAACAAACACCTTTCAGCTCTCATTGGCTAAAAGATGTTGCTAGGCCGTTGCTATGGGGACGCTAAGACACCTTTACAGCCGAGAAGGGGTGGCAAGTCACTATTTTATTCTTTGCACAAAACCTTTCTACAGGATACGCTAAATTTGCATCCGGGAGGTACATACCTTTCTTCCAGAAACCGGTACAAAATAAACCATAGGCGCGATCCCAAGCACACATACATCTTAGGACATACATAATAAAACAGATACACTAAAATGTGCATGGAACCGAATCAATGCTGTATCAAGACTATGAGATTAGAAAATATATTTACGAAGTCGAATTCCATGTCACACTGGCCACGTGCGGATATGCCTGACAAAACATGCCTGAAAAATGAACGTCGGAATCAAATCTTGGTTTGTAATGTCCGTATGACCTTTTCCATTCATACGGACCGAAAAATATTTAAGTCATTTCGCATGACGTACTTAATGTATAGTGATTAATTATTCACTCCCATTATGTCTCGCTTCCTATAGAGCATTTTGTCGAAAATGAAGGGAGTATTTTTGAGATTATTCCCCAATGTATAAAAGGAAGAATCTTTTGGGCATAGAATTATGAAGTGATTAATAAAAGATTTGTCTGGAATTTTCAGACTTTGAAAATGTTTCAAATTGCATTAAATAATAGCTAACAGAACATTTGATAAATAATTTGAATTTGAACTCAATTGTAGGAAAATTTAGACAAAACGCTATATTCACTTATAATTAAAAGACAGAAAAAGAAAAAAAAGAAAAAGTTTGCTTCAGATCTCTGTGATAAAAAAATTCTGTATGAGTTAAAAATTTTTGGAGTCACTTCTTTTGATTAAATATTAAACAGGGAAGCAAAGCTTCATCTAAAACTAAGCATCTAGGGCGACATGAAAACTCTAAAGACACCATTATTTTTATAAAATTGTCAAGCGATAGATCATGCTTGGCTTTCTTAGTGTCATCTACGCAAATATTTTTTAATCTTCTTTCTAACAACAAAAGTAACATTTACTCATTTGTTCTATAAATAAAGATTACCGAAAAAAAGAACTGAGTAAAAATATGCTAAAACATAGATGCACATAACCTTGCGGCCCACTAACCTAGTAACTGACTATCCGAGACTTCATACGCCTCTGTTGCCATGCGACAGCTGTCAGATATTTTGGAAAAGATGGCACCAAATATGAAAAGCTGGAATTATCCCTCCTCTGTGCAACTTCAAAAACTTGGGATGAGTTTCCGTCAAAGTTGAAAATAGAAACAAAATAATGAAAATGAAACGTAGCCTCGATAGAGCATTATTTCTCTGGTAATATGTTTACTGCCGTAAATATCAAACATCATTTTGATAATAAAACAATTTCAGCATGAAAATTCCTTGTAATCAGGAAAATTGACTTGGTTATAGCATCAAGGATAAGATAGTTCATTACCTCCGTCAAATATATATTTGGAATCGAATTGTAGAATTTATAATCAATCATTTTAAAGATTTAAAATCAGAAATTAAAGAAGAAATTCTGATTTGAAGTTTTAAAATCAGAAAGATATGTTTATTTATGCAAAGTAAATGGTTTCGAAATTTACCACTGTTCCATAACATATATATATTACAACAAATAAGTAAAAATAATACATATGCATATTAAAATAAATATTAAAATCTTTCCCAGACATAGAAATCAAATCAGTTTTACTACATAAACCTCAGTAAAAAATGCCTGGGTACATATTATAAGAAAGAATTATTTGCCGTGAGATGTAAACGTATATATATTCCAAACACAATGGGAGATAAACCCGATTTTCAGACTATAAATTTTGATATAGCCATCTACAATTTTCAATAAAATAAATTTTCTTTGAATACTTATAGTAAATTTCGAGCAGAATATTTCATAATGATGCAGCCTTTCTAGATATACATTCCATAGTTTAATATACATAATGGAGTATCCTTTAGACTTGCATCGTCTACAAGTAAAGAACTCTTACTGCATACGTATTTTCAATTTTAAAAGAACATGATCAATCGTGCATGTTAGTACATTGTTTCTGAAAACATTTTTTTCCCTATGAATGTCTCGATCACAAAGATATGTGCAATATAAGGAATTTGACAGCCGATAGAATGTGTTTATAAAAAGCAAATATACAATATTATGATTTTCTCCGATATCTTGTTGCACAATAATTTAAAGCAGTTATTATGCCTTCACGAAGTTTCTCGGGGAAAGCGACAATAAAACTCACTGTAGTAATTAAAATAAGCATTCAATACTAATATCGATGGCATACAACATCTATGTCCATTAGGCGGCAAATAACATTTATTGGGTACGACCTTGGATACGTGTTGCGTGAAAGTTACCATATCTCATCATCATATTTCTTTGGGAAGGTAGTTGCCAAATGGTGAAATATCAAAGGAAAAGTTAAAAACATTAAAAAGGAAGGAAAAATGAGAAAAAAATAATTACAAAAATGAAATAAATTTAAAATGAATGTAAATGCAACGTAAAATGCTAAATTAGTACGTGATTGCAAAATTAGTACGTGAATAACTATTTAGCAGGAGTGAATGTAATTACATATGAAACGCAGTGACGTGTTAACGCCCCATTTCATACGCAAATGATTTTTTCTTCAGCTTGATAGTCTGTTGGTAATTAATATTTCAAAATTTTTATGACTTTTTATTCTTATTTATTTTATTTTTCTTCAGTTTTTTTCTCTCTCTCCTTTCCTTGGTGTTTTTTCTGGGTGGAAAATAATGGATTTTGTGCCGATTAAAATATTAAATTTAAAATTTAACAGATTCAATGAACCCTGTGTGTAAACTCAGTAGAAAAAAGAGACACAACTAAATGTTTAAAGGATGAGGATCGATATTTACAAATCAACAAAAAACCTTTATTACAACAAATAAACAATTAAGTTATACAGTATTAAAAATGATTAATCTTCTTAAAGTAACACATTTATGATTAATATTCTCTGAGTACTAACGTGGGTCCTCACCATAGTAGGAATCATTTATGTGATATTAACTTTAAATTTAATCTTAAAATTCAAGTACTGTCCTTCAACAGAAAAGTAAAGACTGACTTACCCAAAGTCAGCCTTGCTAAAAAAAGCTGACATCACTCTCTAACGTAATCGCAGGGCGGTTCGAAAGCCCACCACAGAGCGAGTTAATCGGGCCCGCAGGCCCTCCAGATCTCTGCGAACCCTTCTATATGCAAAATCTAATCTCCTATATATCTAAAAATCCAAGTCCCCCTCTTAATACCAATCTCAATTTTCCATATCCCTCTCTACCTTCCAATCATAATATTTTCTTCTCCATCTAAACTCCACCTACGTCTTAAAACTCTATCCCAGTGGCCATAACATTTTTCCTTATTAAATTCACAAAATCTCATTGGACCTATATTCTCCTATTTTCTTCATCCCGTTCTTTCCTTCATTTTTCTTTATATTTTATTTTTCTTGAATCTCCCCTCTCTAACCTTTATATGACTCAACAATACTCACTATTTCGCAAATTCCAGTAATTCTTATATTCCATATTCTAAGGGGCTTTTTCGACTGACCCTCGCCTCTACGCAACTCTTTTCACCGATATACTATTTATGAGAGAGGGCCTTTTTAACTCATCGGTTAGTTATTCAAAGGAAACCGCGTTATTCTCCAACGTTTTCCCCTCTTCACCATAAATATTTTTATTCCTCAACACTTCTTCTTTCCATAGCATAAAATATCCCTTTCTCGTGTTGACCACTACAACCGGCTTTCTCTAACCTACCTCTCCGTGTCAAATTTAATGGCTATGACTCCTTTTAACTTATTTCTTAACCTTTTCAAAACGTTTCACAATGCATAAAGCAATCCTAAAAGGGGGCTTGCTGCTGCTAAAATCACCGAGAAACCCTTGCTGGATTTGAAGAGCCAGCACTTTCTTTCCTTTTATTCTACGTTTCCTCTTTCTCTTTGCTGTTATTCAATCATGTTTTCAAGACTAATTTTTTCACATAAATAGAAAAACCATTCCTTTTCGCTTGTTGATGCAGAAATATTCTAGGATGCACTTGTTTGTTTGTTTTTTCGTAATGCAGAGGCACTTGTCGTAAGACATTCGCTTTTTGCTATTCACCGTCTAGTCTTGCTACTTTATTATGGGAGGATGCACTTGTTGAAGCATTATTTAGTAATACACCTTTACGATTTTCAATTGGGTTTGTTTCCTTTTGTTTTCATTTTAATGTTTGGGTTTTCTTTTTCTTGTCTACCAACGTGGTTTGTTTTATTTCTTATACTTCCAACTTATCCGGATAATCTCTACTGGTGAGCACTGTTGCTTTTTAGCAGTTTTTGGTTTGTGAGGTACTGTGGAAAGTGGAGAAATTTCCTCAATAGGCATTTTTAAAGCAGAATTTGCAGTAGCAAATTCATTTTCAGAAGAAGTACTAAATTGTTACATAAATTCATTGTCAATATTTTTTTTTCAAAAGATTATGGTTAATTTAAAAGATTACTGGGCACAAAATCTGCATCACTAAAAACAAAGTTTGATTGGCCAAAACCAAATAAAGTACCAATAAAGTTAACCAATAAAGTTAACCTAATTACCAATAAAATACCAGTAAATTTTTCAGTATCTGTCAGTGACTTAAATCGTCATTGGTACGATTTGGGAAATTGCAGAGCAGTACTCATTTAAGCAACACGCTGACTTCTTAGGAAATTCTTATTTAATCTCAAAATCAATTTTAACAAACTCTGTAGAAATCCCGTGAGTAATATAAGTAATATAAGCTTATTTTTTATAAAGAAATGTAATTAACCATTTCCTGAACAAAAAGTGCCTATTTAACCTTATTAAAATTTTACATCACTCTTATCTATGTTTTACAAATCGAAGGAAACTACACAGAAACACCTGTTCTTACATTATATAGGTAATGTAGTAATATAAATGACTCAGCTTTTAAAATATATTATTAGATCTTTCCACAGTTAAATGTTCAGAAAAAATTGGATGTGGTACGAAAATTAGGTGTGTACTGGTGTTCAGAGAAAATGAGATTGGAATGCATTTGACAATTTTCCCCTATAAGTACGTACACACAAATACACACACACATATATATATGTGATAATATTACCAACTACCTATAATCACCCATTCTGTACTTCATCTCTGTCATGGTAACCTGTCCTTCTTGTCTTGACGTAAACGCTTCGCCTTCCACATACTAACTTCCTCCGCCAATTCTGGCAACCTCTTTCACCTAATGCTATTTTGGCGCTTTTTTGAGCAGAGACGCGGGCTGGCTCCGAACTGATTAAGATGTGTTAATCTTTACGTCGAATAAACTTTATTCATTAATTATGATTTGGAATCTTTGTTACGGCCTCGATTGCAGTATTTTCACGAGATGTCCACTCCGGACATTTCATATATATATATATATATATATATATATATATATATATATATATATATATATATCGAGAGAGAGAGAGAGAGAAACTGATAGATATAAATATGTGTGTTAGGAGTGTATATACATAAATACTCAAGGGGTAAGCAAAATACTTGGATCGTAAAATAGTACTGAATTTAAGAGTAATTATTGCAATAATAACCGAAGAACATTAATTAAAATTAATAGTGAACATCGTAACACCCACTTTTTTAAGTGACTACTCTATATTCATTCCTATATCATAACAATAACCTTCACGATTATGAATCTCCATAAACATAAATAACTGTGAAGCAAATGTAAATTATGATATACTAGACGGGCTTCGCCGGTCGGTTTAGGGACCCGCTCTCTTCAGCAATCATTTTCAGAGAATGGAAACACTAAAAAACAACGAATAAAGGTATTTAAATTTTGTGGTGCAACAATAAATAGCGTACTGACTGTGATACAGCGCATACTGTATCAGTCTAGTGGCGCTATTTAGCGGACCTTAGCGCAAATAGAATCAAATATTGGATAAAAAATTGAACCAATTAATTTGAAGTGTGTATAATGTTTTTAAACCATCTTAATATTATTAAGAGAAGTAATAAGATTTTAATAAAATT
The DNA here is from genome assembly GCA_907164885.2 of Dolomedes plantarius. NCBI lineage: Eukaryota > Metazoa > Arthropoda > Arachnida > Araneae > Dolomedidae > Dolomedes > Dolomedes plantarius. The sequence goes on from OU015492.1 coordinate 158,744,533, forward strand.
TATTTCTTTTATAATAGAAATGTGTTTTTCGGTGTTTTTAATTGCATAATCCCGCTGTTAATGAATCACGCTTTGTTTACATCGTATGATCTCAAGATTAAAATCCAAATAACTCTAAAACTATTGAAGTAACAGATTAAGTGTACTTGGAAAAAAATTATCAGATTTTAAAGCTCTTTCCAAATATGTAACATTTATATACTTTTATGAAAAAAAATAGATCGATTTTGACATTTTCAAATATGGCTGAATTTGAAAGGGAGGCTCTTCCATTTCTGGATTCACCCTTCAAAAATTTTTGGTTTTTTATTAATTAAAAATGAATAGTAATAAAATTTTAAATTCAGGCTTCGAGGTGCACATGTTCAGACTCTTCACTACCCGTGTGCCAAATTTCATACTTGTAAGTTTCGTAGATCCGTCTAGAGGCAGCGGACAAACACACAAACACTTCCTTTTATTAGTATAGATATGAATATGATAAAAATAATACAGCAGCCATTCAAATGAACTTTTTAATTCATGAAGAACGTTTATCTATAAATAATTCAATATGTTAAAAGGAACTTTTAAAAGTCAGTACTTCACTATAATTATATACATTTAATGATTGGACATGGTATTATCATGATAGTTGCTTTAAATAGAAGCTGATTATGCCTTTTAATGTTTACTTTAGTAACGACTGTCTGTTGTCTAAAGCAACGCTGCATTAGGAACAGCAATTTCGACTTATTCGTAATCAGAAATTTTACAGAAACCTGATATAAAATATTATAATTAAACATTTGATGCCGTAAGAAATCTTTACTTAATATGTTATATATTATATATTTTTCTTGCGGTGGAGTTTTTTTATTAAATGATGTATTTTCGTACCATACAAAATTGTTGTTATAAAAAAAATCGTTAAAAAATTATTACAATGGGATTAAGAAAAATGTTGTAAAATCTAAAAGGGTAATGCAGTACCAATTGTTTAACTTAATTAATTAACAATGAATAACGATTAATTAAAAAAGAGTTTGTAGGGAAACTGAGTTTAAACAAAATAACTTGAAAAAACCAATACTGAAAAACGGAATAAAAAATGGTTAAACAAGAGAAACTTGTTTGAACTGGGAAAAGTTATTTTATGTTTCACATATTCACACAGTTCATATAAAAACGGCAAAATAAATACTCGCAATTCTACTGTGAATGGTTTTCTTATAATTACGGTTATATTCTTAACAATGTGTAAATTTTCATGAACAGAACTTCTGGATCTCCCATATACGCAAAAGGCCTTTGGGTGTAATAATAAAAACATTAAAGCAAAATTTTATATATAAATTATCGTAAAATTTTAAGTTTTTATTCGGTGAAAAAACATTATAATATGAAAAATATGTTTATAATTTGCATGTGAATGTCATTTCAAATCAATATTCTCATAAAAGTGCTGCTAAATTAAAGTTTTGTTGGAAGTTTTTTTATTTCTATAAAAAGTTACAAACATTCTGGAAAGTTACACAAATCAGAACTTTATCTACAGATTTCATCTCCCTTTTACATACAATTTTTTTTAATAATAATCCAAGTGCCTATTTGAAGTATTAATCAATGAATTCAAATATTCATGGCTCGCAAAATAACCCACATTATTTTTAAACGAATTAATTGTTCATACATTGAGCCATAAATATGTGTTAACATAAATGCACCCACAAATAATCCACATATATAAAACAGTTCCGTAACTGACTGATTCACTGACTGACTGACTGATATACAACGCACAGACGCAAAATACAGTAAAAGATATTATGTTCCTCAAACTGTACTATATTAACTGTACTATATTCTTTAGTATGTCCTATTAGATTCAATTTGAATATTTTCTCCTACATTATTTTGCCTATAAAAATATCCCTTACAATTTTTTTTATAAATATATTTTTTTTGTTTTTGTTAAATCAATTGTATACATTGATCGTCGTATTTATTATAAATATATATACATATTTATTTTTTTGTATTAATTGCATACATTGACCATTGTATTTAATTTGAATGTACTCCGTAGCGAAGTGCGGGTTTTCAGCTAGTTTAAAATAAAATTGTAATAAATAAGCTGGAGCATATTGTGTACCATTCTCACGTATATCTAGACATAAATGCATTGAAATTAAATTTGGCTGAAAATTACTCCTACTAAGTGGGACACTTTATCGACACTAAAATCACCTATGAAGGCTGTTCCCATATCAAAAAAGACATCATAATTCTTACTAAACGCAAGTCGTGACTGCCATTCACATCCTTTACCTGCTCAATAATCTTCCAACTCCATTCTTCCAAACTTCAACAATCGGACAACTTGGTCAAAAAAAAAAGAGAAAAACGACACATTCTTCTTAAACTAACTTCTTTCTTCTTTTTACTGTGTTCATCGTGTTTGCGCTGCTCCCATTTTCGTTCCTCGCTCGCATAGCTTTGAAATCCCAAACAAAAGGAAATTGCCCCAAAGAGACGGTGACGCAACCAGATCTTGTCAAATTAGCCATCTTCCTCTGTCGGGCGCCTTATTATTCAGTGCCATGCAGCGACGCACTTCCACTTCCCTGTAACCGAGCAAGAAGGAACATCGCATTGTGCTTCGAGCAAATGAGCATTCTTCTATCGGTATTTTATTAGATTTGTCAAAAAATAAAATGTCGGCTATGATTTTGAAAAGGATAGCGTAAACAGGACTAGATTTACAGCTTCCGTTGAGAAATGTCAAAACCCTTAGCCACTTTTCGAATGTGCATGTGCGTTATTATATCCTCATTTTTTTTCTCTAGGTTCTTATTATAAAATGCTTCAGGTTTCATATATCTGATTTCCTAAGGTAAAGAATTTGCAGGAAAAATGGTGGCAGTCTAAGAACTATCATAAAAAGTGAATTTAGTGAATAACCAAACAACGAAGAAACTAGCATGATATTTGCATAGGCTTATAAGTTGTTTTTGTCTGAACGCAAGATCATTTTTAAGTACTATTTGTATAAATAAATGATCCTTTGTGTTCCTTTCAAAACATTTTATCCTGACAATGGACATGACTTTCAGAAAATTTCATTAAGTACATTTTTTTTAGTTAAAACTTTTAATGGTAAGAACAAAAGGAAATGAGATATATGAAACCTGAAGCATTTTCTAACTAGAATCTAAAGGTGAAAATAATAAGGAAATGGGTATTTTTAAATTGTGTTTGTCTAACTCTAATTTTTTGTAGGAAAGAATCATTTAAGTGCTAATGCATCACACGATTTACGTTCACGTAGAAAAAATGCAACTTAGAATTAAACCTTAAGGGATCCAAAACCTTTACATAATTTATGGGGACTAATCATCGATCCATATGAAAAATATCGTAATTTTGATTTTCATTCTGCAATAAAGGAGGTAAAATTCCTTTACAGAAAAAAATAGTTTTAATCTTTACTAAATGAAAATTTCTTTTCAGAAGAAAATTTCTAGAAAATATTTAAGGATAAGGAGTGTCTGAGTGCACAAGTGTCTGAGTGTACAAGCTGACGTAATTAACTGTTTTAAGGAAAAGGACAATAACTAATATACTTTCATTTCCAACTCGTTATACAAGAGAAAAATAAGCGGATACTTAAAACGTAATTTAAATAGTATCTTTTAAAATATTAGAGGAGGAATACTGTAATGTCAGATTTTTTTTCAAATTAAGTCCCACTAAATTGTGATTATCTTTTTCAATAGTTCATTAAAGCATGTGATAAACATACGGAAATTTTATTTGTGATTACCTATTTTTAACTTTTCTCGAAATTCAAAAACTAATATTAAATCCTGAAGCCTTTTCAAGAAATTCTATACTCTTAGACATGTGTCTAAGAGTGGTTGGAAGTATCTGTTACTAGTAAGTAAATTTGTCAACTATGTCAATAGGCTTAAAATGTTACGCGTAAACGAGTTAGATTATTATTGAGATAAAACTGTGTATAAGTTTATTAAGATGTGCATAAAAAATCTCCTAATTTCTTTTGTCGCAAATCTATGAATTTCATACCAAAATATTTATTCACCTGTGGCTGAGAAAAAATAGATCTATAATTCTAAAGGGTGTCCATATCGAAACTTTTTTCAGAAGACAAAAAAAGGTATATGTATGATAATAGTCTTGAATCCTTAAAATGAATATTCCTAGAGCATATATTTTGTCCTTTTACTATATTTTTTTCAAAAACTACGCACTTATGACTAAAATTTGAAATATTCTTTTTAAACGTTTGAAAATGCGAGAAAAATTTATGGAATTTCCCAACATTTTGTGTAACAGTATAAGTTCCTTTGAGCTAACTCATTTACGTGCAATACATGCAATACAAGTATCAATTGAAAAGTTATAGATAATAGCACGACCTCATATTGCTAGGATTGCTCAGTATGTAGAAAACCTCACTTTAATATCAGGAGATGCGAATTTAGCAATCTGTTCGGGTAGACTTTAGTCATACATATGATAAAAATATATCTTAGAAGAAGTCATCTGAATCAAAATTTTGTTCAGGTCAATGTCCTACTGATTTAGTCTCAAATAAGGAAGGTAGATATACGAGGGAAGTAGCAGGAAATAACAATATCGCAGACAGTCTTGTATAGTCAATTACTCGTAGTAGAAAACCGTTCCTGGGGATTTCGACTGAGGAGAATGCAAAATCTTTCTAGGAAATGAAAGGCGCTGAGCTTTATTAAGGTTTGTCGTAGTTGCATCAAATGTCTGAATGGTCAGCTTCGGTAGTCTTCTGAATCTTAGAGAGAATATTTCAATCTCGCTGCAGGCATTGGTGTTTTGAACCGTTCAGAATCGACGTTAAGTTTTATGTCTCATCCTTGCTTCAAGACGTCTGCAAGACTCAGTAGAAAATTATCTGTTTATGTGATCGACAAAATATTAACCAGGTTGGGGAGAGAACATCCCCAAAAATCAACATGTCCTAAAGAAATTTGATCACTTGTATGAATGGCTCATAGCAGACTCAGAAAGCATAATGATCTCCAGTGAATCACCTAAAAATATGAACATCTTATGACCATCTTAGATGAAACCAGCTTCAAGTAAGACTCCGAATTATCTCATTTAAGAAAGCTTGGTCAGTAGGATCTGATCAGTATGCATCGGAGTAAAAGCAGGCAAGAAGATAATCAATGTTTAGTGTACAAGAGACATGGGATGGCTAAGGCCCTGTAACCAACACGACACTTTAGGATCGCTTAATGGGAACGTTATAAGAAAAACAAACATAATGTGTAAGCAGTCTTATCATATACCTCAAAGAGCAAGTCTCAGTCAGTTTAACCGTCGTACTGCGAAAATTTCCGATGGGCTCTAAACTAATAAAACAGTAATTCGGTGTTTAAGAATAAAAAAGAATATAGTTCATACATTATATTAGGAAATATATTTTCTCTAATTTGTGGTCAAGAATCTTAGCTCTAATCTTTTACGTGAATCATATCATGAGGATTTTAATTTCTCAAGGAAAGGCTTAAAATTAATTTCCAAAAGAAATTATTAGCTTTTTTATCAATTAACATTGATGTCCTGTTCTCATAGAATCTGTCAGCATCAGCGTTAAAATTTTTAACCAATCATATACCAATAATTGACCCATTTAACCAATCAGTGACAACGGAAACTTTAACTCGGACTCTGAGGGATCCTGTGTGAACACACCATAAGTTTTCATTCGATTGTAGTATGAGAAATTGTCAACAAAAAATAACAATATAAATGGTGGAATATATATGGCCGCAAGCTGAGATGCGATTCCTTCCGCGTCCATAACTAACTTTTGAAATAGTGGGGGGGAAAATTGTACCTTGCAAAGGAAATAGTCGTCGCATTCCCAAAATATATTAATGTTAAATGTAATGTTTAGAGAATTTTAACAATTTAATGGAAATAGTAAATTGATAAATTCAAAATCAGTAATAAAAAAGGGGGGTGCGTAAGTCTTCATGAACAAGATTTTGATATAAATTATGGAATGTATGGATAAGTATGTTCTTGAACACAAATTTGAATATCAAAATGAATTCTGCTTTCTTAAATTAAAAGAGTATTTGCATTACTTTTATTAAATTACCTTTCATAAAAAACATTTAGCTTCATATGATGACGGATTAAAAATATTTGATGAAATTATTATGGCAAATTCAAAAAAAGGCTGAGTTCTTAATCTAATGAAATATGTTTCTAATGAATTTTACTTCGATCGTCGCAGAAAAAATATGATAGAGACAAAGGGAAAGTTAGTCACACATTTACTCTTATATTATCTAGTAAATTTAATTACGTTAATGAAACACTATATATGAAGATAACAAATAACCTTCTATTTTTTACCATGTGAGGAGTAAAGTGAAAAGTTACGAACGCAAGGAAAAATTATTTAAATACTGAAAATGTATTCGTAATGATTTAAATAGGATTATTTCCCTCTCTATATTGAATTAAATATCAAATTTTATTTAACTCTGCATGAACTTAAAAACTAAAGCCAGAGTCTCTCAGTCACTAATTTAACATCATCATTGTTAACGAGTATTTTTCTAATAGCGTTTCTCTTTTTTATTAATTTCAAAATGTTATTAAAGTTCTTAGGAAATTTGGTAATATATTTATAGAGAAAAACAAGTATATAAAAATATAATTTGTTTTATTCCCTCCCCCTCCTCTCTATATCTTTCATTTTTTCAATTTATTTCGTAATTTTTACACCTATATTTATATATATATATATATATATATATATATATATATATATATATATATATATATCTTCAAGGGACCAAAGGTTTTGATCGCTCTGTCTTGTGGTTCGCTATACCCGAACAGTTAATTAAAATACTAGAGTTCACAAGATGTATAACACATTAGTTTCAATGTGAATTGAATGATGATCTATTAAAAAGTAATAAAATCTATTAAAAATGATCATTAATGAATTTAATTGTTTAAATTCGATCATATTAAAACTCGTACAATAGTAATTAAATTACGTATTATAGAAAAACGGTGGGACCAAAAATTTCGTTCGTTATATACCGGGTTCTCTATAACGGGATTCAACTATATATATATACAGTGCTAGATTTCTAGAAATAGAGGTGCCGGAACGGTAACCTTCCGGAGTGTGTACGTTTGGGGAGGGGGGGGGGATTCCAATTTATTGATAAAGAGAGGTACCTAAAGAAAGGTACCGGAACGCCGCTCCGGCGCGTTCCACCTCAAATCTAGCCCTGTATATATATATATATATATATATATATATATATATATATATATATATATATATATATATATATATATATATATATAATATATATATATACATGTATATATATATATATATATATATATATATATATATATATATACCGGGTGGCCATAATTAAACTGACAGTGCTCACAGTGTTCTGTAGCGCGATCTATTTGCGAGAATGACGCCACATTTTGTAGGAAGATTAAACAAGACGGGGGACGAAGGATTCCACGAAAAAATAAATTAGTTCCAAAAGTCACCGCTAAGGGAATATTTGGCTCTCTGTAATAGACAATAGGGTGTTAACAAATGCAAATTAATACGGAATAAAATTACCTTTTATTCTGCACATTTTCTTATTTAGTTCAAAAGCAATATGGCAACACTTTTAAAAAAGCGTAAAATCTACATAAACACCGATAAAGTCTCGTGATCTGGAATATCACGTACGCTGAGCAGAAGAAGAAGTTCTTTATTCAAATTTCACGTTACATCCATTGGCACAGTGCCAGCTGCTTGGGTTTTAAAAGGCAATGTGTTACGTTTCGAATTAATCGGATTGAAAGTTTATGTCTCCTTCTTTAGTCGACCGTGCGTTACTGATCAAATTCTTTTACCTCAACCAGTGCAACGCATCAGCCGCTCTTCGTGCTTTTAGAACGCACAAAAAAATGCGCAAAGGTAACGGTCCTGTGTCAGTTAATGGGCTAAAAGCAATGGTTGCGACGTTTGAGAAAACAGGTTCTCTGAAGGTTCAGTCAGGCAGAGGACGAAAACCTGTACCACAGGATACAATCGAAGCAGTTGCCACGGCGACTGTCGACAGAGGACCAGACAATATTGCTGCCACCTCTAGCGCTCGTGGATTAGCTCGGAATATGGATATGCCTTACAGTACGGTATGGAAAATCTTACGAAAGATTATCAACTTCTATCCGTACAAGATCAGCCGTGTACAGGAGTTACTGTACCCCGACCATGATTAGCGACTGACTTTTGCTCTCACCTTTCTTGCCAGAATGGAGGTGGATGATGCTTGGCCGTGGAAAATTATTATGGGGAGATGAGGCCCACTTTTACCTGCATGGAACTGTGAATACCCAGAACTGCCGAATTTGGGATGACAAATCACCACATGCAGTCACAGAAATTCCCTTACATCCACCGAAGGTAACTGTTTGGTGTGGGTTCACAGCGGAATTTATCGTAGGTCCATTCTTCTATGAGAACATTACCCCGACAGGACCGGAAACCTATTTTGTTACCGGAGAGAAATATCGCCACATGTTGAACAGCTTTGTCATTCCGGCACTTCAGCAAAGACAATGCCTGGGGAAATCATTTTCATGCAAGATGGAGCCCCTCCACACGTTGCTGTACGGGTGCAACAGCTGCTACGACAGAAATTCACAACAGAAAGAGTCATTAGCCGCTACTTTCCAACTGCATGGCCATCTCTGTCGCCTGATCTTACCCCATGCGACTTCTGGCTATGGGGTTACCTTAAATCCAAGGTCTATCAAGGAGTGGTCCAGGACCTGGCTACGTTGAAGGATAACATATCACGGACTGTACGGGAGATTCCTGCAGACATGTTACTTTCTGCTGTTGTGCATACTGTGCACAGAATGCAATATGTGGTCCACAACAACGGCAGCCACATTGAACCTCATTTCAATGCAAAATAAAAGGAAATTTCCGTTTTGATTTGCATTTTTTAACACTCTATTTTCTATTACATAGCGCCAAATATTCCCCTAGCGGTGACTTTTGGAACTAATTTATTTTTTCGCGGAATCCTTCGTCCCCCGTCTTGTTTAATCTTCCTACAAAATGTGGCGTCATTCTCGCAAATAGATCGCTCTACAGAACACTGTGAGCACTGTCAGTTTAATTATGCGGACCCGGTATATATATATATATATATATACACACATATATATATACATATATATATATACATATATACATATATATATATATATATATATATATATATATATATATATATATATATATATATATATATATATATATATATACGTATATACATATATATATATATATATATAACATATAAAACCCCAAAACCCTTTCAAAATTCTAAATTCTTTGAAATTCCCTTGGGCGTAGATTAATTGCGCATTTCGATTCCAAGAACAAAGGAATTAACTTTTAGGCATATTTTGTATAACCCCTGTAAACTCCTATATAATCCCTGTTGTTTTCTTGTTTCTCCGAGCCCAGATTTCAAGGCTTCAGCCAATTGCTGCAACAGTTCAGGGTCACGTGACTACACCTCTATTAGATTATAAATAGGCGTACTTCAATGTACTTGCGGCGATTTTGGGATTTGTCATTGCCCTACTATGATGTAGTAGTTGAGAGGAATAAAGTTTATGTTCGTTATTTCTGGAGTGATTCCGAGTGTCCGACGCCAGCGGGACCATAGTAAACTATGATAGGGACCCTCGATTATCTCAGGGCGGCAGCGAGCCCCATCGGGCACACGACTGAGTTGATGTGGGTAAAGATACTAACTTTCTTCCGTGACGCACGGCCGACCGGCAAATTCAGCTGCTCTCCTTCCTCCTATGAGTGCCGCGGTCGTGATATCATATATATATATATATATATATATATATATATATGTGTGTGTGTGTGTGTGTGTGTATATACATACATACAAATATATACATACAGTCGAGCCTCCATATATCGAATTTCCATATATCGAAATTTTCTATATATCGAACTCTTAGCAAATCTCCATGTTCATTACATAGAAAAATTGTTTCTATATATCGAAAAAATCTCTATAAATAGAAATTTTTTTCAAGACAAATTGGGAGATTTTATTCCACTTTAGAATAAAATCTCCCAATATTTGTCATTTGAAACAATACGTCGTGGACTTCAATTCGTGGAAAATGTCCCTGATTAAGTTTTTAGTGGACTGAATAAATACGAACATTTCTTTGAACATTCCGCAAAACTGGCTGTTCAGCAAGATATTCGTAGTTTTTTTTTTAAATAATGTACCCGTGATCATTGTAACCACTGTCTGGATTATTGTTTTTTAAAGGTATGTAGTATTCAATAAATCTTTCATATTAATTCCTTTTTTAGTTATCAACTGTCATTTAATGGGATTCGCATATAAATTAAAAATGGAGTTTCGTATACGAAAATTAGCTTTAATTTTAATGTTTTAGGAGAATTATGATAAAATTAAGCTCAATCCTATATATCGAAATTTCTATATATCGAATTTTTTTCTGGCAATTTGCTACTTCGATATATGGAGGTTCGACTATATATATATATATATATATATATATATATATATATATATATATATGGGCCCGTATTCATGGGATACATGCTATCCCACCCAGTAAAGAAAATATGAAACGCAAAAAATGCAGATACTTAAGTTGTCACCTATCAGAACTGAAAACAAAATACTTTATGTAGGGAGCTTTCCCTGCGAATAAGTTCAACAATTAAAAAATACGGCTTCACAATTTCCAAGCCAAAAAATACTGTCCCTAGAAACTTCAGACTGGCATCAACCAAGTGTAATTTTTTATATCAGTTTGGTTAAAGTCACCGTAGTAGTTTGCCACGTGTCTTTTATTCATTGAAAGTTCGTTTCCACGCTAATCAAATCTTTCAGATAAGAAACCAAAATCCAGTTAACTAATATCCTTTCTTTTTCCAATGTGGGGCACTTGGGCAGAGTCTTTCTCTCATACATCATACATACATTGACTTGTTCTCATACATACATTGACTTGTTCTTAACCTGGAGCACCAGTCAGGTGCGCTAACATAACCCAAGTGTACCACCATAAGTTAGTCCTATCCCCCCTTACTACCACCACCCAGAAAATGACATCTAGGGGTATAGTTAGGGATACCTAAGTTTCGTATTTACGAAATAGATGCGAATAAATACGAAATTTGCGGATAGGAGCGAATAAATGTGAAAAATATTTTTTTACTACTTTTTGGCGAAAACTCGATGATAAACGGCTTTTTAAGCGAAATTAGGTAATAATAGTAATAATTTGTTAACATAATTGCCTATCTATGGTTTTTAACTAAGAGATCTCACTCTCGGAATTTGCTTATTACGTATTACTAAAGACTTAAGGAAGAGAATGTGGAGACTACCACAATGTTACCTTTTAAGTAAGAATTTTAATTAACTAACCAAATAAGTAAAATTGTTATTTTTAAAAATAAATAAATAAATATATACATATATATATATATATATATATATATATATATATATATATATATATATATATATATATATATATATATATATATATATGTATACATATATATATTTATATATATATATATATATATATATATATATATATATATATATATATATATATATATATATATATATATATATATATATATATATATATAAATATATAAATATATATATATATATATATATATATAAATATATATATATATATATATATATATATATATATATATAAATATATAAATATATATATATATATATATATATATATAAATATATATATATATATATATATATATATATATATATATATATATATATATATATATATATATATATATATATATATATATATATATATGTATATATTTGCTAATAAATACAAAATTTTATATATTGTAATATTCTTTTTGCGAAATTTCGATATTTTTTATGCGAAATTTACGTACACCTAGGAGGAACTTTCCGGCCTGCGGATTTAACGTGCCCATACCTGTCGCAGGTAAGAGGGCATATCGTGGACGTTCGATCTGATTTCCCTTATTACAGAATCTAGCGCACCAAATAACTAACCCAACTATCTAGTGCTAGTTGGGGGTAGAGTATTCCATATTAGTTAGGGGCTAAGTTAACTAATATGGAATACTCTAAAAAAGTTATCAAAGTACAAATTTTAAACTTCCGAACTAAATTTAACTCTTGAAAAGGGAAATATAAAGTATCTCTCTTATTTGACACCAGAAAAATAACTCAAGCTTTTACCTTTTCAATTTTTTATCAAGAAGTCAAAAGTTTATGTCATATTGACATACCAAAAAAATGTTGCAATTTAAAGTCTCTTAAAATATTTCAAAAGGCATTTTTAACAATGCATTCTCCCTTTTAATACAAAAAAAAAATTTTTTTTAACACAGTAAAGAAGAAAAAGTGTTAAGTAAAACTTTTAAATTAACTGAAAGTTGTGAAAAAATAGCCAATTTACAATTAATTTTTAAAGAACTGCGTTGATTCATCTTATATAAAAATTTTACTTTGTGTTATAAAACTGTTAAGAATAATCTGAAGTAAAAATATAGTGTTTTTTTAGGTAGATGGTTACTACAGAGTTCTTCTGTCAGTAAGATAATTAAAATCAGCGTGATGTTTTATTTGCAAATCTTTTTAACATTTCAAGCTAAAAGAAGTTTTTAATAACCGTCTTTAAATATAAATAAAAAGGAAACCCATTGTCGAAAGTTGTAAAGAAAACACTAAATCACGTACTAAAATTACTGAATGTCAGTAAGATACATCTCGACATTTTTTCAACTTCAACTGTAAAAATAAATTGTGAAGTATAGGTTTCCGAACTTTTTATTTTCCTTCATACAATTAGAGTAAGAAAATTTTCTCGAATTAATCCTTACTGTACTTCCTATGACTAATTGTTGAAGAGAATAAAAATTTAAAAATATTTTTAAACGAAAACTTTCCTCTACATATCTGTTCAGAAGTCGCTATTGCAGTTAACAATTTACTTCTGTTTTTATTTCAAAAGTATACTCATTTTTAAAATTCGCTAGATAATTAAAACTGCACATCTCAGCGAACATTAACCGTAGACAAATGAGTATCAGCTTATGGACCTTTTAAAAAAAATAAGCTTTTTTGAATCAACCTTATCAAAATATTATAAATTAATTATAATTAATATTATGATTGAACTAACGATAAAAATGAGGGCTTTTTCGTACGACAAATAAAATGATTTTGATTAAAATGTTCTCTGAACGACAGAGAAACATAATTTTATAAAATGGGAATTCTTGTTTTTAGGATACAAAAGGAGTTTCTCAGATTAATTTAATTAAATTTTACAATTATTTTGATTTTTCGTCTCAAATATCTTATCAATAAATCAAAAATATACAGTTAAAAATGATTTTATTAATCTCAGATACAATATCGAAATAAATTCCCTCTTATTTAATATTCCTCCTTACTTAATATTTTCACTCGTTTGTTAACAGAAATAAATTATTTAGTTTAATTAACCAATAGAAAAAGTTTGAAGTGGCACTACCTGTTATTAATTGTTTGTTTCTCTTGTCGATTGGGAAGAAAAATTTATGTACCTATATATGTATGAGTTCGTGAGAATAAATATCATTGAATACTAGACATTCGTACAAATATGGTTTGATGTGTTTTATGCAAAATTTCTTGCATTTTTCAAAACATTATAAAGGTTTATATGTTAAAAAATTAACAACTACTCCAAAATAAAATTATTTGAATGTAACAAAAGATTGTTAGCAAAAGGTAGTGTCGGCCTATTATAATTAATTCTCGTCTCCAGGTTAATAAATTACTTCAAAAAGTAAAAGATCAATATCTATTTAATTACGCATATTTCATCTAATGGACAGTTCTTGTCAATGGTAAAGATTTCTGCTCTAAGCGGTCATTGGAAAACTGATTCATTTTTCTTGCTAAATATTTCGTTATGGAAATTTTCTCATTTTTATCTTTATCAATGCATCTTACCGCAAAATGATTTATTGCTTTTTTTTACCAAAAAGACATGTAATTCGATTATTTTTTAAAGATATATCCTGTGCACTATAGCCTGGATTTCTAGTTTCTCTGCTTGCAAGTCTTAAAAGAGTTCTAATAGGTTAGGCCCCCGCATGCATTTTTTACCTAATGTATTAATGTATTAAAAGTATTCATTGAACACACACAAAAAAAAACAAGACTTTCTATGACTGTGTCTTTTACACGGCAAGTTTTTGAATATTTGGCTGGCACATTCACTTTTATTACCAAAACTTTTCTTTTTTGTCCTATTTTACTTGTAATGAAAAGAGACTCTGATTTACATTTTTTAAATTAAAAGTTTTAAAATTCTGTCTACTTCCACTATCTCGAAGCTTTGAGTGTTGAAAAATGTAACAATAGTTTTTCACTCTCGTGTTAAAACGAAATTAGTTATTTCAGACTTCCGAATAATTACATTACTTACCAAGAAAAGGAAGCTAGTTACCAATAATGAGGGTCATTCTTTAGTTTTCTTCTTCCGAATCATTTAAAAAGAAATCACTTAAACGTAACGATGATAACCCGTAATTTGGTGATTTCTTCTCGTCATGCAACTTACAAACTGCAATTTCATCATAACAGGCACGCAAAGCTAAGAATACAATGCAAGAAGAAAAATAGATTGTGCAACCTCACGACGGCCGTATTGCCTATCTTTTTGACTGACTAGCAATTGTTGCTTTTAACTGACAAGTTATTAAGGAACCGATTGCATGATTTAATAGATTAATTTTATGATTTTTAAAGGGATCTCCAACAAAAACCTTTATACGTATTTTATATTCATATCTTTTCTCGATATGAGCATTTTTATAACGATCTCCAAACAAATAAAAAATTTCAAGTCCATTCCAATTATTTTTATTTTAAAATTTAAATTTTAAGGCGTTTAGTTTATTTTATAAATTTCCCGATCCAAAATCTTTATTTCCATAATTTGCCTCTTTGTTCGTACATCATAGAACAATATACACTGCTAGCCATTAAAATTGCAACACCATGAAGGATGATGCAAACATCAAATTCGCATGAAAGGAAGAGGATGGTGGAATATGCAAATGATTAGAATTTAAGCGCGATCGAACGACGCAGGAGGGAGAAACTGCATCTCAATGCTCTATATAAAAGGAACTCTGTATAAAAGGAAACTCTGTATAAAATGAAAGTTACGCAGCGGGTTTCTGATTCGGAAATCGCATTTGAATGTCGTTTGTTTGTGAGAGGATAAGAAGAAGAAACGGCTACAGGCACGTGTCGGAATTCGATAGTGGCGGTATCATGGCCTATCGAGAGTGCAGTTTATCATTCCGGGATATTGCTAATCACATTGGTCGGAATCCAACGACTGTCAGGCAAATTTGGAATCGATGGGTTTAGGAAGGCCATACTGAACATGCAGAATCTTAACGGCCTCCCAAGACTAACGCCCGAGAGGACAGACATTTTGTCAGGTCGGCCTTGCATGATCGTACAGCCACATCACGGACCTTGAGTCAGGAAATGGGATTGTTTGCAGACCGACGAGCATCCCCACAGACAGTGCGACAAAGCCTGGATCAGCACGGACTGTCAGCACGGTGACCATTATTGTGGCTTCCCTTGGCACTGCAGCATAAACACGCGTGGCGGCATTGGTGCGCCCAACGACAAAACTGGATACAGAAGTGGCACCACGTCTTCTTTCAGACGAGTTCTGCGTGCAGCATCATGATAGACGTATCTGTGTCTAGAGGCATCGAGGAGAACACACAAGGCCTGCTTGCAATCGATATCGTCATACGGGACCTGTACCTAGTGTGATGGTATGAACAGCCATTGGGTACAGGACACAAACACCTCTTGTTCGCGTGGTCGGTAATCTGAACAGCCAGCGTTACATTTCTCAGATCTTAAGGCCGGTGTCTGGGCCCTATCTTCGAGGTCTCGGAGACGTCATCTTTCAACAAGATAACGCAAGACCGCATGGTGCCCGTCGTGTCCTGATCTACCTCGACACAGAGAGTGTTCGACTGTTGCCCTGGCCAGCACTCTCTCCAGATCTCTAACCCACTGAAAGCATCTTGTCATGGGTTGCTAACAGGCTGGGCTGCCACCGCTCTCCAGCCACTACGATTGATGAAGTGTGGCATACACTTGAAGCAGCATGGAAGGTCTTGCCCGTATGTGTCATCCAAGTCCAGTTCGACTCGATGTCTAACCGGGTTAGAGCCATTATAGCTGCAAGGGGCGGCAGCTATGTGTATTAATTTTGGACCCTGTATATCCCCAAATTGCCTACATATTTAATCATATTTTCTTTCAACTATGCTGTATATGTACAATGAGTAAAGTTTTGTTATTTGGTTTCCTTCCTGGTGTTGCAATTTTAATGGCCAGCAGTGTATGTTTAAGTATATTCCTAGTGTGATAGGAAAGGCAATTGTTTCATGAACTTCATCTGAGCTCAGGTAATGGAGTTACTGCGACTTTACTAGGGGAATAACATCCTCTTCGGGAGATGCAGGATGCACTGTTCTCGCCGTTGGTTGCCCCCACCTCCACGTGGTTCAGGCCTGTAACTGGAACTTATCTAGGCTAAGCGGAAAAGGGGCTGGTGATCTAGTCTAACACAACATGGAGTAGTACTAACGGGTTACAAAGACCCTATATTAATTTCTGAATCTGCATACACCTGTGTATGCGGGACTGCACGCAACAACTTGTGTGTTCACCCAATTGCAGAATGCCTTTTGGTGGAGTAAATTTGAAAAGGTTTAAATTTTGTTAAAAGTCGAACCGCGGCTTGCCGAATAGCAAATACTTTTACAGTTGCAGTTCCGATCAGCAACCTGGAGGTGATTTTTAAGATTTTCCTTGACTTTTAGCACGCCCGGTGATAGGATACTATCGATCATACTTAAAGAAATAAATATTTCAAAGATTACCAGATTTAATGAAATATAGTTCTAAAAATTGACAGAAACATGACATATACCTATTTGAAGAAAGAATAAATTTTTAATCATATTTTACAATCATTTGTCATTAAGTTTATGCAGATGATGAGTCCAACACAAATTTCAATGCTACTATCCATGGGTGGAGGGATGTATATTTGATTTGACATGCAACATTATTCTGCTAGATGAACTGATTAAATTTTCCAACGCAAAAACTTTGCTAAAAGTTCTTCGGTATGCATAACTATGTTTATTGGCAAGCCAATGTTCCTGTTTTTATCTTTTCCTCCAAAGTTTGATTCAGTTTTTTAAAGAACTGTATTCACTAAATATGAATTTTCGCGACTCCGTGAATTTTTTATGTGTATCTTTCTGCCTCTAAGCTCTGTTTTTCAGTCAGTATTTCTAATGGGTAACTCAAACAACTAATTTTTTTAATTAAAAAAATTAATTTTCAGCGCACTTTTTCCAAATTGTAAATAAAAACCTTTTAGACAAATATGTTACAATTCATTCATCGTTATTTATATGTTTACCTAAATATAATATTAAAATATTTTAGAAAAATGTAATATAAACTGTTTAGGCTAATTGTTTGCATGGTATTCGAGATATAAAGCAAGGAGACGTATTTATGTCATGTAGATATGTAAAAATGTTTGTCTGAATTCAGTATTTAGTGGGTACATAAAAACTATTAATGATATTTGTAAATTAATCAAACTAATTTAACCATATCTGTTACGTTTTCATTTAACTAATTTAGTATGCAAAAATAGTTTAGTATACAAAAATAATTTAGTATGCAAAAATAATTTAGCATGTAAAATAATCAAAATACTTGTATTATCTTCAGAAAATATGGAACATGCTTTGAGCTTTAATTTTTGAGAAGATTTTTAAATCCAAATAATCGAGAAACAGAAAGAAAAAAGTAAAAACTAAAAGTTATGGTACTGTTTTTCTCATCTTATTAATAAAAGCGAATGTTTGCATGCGTGTATGTGTGTGTGTGTGCGGCCCCGAGACGAATCTGTGAAACTTACAGCCATGAAATTTCGCAGACGGGTAGTGCAGACTATGGGAAGGTGCACCTCGAAGCCCGAATTTTAAATTTGATTCTAGAAAATTTTTTATTTTATGTTTTTTGGGATATTTAATGTTTTATTAACTTCAGATTACGATATCTCGGCAAAAAATGATCGTAGAATTTTGATCTTTTTACAGTCTAAGACAACAGACATTTCTCCTTCAAACAAGACCTCATTTGTTTAAAAATAATTTAAAACAGACTAATATTTTCATCAAAATATTAAACACACTTTTTCGAGAAATTTACGAGATTTTGAGCATCTACGGTCGATGCTCATCGTTTTTTTATCTTACAAAGAAAATATTTACATCATCTGGAAGATGAAAGCTTTCTCATTCATATAAACCTCATTTCAAGTGTCTATCTTAAAATTTCGATTTTTAATTGAATTTTAAAGAACGACACTTCAACACAAATTTTATACGCGGTTCTTCGAACGCGGTACTCTAGGCTTTGGAA
The DNA here is from genome assembly GCA_907164885.2 of Dolomedes plantarius. NCBI lineage: Eukaryota > Metazoa > Arthropoda > Arachnida > Araneae > Dolomedidae > Dolomedes > Dolomedes plantarius. The sequence goes on from OU015492.1 coordinate 158,763,225, forward strand.
TCAATCATTCATAAGAACTGCGCATGCGCACAAGGAAACGTTTTATTTTTGCCGGTGCTCACTTTTTCTGTATTCTGTCAATTTTTGTTTAATTTACATACTTTTTTGCATATTCTTTCTTTTTATGCTTCTGTCTGAAACTCTGGAATATCTTTTATTATCATTCGAATACTTCGAAACATAACAATGTTTACCAGGGGTGTTTTAAAACAACTGATAATTATGTTTGTGTTTAGCTTTGATTATGTTTGTTTTTAGCCTTGAGAAAAAATAATTTTGTAAAGGCTTTTTTGGTCTTTTATGCTAAAATAGCACTTAAAAATCAAAAAAAGAAACAAAAACTTACCTATAAATAGCATACTTTTTTTATAAATTGATCAATTTGAAGTAATCTTTAATGAAATTTAGCTAAAACACCTATCATTCTGCACAAAATCCTAAAGCTAATATTTTAAACTAATTTTAGCTTTTTATTGTGGAAATTTTGGATGTTAAAACATGTTAACAATGTATTACATATGCATTATTTTGTACGTCAAATATAGTTGCACATTAATTTTATAGAACTTTTGTGGTATGACTTTATTAAGTAGCATGATTTATTTTTTCTCGATGATATCTTTTTCTTAATTGTCATATTTTGAGAACATAACTTTTTAAAATAAAAAAAAAACACAAATGACAGTTTAGGTTAACAAGAATTATTGTCAAGAATTATATTTCACATGATTGGACAAGCCACAGGTCAAGAAGAGTTGAAATTAATAGAGGTAAGGTTAATTTTCTTTACATGCAGTAATTTTTTCATGTCCTGATAAATGATTCATAAATTAGAATCGATAGCTCATTTATACCTCATTTATATTTTTAGAATTTAACTTCTTACTTCTGTTTTAACTTTCCTTTCTATTTTACCATCATGTTTTGTTTTGCTATTATTGAAGTGTGTAAAACTAGGATTTTAAAAAAATTTTGTATTATTGGCCTGAGCATATCTGGCCGCAGCCTGAACTTTTTATTCATACTGTGTTATTTATACTGTTATTTTTTCTACGTTATTTATACTGTATTTAGTTTTTAAATTCATTTGGTATTGTTTACTTTTCAGCTTTTTCCAAATGATTTTCTGAATCTTTACCCCGGAAAGAGAAGCGAGACTGGAAGAAATCAACAGCAAAGAATAGTTGGACAAAAACCACAGGATCGTCATGATTTGTTAGCAAGAGTGTTTCATCAAAAACAAAAATCACTTATGAGTCTCATCACAAAGGCAAAGATTTTTGGATAAGTTAGGTGTCATATGTACGCCTTAATTGCAGTTTTGGCTGATTTAAACCCTGTATTCTCACATTTTGATGTCCCTGTAGCAGTAGTGGATTACATGGTTAACTAGAGTTACACATTTTGTTCCATTTTAAAGGAATTAGGCTGTGGTTCATATGGGAATGGCGTTTAGAAACATACGGCATATGAGGCAGATATTACAGATCAAATAATAGCCAAAGATGACGCCACTTCAGTCAGTTTTCCGACATAATTGCAACTTTTGGCTGATTTAAACTCTGTATTCTCACATTTCGATGTCCCTGTAGCAGTAGTGGATTACATGGTTAACTGGAGTTACTCATTTTATTCCATTTTAAAGGAATTAGGCTGTGGTTCATATGGGAATAACGTTTAGAAACATACGGCATATGAGGCAGATATTACAGATCAAATAATACAAATGAATGAAGATGACACCACTTCAGTCAGTTGTCACAAAACAACTGTCTCTGTCCACGTGTTGCAGAAACCTCCTCTACACGATTTCTTCATTCGGAAATGGCGTTTAGAAACATACGGCATACGAGGCAGATATTACAGATAAAATAATAGCCAAAGATAGCAAGTGTCTAAAGACAATGCGTGGATTGTCCCGTATTGCCCGCTACTAACCACAATTTTCAATGCCCATATAAACGTAGAGTACTGCAATTCAGTTTTACAGTGTTGCGTGTGAGTGAAACACTGGTGTGTGGTTTTCAAATGATTTTAGCTTTTACTGGAAATTAGCAGATGATTAGCTTCCAAAACACTAATCGCTTGGAAAGTTTTTATTTATATACACAACTCACTACCATAATACTCTTAAAATTTATATTTTAACACATTTCGGTTACTGCTATTGTTTGTAAACACACGATCTTCATTGCCATGCTCATTTCAGAAATTTCTCATTAAGATGATGCTCCTTTAATGCGTGTTTTCAAAAGTGAAATATACCATGTTCTGTAAATGCCCCGAAAATATTTCTATACTGGAGATGTAGACAGATTAAAGAATTTAAGTAAACTTTTGTGTAATTTACACATTTGTGTGTGTTTAATTATTTAAATTAATATATTTATATTTTTTAAACGTTTTATTCTTGCATTCTTTTAGGGGTTTATAGTGTTGCGTGTGAGTGGAACACTGGTGTGCGGTTATCAAATGATTTTAGCTTTTACTGGAAATTAGCAGAAGATTAGCTTCCAAAACAGTAATCGTTTAGAAAGTTTTGAATTTAATTTATTAAATGCTGATCACGAGATTTCTTTTCTTTTTGTGGTACTTTAAATTAATTTTGCGTCACGTGCATAAGAACGAAATTAATTGACAAAGAAAATATTAAAATACAGTAAAAGATAAAATTTAACCACTAGACTAATTGAGATGGACATTTTTAAAAATTTAGTTCAAATTAGTATGTTTTATGGATATTAAATCAAATCTATATATAAAACTGTAATGTCCTCTCAAAATATGCTTCGCCATGACGATAAATAAGTCCCAAGGCCAAAGTTTAAAATATGCTGGCGTACACTTACGAGAAAATTGTTCCTCCCACGGTCAGTTTTACGTAGCTTGCTCACGTGTAAGTTCACGGATGAGTCTGATAATATTAGTTCCGCCCAATGAAGAAACAAAATGTATTGTTCATAAGAAAATCCTCTAAAAAGCAATTTCATTACTTTTTCATTGTAATTATCCTAAAATGTACCCCGTAGCGAAGCACGGGTATTCAGCTAGTATCTAATACTTTAAAATGTATAAAGTGTAGAAATTCCAAGATATTTTATAAATCTAGGCTATCATTATTTTGTTTTCCGGTTTGAGGAAATAATACTTCTGTTCTCAAATTATGATAATATCAAAAATGAATACGATCTTAGAATAATTTTCTTACCTTTATACATAGTGCTTATCAAAAGTAAACTCAAAAATTGTAGAAACAATGAAATAAATTTCTGGTGAGTAATTTATTGCATGCAAAGAGATGTTATCAAGAGAGATTCAATCGTTATCACCATCACTTTCATTCATCTTTCTTTAGCGATTATCATATTGCTGTACTTGTAAATACACTGCTGGCCACTGTAAATGCAACACCCTGAAGGAAACATGCAAATAACATGAAATTTACAACATGCATTAGCGGAGGTGAGATATGCAAATGATTAGAATTTCAACGCAGACGCACATCACGCGCGCCTGTGGCGCCACTTCAAAGCGCTATTTAAGGCTTGGAGATTTCGACGATTTCAAGTTCGGCAATTGTGTTTTTCTTGTGGTTTTTTCAAAAAAACGACCAATTATGCCTCGTCGAAAACAGCGATCATCTTTTGATCAAGTATCCGAGTTCGACAGAGGAAGGATAGTGGCCTACCGAGATTGTGGATTATCTTTCAGGGAAATCGGTAGTCGTGTTGGACGAAACCAAACAACTGTAATGCGGTTATGTGATCGTTGGATGCAGGAGGGTACGACGGACCGGCGTGTTCGATCGCATACACCCCAGGGCACCACTTCACGTGATGACAGGCAAATTGTGCGCATGGCAGCGACGGATCGCTCAGTCACATCACGAACCATAGCACAGCACATGCAGTCTGTAACGCATCATCCAGTGTCTGCGCGTACCATTCGACGCCGTTTACAGCAGAGTGGTCTGCCCGCAAGACGTCCATTGCTTTGTCTACCCTTTACGCAGAACCACAGACGTCTCCGCCGTCAATGGTGCGATGACAGAAGGATATAGACGGCAGAATGGAATGAAATTATCTTTACTGACGAGTCACGCTTCTGCTGCAACACCACGATGGTCGCATTCGAGTCTGGAGACACCGTGAAGATAGGATGCTGAACAGCTGCGTTATGCACAGCCACACTGGTCCTGCACCGGGTATTATGGTATGGGGCGTTATTGGATATCACTCTCGCACACCTCTAGTACGCATTGCCGGTACTTTAAACAGCCAGCGCTACATCTCCGAGCTGTTGGAGCCAGTTGTCCTTCCTTACCTTCAGGGCTTGCCCACAGCCATATTTCAACAGGATAATGCGCTACCACACGTGACACGCATTGTCCAACGGTTCTTCGTTAATCGCCAGATTGAATTGCTTCCCTGGCCGCCTCGCTCTCCGGATCTTTCGCCGATAGAAAACATGTGGTCCATGGTTGCTCTACGATTGACCCAGATTCCATCCCCAGCTGCCACAGCAGATCAACTTTGGCAACGTGTGGAAGCTGCTAGGTCTGCTGTACCCCAAGAAGTCATCCAAAGTCTCTTTGAATCAATGCCGAGGCGTGTGGCAGCGGTGATCTCCAACAATGGCGGCTACTCTGGCTACTGATTTTGGCAGGAACCACACTTCACAGAAGTCTATAAATTTAATCATTTGATACTTGGTCAACATGTTATCTACAAAATAAATTTTGTTGTGATATCTCTTGTCTTTCTTGGTGTTGCAATTTGGGTGGCCAGCAGTGTACTTAATATTCTTGTATTGCTCCGCTGTAAAAAGAAACCTATTTAAAATATGCACGATGGTGAATGACTGTAATTCCTGCTATGATGAGTGAAGTGGCACGCACTTGCGTGAAAATCGTACGGGTTTATCCTGTCGTCAGTAACCTGGTACGGTTCGTTTTCATTTTAGTTATTTTTGTTTATTTTATTAGTCACCCCCTTAGTTTTTTTCTCAGGTTTAATGATCTGAATTTTTTTCCGGAGGACAATAGCGATAGTCCAAAGGAGTTTTGAGCACGCCGCTTCACGGGGAAACTTACGCACGGGCGGACCACGTCTCGCGTCGATGACATATGTGAGTACACGAGACACGGGTCCGGGGAAAGCGTTGTCGCCTCCAAAATTGACCAGAACTTCCCTTTCGGCCAAGCCGGCAACCGAATAGTTTAAGCAGCGATACCGCAAAATTCACCTTTGCTTTGTCTCCTTCCTGGCCTCCACCCCACACTAATAAAGATTCGTTGGTAACTCCCAGTTTCCTTGGTCCGTGAGCATCCATTTTAGCACTAAGCCCTCCTCCGTCTCTTCCAAATTGCAGTTTTTCAGTTAAAAAACAACAATTTCTGCATTTGTGGGAGGAAAGTCTTTGTATAAACATGAAGCTCTCTTTAAACTATGAGAAATTGTAGTCAAAGAAAAGAGAGAATAAAGCGTAATGTAGAGAGAATATTTCAAAGAATCTTCTAAACTGACAAGTATATTTTAGAATCTTATAAAAGATTTTTTTTAATCGGATAACAGACATACTGTATTAAAAACAAAAGTATGAGCGTGAGCAAAAAGAGAAGACCCCATTGAAACGGTACTATACTGCAAAGGATCTACTTACTACACAGCTGACCCTTTATAAAAACACTAACGGAACACTTAATGCCCTCTCTCCATCAAAACTGAAAAATAGTTCTAACTTATGATTAATCATACATTCCACTGGCTCTCCAGAAGAAAGATCCAACAAATCTTGTTCAGAGACCCTGAAGATCGTAGTTTCAATAAAAGAAACATAACTTTTATCAAACATATAAGAATCAACTTAATAACTTAAAGAAGTCCAAATTTAGTGTGTATTTGCATCATTTATAGTCCAATCGATTGCTTTTTGAAAAAAAACTTACATTTTTTAAAAAAATTTGCAGTTTTATCCTAACATTAATGTTCTAGATACTACTACTCATAAACCCACAATATCAATGCTTAGTTACTATAAGCTTCCAAAAAAAAACTTTTATTTTAATACCTCAATTGAGTTTTCATTGGACTTTATCATCCGTGATAAAATGTAATTTTCTCTTCATACGCTTTACTAACAATTATTTTAGGGGTTTCTTATCTATCCCAGTAAATGCTTATTTATCGGTTTCTACTTTAACTGGTTTCGATATTGACTACTCTTCCTATAATTTTTCAAGTTAATTTCTATGCACTTGCTACATTAGAGATAACTCTCATCTTCCCCAGAAAATAAAGCAGCAACTTCTTCGTTTGTATTCATCCAACCGATAACAGATAATTCTGTTTTCATTATATAAGCCTCTATTACTTTTCTACCTGTGTTATTCACTACATTTCGCATTCGTTCAATAAATTTCTCTCTTCAACCAAGGAAGCGAAATCTGCCAATTTTTGTAAATATTTCTTAAAATGTTGAGGCCATGTCGTCAGATGGTTTATCCTTGTCAGGCAAAACTTGGAATAGCCTTTTTTTGTACTTTTAAAACTAGAAAATGACATCGAGTGACGCTATCAAAATAGTTTTAAGATCAACGGCTTTAAAAATTCGGCTGAGTAATCCCGAAACTTGAGGAAAACCTTTTTCTGTATTGCTTGAGTATAGGAATTTCTCAAATATTTTACATTTCTGTTTTAAACAAACAAGACATCATGCTTGGAATTTATAGGAATGCATATAGGAATTTATTATATACCAGATTTATTACCCGGCATCGCTCGGGATTCAGTTTCTGTTATTATTTTTTTCAATGATTAGCCTCATGTTATGATGTTCTAAAGTTATAACAACTCTTAAACAAATTAATTTCATTTTTTCAGTAATAAAAAATTCATTTATTAACTAATTTATTGTTATTTAATACGTTCCAGTACACAACATTTTTTGTTTCTTTTTGATCATCAGCGACAATGTATAATTCTGATTGATTCCTTGCTCTAGACTCTAGACACTCCCACATATAGCTGACCATGCGAAAAGCATTTTTCCGTCAGATCCAGTCCAGTCCTCTCTTCTTTTAGGGCATTTTAAAGCATTAATTTACAGATAATCAATAATGTTTGAATCGATTTATTATTATAGGAAAAAAATCAATAATGTTTGAATGGATTTAGAACACATTCAATATTAAAACACAGTAAATCTGATAATTATTGTAGAAAAAGTATATACACATATTTCATGCTCGGAATTCTTTCTTAAAACTAAATCGTGTGCTACGTTTCAATGCCACTTTCAGACTTTCTTAATTATAATACACGTACATACACGTAATATACACGTATTTCATGATTGTAATTAATTCTCTAAACTAAATCGTCTGCTATGTTTCAATGTCACTTCTAACATAATTCGGGAATGGAACGTCTTAGCGGGATGAAAATAGTCACATTCATCCTGATTTTCCGAGAACTTTAAACGGTGTAAATTTCATCAAGGTAGGGCTCACGGTTCTTGAGTTTTTGTGACTCACACGTACAGACATGACCCATTTTCCGTTTCTGCTTTATATATAAGATTTATTTCCGGAATTATGTGTTCTGCATAAAATATCAGCAGCAAGAAATTTTATGAAATTTTTACATTAAAATTTTGCCATATTTCTTTCTTCGAAAATTGACTGGTCTACAGAAAAACGAATAATTTCTCCTACAGAAATTCATTTTTAACATTTTATAAATCCATGTGGTATATTTAAATAAATGATTTCGTATTGAACAGAAGCCTATTTTATTTCCCAATACATCTTTATATAATGATAAATGTTTTTTCTATGTAATTATTATACATCAGCTTGCTTAACTATATTGTTCAGGTTTATAACAAGGCTTTTAAAGTCTCAAATTCAGTCTAGCGAAATGATTATCATTCATATGTTAGTTACTTGGCGATATTGTAATATAAAATTCTAAAATACCATTCATTTAATCTCTTTCAAACATTTTAAATTTCGTTTATAAAGCCTGTAATATGAACTGGATTCATCAAAAGATTAATTAATACAAAATATCTGAAAATGTTAAGAAAGTCTGCCTTCTTTTTTGAAGTACAGTTTACAACGTCCAATCATCCATTAAAGGCACAACTGCGAAAGTATGAAAGCCTTTTCAAATTAAAAAAGAAAGCCAAAAATTAACATGCAGGAAAATTATAATCTTTCGTGACTAAAGCAGATAAATCCTTTAAAAATGCTTTCTCGTGTATACCACATATACAACATATACGAAATGTATACGACATATTTAGGAATATTTAACAAGCTCTTTGGAATCAATGCACGCGATTTTAAAGCTGTATTAAGATTAGTAACTATTATACTTTTAAAATTATATCTACCTTTAATAATTATATTGTAATGTGTACAAGTATAGTGCATTTACATCAGAAGTTATGAGTATAGAACCTTTGCATCACATGGAGAAATATTTACCATAAATTGCTTAGCGCTAATAGATATAAGAACTAATTATATTATTTTGAAATCATTTTCAATTACCGAAGAAAATCTGCAGCATTTGTAAACAAACACACACACACACACACACATAGGAAATAAAGGTTAAGATTCTGACAACAGGTTACAAACCTAAATATAATTAATCAATATTTATAAATTTTATCTGAAAAGGAAGTCGACAAACAGCTCCCATCAGTTTGCCGAATTTTCGTATATGGTAGTCATATATGGTAACCATTTGAGACATAAATTTTTTTTAAATATATTGCACATGTCCTCTCTTAAAATTCATTTTGCTATTATTAATTTCTTATCATAACCATTTTAAATCTCTCCTCTTTCTTTGCAGATTTCCCTTCTTATTAGCGTCATTTGCTTCTTCCTAGTCCAGCCAGTTATTCTTCAAGGCAAAAATGAAGCCGCTCATGTGACGAATGCGGTCAAAGAAAGTGTACAAGGCTCGGTAAGAAACACGGCCAAAAGAAGTGCCGACTGGTCTAGGCGCTTACATCCATCAGGCATCAGCGAATATCCCACACATATTGCAGAAGGAAGTGAAAATGTCGAGGTGACCCCTAAAGCTCCTCGTATAGTTAGAAGAATGAGAATACAGAATGGTAAGCATCAAAATATCGAAACATTTGAAGAAATTAATCCGCAGTCCAGGTCATCGGAAGGAGGAACTAGGATAGTAAGAATAAAAAAATTTAAGAGGAAACCCGTCAGAATAACTACTATTGAACCAGAAACTTCTTCAAGGGCATTTACTACGGCACCATCAACAATTGATTCAATGCTAACATCCAGTTCTCCATATTCTCATATTACTGTCATAAATAAAGAAGTAAGAAATCCAAAGAGGAAGAAAAAGAATAAGAAAAAAAGACTTCATATTCAGTACAACCCAACACCTCCGTATGATTCTGAACCGAAACTTAATGGATTTATGTATATTACACCCTCTCCAGAGGTACGTCAAATGTCAATGTCACGACAAGATGCTCACAAATTTAGTGCACCTAATTCTTACCCCGAATATGGAGGATTTTACAGTGATAATAAACATCCAGATCTTAGCAACAGACAAAACAAAGCTTCTGCCATAGAAGAACATTTTGGAAACAATCAGGGAATACTTCGTATGAATGAGGATAATTACGAGTTTCAACCTGAAAATACAAGAATATCACAGCCTTTAAGCGGTTTTAAAGATATAAATCAACCTATTTATCGAAAATCAATGATGATCTCTAAACAATCTGCTCCAAAACCGAGCTTTGAAAATTACAATAATGAGAATTTTCAGCAGTTAAAATCATCGGAATCAAACAATGTACATTTAAAAAATATATCTTTTCAACTAGATAAAAATCAAAACAGTTCAGAAAAAATTAAAACTGAAATTCCTTCCAAAACCGAAGACAAAACAAATCCGCAAGTTACGGTCCAACGAACAGGAGATTCATCTGCTACGATTCCCACAGAATTCGAAGAAAAATCAGTTCTCCCGAAAGTGGACAGTGAAAAATCTAATGTTACTATTACCCTTGATCCAAAAGTAGAACCAAAAGTAGTAGCTATTCATCCTGGAAATGCGGCTATTCCTCAAGATGAGGAAAATTTCAGACAAGAAGGATACAGATTTCCCTCTCGTTTCCCAAGTTTGTTTTATAATCGCAAAAATGCTTTCTCAGACCCATTTTTTGATACTCATGAAATGCCCTCTGAAACACAAAGGACAGGACAAGATATGTCCCATCAAATGATGGCACCATTGAATCTTCCCTTCTCTTCGTTTTATTCTTCAAACAATCCTCAAAACGGAGGTTACTTATTTGACCATGGTATGAACCCATATCACTCTGAAGAGGTGATTATACCAGGTTTTCAGCACAGTCCTGGGTTGACTTCTCTTAGAAGATCCATCTTAGACACCTATGGAGACGATACTACGACTTCAGAACCGGTCACACCTTTTTCGATCCCCAAGTTCGAAATGCCTCCCATTGATTTCAGTGATAAAGGATGTCAAACTGTTTACAAAGAAGTAAAGACTGTGCCCTCAGATGGTCCAGAGAGAAGAAATAGTAATGCTAAGAGTTTTGTTGTGACGAGGGAATGTTATTTTCCTAACGGTCTACCAACCACGGAGAGAACAAAAGAAGTTGAAACCACAACTGTTCCAAATAAACCAAAAATGTCGAATCGGAGAAGTAAAGAAATGAAAATCGATTCTAAAGAATCATAGCAAAAACGAAGCAAAAGAAGCAGGTCTCTAAGTGAAAAAAACAGTCTAATAGAAGTCAATATGAAGCCATGAATTCTAATCAGAAAAATTGACAACATAGTGTTTATTTGTTTATAGTTATTATTTTTTAAAACTTTTCTCATGATCTCTCTGAAAATCTTGTTCTCAATATGTTATACTTGTACATGCACTGTAAATCAAGATAAAAAGACATTTTCTTACATTATATTCAAATTATTAGCAACTTATTTCACATTTCACTCATTTTATGAAATACATTTCATTTTGAGGTTCCCAGTCATGAAAGTTGTATCGCATCCACACTTCATGGTCTCAAATTATTGTACACATCACTATAAGTAAGGCATCTTTGCAAAGAGGAGGCCATTTAATTTTCAAAAAGCAATACTAGTTAAACTTTTATTAAATGCAAAATTTGCTAATTGTTTATTCTACGTGCATCAAAATATGCTATTGACATAAAGCTACCATATTATTAAAACCAATAATCAAACTTATCAACTTAGGTTATTTGCTCCCATTTTTGAAATATTCCTTTTGGGAATTCTAATATTTTATGAGCTACACATCTGTAAGATCATTATTTGTTTACAGTATACGAATCGTATTAGTAATATTTTGAACAAATTATTGTCATCGGTCAAATATATATCTACAATGATGGATTCCATTTGACAATTTATATCCCTTTTAGGCAGCCAAAATAAATCAATACTGAAGGTAAGAGTAATTTGTTAATAACTGATTTTAAAAGGATAAAATCAACAAAAACTTTTAAATTATAGTCTTCAGTATTTCTTGGAAGATATATTATTAGAGTAATTAAGTTTTTTCACGCTTATAGTTCCAAAGCCCATTAAAAATGTTTTACTTTTATTAAGATTTTACAAATGTTGTAATATAACCAAAACTACTACAATTTGAAGAGAAACGTATTATTTTCTAGACTTCCTAAAATTTTAAAGCGTTATATATAATTTGCAGACAATATATGTTGTTGTTGTTGTTGTTGTTGTTGTTGCTCATTCCCCCTGGGTGGAATAAATTTTGACCGAGTATATATATATACCGGGTGGCCATAATTAAAATGAAAGTGCTCACAGTGTTCTGTAGCGCGATCTATTTGCGAGAATGACGCCACATTTTGTAGGAAGATTAAACAAGACGGGGGACGAAGGATTCCGTGAAAAAATAAATTAGTTCCAAAAGTCACCGCTAGGGGACTATTTGGCGCTGTGTAATATAAAATAGAGTGTTAACAAATGCAAATTAATACGGAATAAAATTACCTTTTATTATGCACATTTTCTTATTTAGTTCAAGTGCAATATGGCAACACTTTTAAAAAAGCGTAAAATCTACATAAACACCGATAAAGTCTCGTGATCTGCAATATCACGTACGCTGAGCAGAAGAAGAAGTTCTTTATTCAAATTTCACGTTACATCCATTGGCACAGTGCCAGCTGCTTGGGTTTTAAAAGGCAATGTGTTACGTTTCGAATCAATCGGATTGAAAGTTTATGTGCAATGTCTCCTTCTTTAGTCGAGCGTGCGTTACTGGTCAAATTCTTTTACCTCAACCAGTGCAACGCGTCAGCCGCTCTTCGTGCTTTTAGGACGCACAAAAAAATGCGTAAAGGTAACGGTCCTGTGTCAGTTAATGGGCTAAAAGCAATAGTTGCGACGTTTGAGAAAACAGGTTCTCTGGATGTTCAGTCAGGCAGAGGACGAAAACCTGTACCACAGGATATAATCGAAGCAGTTGCCACGCGATTGTCGAAAGAGGACCAGACAATATTGCTGCCACCTCTAGCGCTCGTGGATTAGCTCGGAATATGGATATGCCTTACAGTACGGTATGGAAAATCTTACGAAAGATTATCAACTTCTATCCGTACAAGATCAGCCGTGTACAGGAGTTACTGTACCCCGACCATGATAAGCGATTGACTTTTGCTCTCACCTTTCTTGCCAGAATGGAGGTGGATGATGCTTGGCCGTGGAAAATCTTATGGGGAGACGAGGCCCACTTTTACCTGCATGGAACTGCCGAAATACCCAGAACTGCCGAATTTGGGATGACAAATCACCACATGCAGTCACAGAAATTCCCTTACATTCACCAAAGGTAACTGTTTGGTGTGGGTTCACAGCGGAATTTATCGTAGGTCCATTCTTCTATGAGAACATTACCCCGACAGGATCGGAAACCTGTTCTGTTACCGGAGAGAAATATTGCCACATGTTGAACAGCTTTGTCATTCCGGCACTTCAGCAAAGACAATGCCTGGGGGAAATCATTTTCATGCAAGATGGAGCCCCTCCACACGTTGCTGTACGGGTGCAACAGCTGCTACGACAGAAATTCATAACAGAAAGAGTCATTAGCCGCTACTTTCCAACTGCATGGCCACCTCGGTCATCTGTTCTTACCCCATGCGACTTCTGGCTATGGGGTTACCTTAAGTCCAAGGTCTATCAAGGAGTGGTCCAGGACCTGGCTATTTTGAAGGATAACATATCACGGACTGTACGGGAGATTCCTGCAGACATGTTACTTTCTGCTGTTGTGCATACTGTGCACAGAATGCAATATGTGGTCCACAACAACGGCAGCCACATTGAACCTCATTTGAATGCAAAATAAAAGGTAATTTCCGTATTGATTTGCATTTGTTAACACTCTATTTTCTATTACACAGCGCCAAATATTCCCCTAGCGGTGACTTTTGGAACTAATTTATTTTTTCGCGGAATCCTTCGTCCCCCGTCTTGTTTAATCTTCCTACAAAATGTGGCGTCATTCTCGCAAATAGATCGTGTTACAGAACACTGTGAGCACTGTCAGTTTAATTATGGCCACCCGGTATATGTGTGTGTGTGTGTATGTATGTACATACGTACATACATACATAGTCAATTTTACTTTACAGAGAAGACGCTTTAAACACAAATGTCAGGGGAAAATAAGTTATTCATATGACACATCTCTTTTTACACTTAATATGAATAAAGTTTACATTTATTGACACTCTGTAAGAGTATTATAAATTTTAATGAAAAAATGGGATCATTGAAATGATAGAAATTGTTAAGAATCATTGACAACCTTAGCAATGTTCTTAGGGCTTCTGAACGTTTATTCCCTCTGGCATGATCACGAAATGAACAATTTTATTTCTGAAAAAGCAGATTTTTAAGTATCACTTGTTCTTGAAAAGAAATATATTGGTTTACTTCGAAAAAGCTTGAACTGTTTGAACAGAAATTTTGAGTCAGGGATACTATATGACGAAATTAAAATTTGACACACAATAAGTAATCCATTAAAATTGTAAAATTTCAGTGAACTGCTAAAAAAAAAATTGCTAAACTTTCAGATGAATCAAAGTCCATAATTAAAAATAAATTTTACCTTTTAGACTTAACGTTATTTCCTGTATTTTATAAGTTTTATTTCCACTGAAATTAAAGAGGCATCATCTTACAGAAAACAAAAATCTTCAAAACGGTCATTTCAATTAAATTACACCACATTATAAATAAGATTTAAAATCTCACTTAATTTCGACTAGAGTGTAGTATTTCTGAGAAAAAAACTAGAACTTTAATTCATTTGTGTACATTTATTACAATAATTTTTTGTAATGATTAGATAAGGATTTTCTCAAACTTTGACGTGACAGTATAACTTCTATACGGCTTTATGAAGGGATAATATTAAGTAAAAGTGGACAAAAATAATTCAAAATGGGAATCCTTTATAAATTTATTTTTCCTCTATTAAGAATATCTTTCCAGCACCAACTCACCGAAGCATTATATCGTTTTCGTCAATAAGCTTATATGAATTGCTCATTTGTGATGTTCATTTAGCAATTATTAGGGAAAATCAAAATTATTTAAAAAATTGCAGAAGTCACACAAAGTATACTTTTGTAAAAAACTTCAGAAATTTAAAATATCTGAAGGTGTATGCACATCTAGGGTCATCTGCTTAGTGTTATTACTTATGATTAGAAAAGTTGTGCTCATAGACTACAGAAATCCATGTATTTTTGGAAACGTATACCTGCTTCATTTCTCCAACAATATATCTTTATTATACTCCAACAAATACATTAATTTTCTCTTAAAGCAAAATTAGCTTTCTTGAAACCATTCATTTTCTTTATCTCGCAGCACTTTTAACGCTAAGAGTACTGTCTCTATGAGCAGATATCACCCAAAACCAGTCACAAAAAGATATGAGGTAAGAAATGAGTGTGCTCAATAATATACTTAATTGAAAAAAGATAAAATACACGACTATCCTTCGGCATTCTTCGTTCATCCTTTTACTTATTTATCACAGAAGCCAGGCTTTAACATTTAAGTCATTAACCTTCTGGCTTCCCAATATTTCTGAACAGTACATTTAAAACAATTAAGCGCAGGACACGTGTCAATGGGGCAACTGTCCATCGAGCGTTCAGTCCATCGAGCGTTCAGTCCATCGAGCGTTACAGAGACAGCAAGCCTTTAATCCAATTTTAAAAAGAGGGGCGTTGAGACAATCCTGTCAACTAGGGTTAAAAGACGGAAGATGGCAACAGTAGAACTACGTGGAACGTCCGGGATCGGCGTTCCACTATTACAGAGACGTTCCCAGACCTTTCCCCTAGCTAATGTAGATATGTCCAATTTAAATCTTTTCTCAAATTCCATTTTAGTGAGAAGTTTAGCTGAAGGAAAAGTCAAAGGATTATTTGGCCTTTGTAGAACAGTGGTTCCTTTCTTTACGAGGAAATCAGCTCTTTCGCAACGGGAGGGAACCCACTGCAACACAACAAAATTGGCAAGGGATTTCAAGAGAGACCTACATTCGAAAAAGTGTTTAGAATTGCAAACTCTATTACTGGAGATGGCCTGAAGAGAAGACTTGGACCGTTCATCCTATTATTGTTTTATTGAAGTCAAATATTAATACTAAAAGTCTGTTAAAATATTGAAATTATCACATTAAGGGATATCGTTATACTAAATGATCATTTATATAAATAAAAGGAAGAAAATATGCCGGATTCTTTACAAGCCGGAAACTTGTAGAAAAATTTATTGCTATATGGAACATCGTTATAGCAAAGTTTTGTCTGAAAAATTTATCTAAACTGCAGTACTTATAAAAAATTCTCAAGCATGTAAAAATTTTTACTTTTCGCTTCCTATTGTGTCATTTCATATACACTCAAGAGCCAAAACATTATGACCACCCCTACATTTTGCAATGAATTCGCCTGGATGACGTAGAAGGCACGTGATCAGGTGGAAGTGGTATTTAACTGCTGCTGGAGAGTCTGAAGAATCATTCTTTCACTTACTTCTGTGTGTGATGGGAAAGGCTGCGGATCTAAGCGACTTTGATAGAGGGCAGATTGTAATGGCTCGAAGGCTCGGAACAAGTATTTCCGAAACTGCACGACTCGTGGGTTGTTCGCGACCTACAGATTTTAGTACTTATGCAAAGTGGATGAATGACGGTGAAACCAGCAGTAGACGACATGGTGTTGGACGTCCACACGCTATCAAAGAAAAGGGTCGTCGGAGACTGTCTCGCATGGTGCAACAAAGCCGGAGCCAGACAGTGGCTCAGCTGACAGCCCAATACAATGCAGGGCCAAGTAGAATAGTATCGCAGCACACTGTTCAGCGGACACTGTTGGATATGGGGCTACGCAGCAAACGTCCCACTCGTGTGCCTTTGCTGACCAAGGGTCATCGCCAACTGCGCCTGCGCTGGGCCCGGGAACATCGCGACTGGTCCATGGATCAGTGGGAGAGAGTTGCATGGTCAGATGAATCACGGTTTGTCATTCATCACGCCGATGGCCGTGTCAGGATACGCCGTCTTCCAGGCGAACTGTTGCTCCCTCAATGTACAGTAGGTCATACACAGGCCGGTGGTGTCGGTATTATGCTTTGGGGGACGTTCTCTTGGGCGTCTCTGGGACCCGTGGTTGTGGTAGAGCAGACCATGAATGCTACAGGGTATCTGAACATCATTGCGGACCAGTTGCACCCTTAAATGGCCTCTGTTTTTCCAGCTGGAAATGGAATGTTCCAACAGGACAACGCCCCGTGTCACAAGGCTAAAATTGTGTTGGAGTGGTTCCAGGAACATGATGCTGAATTCCAGTTAATGTCCTGGCCGCCTAACTCACCGGATCTCAATCCGATATAACACATTTGGGATGTCATGGGACGGCAGCTCAGAGTTCAAAGACCACCAATTCGCAATATCTCGGATTTGCGTGACCGTTGCTTAAACATCTGGTACAATCTGTCTCCGGCCATCTACCAAGGACTTGTGGCATCCATGCCAAGGCGGGTTGAAGCTGTGTTGCGCGCCAAAGGTGGGCCAACTCGTTATTGACAGGTGGTCATAATGTTTTTGCTCTTGAGTGTATATTCTAACGCTTAATCAGGAAAGAAAAATACACGCAACATTACATTCCCTATTTGTAAGAGTTACAGCTGATATGTATCAGAAGATACTCAAGGGTATTAAGTTAATCAGTTTTTTTATTTCGGTGAAAAAAAAGAAAAGCATTATAAAGAGCAACATATTTAATTGTTTCCAACGGCAATCGCACATCTCCTCTATTATATTACATTTTCTTTAAGCTTAACTTATGTTTTTGTAAATGCACGAATTGATTATTATATTAAGAACATATTACATTACTTATATTAAGATCATATTACATTAATGAATCTAAAAATACAGTAGTGCTTAACCATAGTAATTAGTTTATTTTCGCAGAATGCTTTGGGAAAAATTAAAAAGCTGTGTAAGAAAACGATTTTTGACGTAACTTTGTTAATTATTAATAAATTAATTATTAGAAAAAATTTCATTGTATTCATCCAGTAAGATGTACCATGACCGTTAAATAACAATCCCTTTTAACTTTAATTTATTCCTGGATCGAATAATAAAAGGAAATTAATTTTGAAGGCTATTATGCTCTCTCAACTATTGAAATTTTATATGCTATTACATTTTTAATAGTTGCAATAAAAAATGCAACTATTATTAGCATTTTTTCTATCTTCTGCAATAAAAGAATGCAATTATTAGCTTTTTTATTGCAAAAGAAAGATTCCTTTCGGCGATTCACTAACATCACTATTACATTAATTTTTTTTCGACAATTATGTTTGAAAATTAATAATTTACGAATGCATTCTCTGAACAAATCCTTGAAAATATCAAAGCTCCTTATTGAGAAGCACTAAGCCCTACCACCTATCAGATTTTTTGACGTCTGTGTTGTTGTTGTTTCGATTGCCCCCTGGCCATAGAAACAACGATTTAGCCAGGTGCCACCTCCATTTGGACCGAGCATCCCCAGGGGTGACATCTGGGGAGATCGTACGCTCTCCCCTCCCCTTCTCTGACCTCATAGAGGAACTTTCCGTTCTACGGATTTAACGTGTCCCTATCCGACCTAGAAAAGGAGGTATTTTATGGTGCATGTCGGGTTTCGATCCGAGCACCCTCAGCACCGAAAGCCGATGCTGTACCACTAGGCTACCTCAGGCACAGATTGCTGGGGTACCTCGGGATTGCAACACCCGTATTCACTCAAAGGTGAATCTTCTGAGGGGCTGACGTCTGTAAACGTCTGAGGGGAAAAACCGAGAGATGCATGTGGGTTTGACAGAAAGAAGTTCGAAATATTACCACGTGTTAGTTTGATTCCTCCTGTAAGGAAGTTTGTCCCATACTGAATGATTAGAAGAATTAACTAATAATTTCGTAAGCCCAATCGATATGGATATATTTTTACAAACTTAAATATTACTTTCAGAGCTCATTTTTCATCCACATTTTTAGGAAACGTCCTCTACGAAATGGGTAAAATTAAATTGAGGATCTATAATTCTTTTTTAAAACATTTTTAAGAGGTCACAAATATTTTTACATAATTTATTGTTGTATTTTCATTAAAAAAATATTAACTTATAAATTTTCAATCGCATAGCAACTGCTTTAAAAATGTAATTGTTACTCTTTTTCTAATTTTCATTAACTCCCTCAAAATGTTTTTCGGTGCAAAATTTAATTTATTCTCATTTTAAAAATAAATCTTCAGTTAATTAAAATAAATCTCATTAAAAGAGTATAGTTGAAGTTCTTTATTAATATGTCCAGAATAATTTTTAAAAAGCAAAATTTTATGAAAATTCAACTTTCATAATTAACTATCATATCACTCATAGTCGCATTCTGTTGACTTAATTTAATTATAATATTCGTTATGAAACAAATGGCAATCACATTTTATTCTTTTAACATACTTCGAATTTATGTGACTTTCTTTATTGTACCGTAAAATGAATAAAAAATGTGGGGGGAGGGGAGAGAAATTAACATAAATAGTTTAATTTATAGAAATACCACTTATTTTTACATAAATATGTGATGAGCATGAATAAATATTAAACTTGATAAAATATTGCAAATTATTATGTTACTTGGACATTTTGCTTATGTAAAACATAACAAGAAGAGTATATATACTCAAATGTAATTGCTGCAACGTTAAATCTAAATCTTCAGTTTAAATTTTCGCGACCTTTTGTTTTATGTCATATATGCAATACAATATTTTTTGGACATAAAATATTTAGTTAAAATAGAAGCAAAAGACTCGTAAGGTGGAAACTTTTCTAAATTCTAAACAAGATTTGTTACATCATATAACATATTTTCTTTGCAATGAAGGCTTGTTATATACCATAATACTGCTAGATGGTATACTGTGAAAAAAAATAATAATCAGTTACTTCGAATTCTCCATAAAACCTTTACTATCGGACTATAAACCTTATTATATTTAACAGTGAAAAAACACTTAAAATGTGAATAAGGAACGGCGTCTCGCATATAAACGGAAGTTAATAAGCCAAAAAAATATTTCTATAGCATAGCACATGTATTGGGTTAGTTTTATTTAGGTCAAAATGTATACAGCAATCTAGTATAAAAAATTTTCTAACCATGTTGTATTATATTACCTATATTCATTCAAATATTTTTCGCTCTCATTTTCCCGTGAAATTATGGAACTAAAGCTCAAATCTAAATTCAAAGAAATTCACATTATTGCAGAAATTTTCCTTATATCGTGTTTCAAATTATGTTATTTTCAAAATAAAAGTGCATGATTACATCATCCGTCTGTAACTTGAATTACCTATTCATGAATTTCGTTATCAATTCAAAACCTTTCCGAAATGTTTCCTGTAATAAATTTTAGTGTGAAAGCTAAAAAATAGTAATTGATTTTCTACACGTTAATTAATTTTACTGCACAGATACATTCCTTAAAAAGATTTTTTTTATAAATTTGGTGAAAAAGGAATTTTGTGAGATGCTGCGAAATATTAAATAGGTGCCTGGATGTGATAACAAGATACATTTGTTCTACAATTATTTATGCAATTAATATTATTCTTTATTTTTTATTTCCAATGGTGGGTTAAAAATACAAAGACAAAAAAAAAGACATACAAAGAAAAGTTGAAAGTCTTTAACGCCTTCAGGGGCAAGAACCTTTTTCTTTTGCATGGTGCAGATTTTTTTCTTTATTTTTTAACCTAAAAAATCTTGAAAAATTTTCCCATTAAAGGTTGTAATATGATTTTACTCCTTTAAGCTGATAACAGATGGCAGCACAAGCCATTTTTCTCCTCATTTAACTGGAATACACTGAATGCAAGTGAAAGAAGGCCGAGATTTAAGTGTTTGCACTGTGTAAACACGGCCCCTCAAACCAAGTCGAAATCTTGCCTTCAGGTTACGATCTTCCTCTGAGGACAAGAAGAATGCAGTACAGTGGTGCAGGTGGTTGTTATTCGTATTCTGACAAAGATCTCAAAGCTTGCAAAGGGGACTGGGAACCAATTGAAAACGATTAAAATGTTTCAAAAGGCTATTATGCTCAATAGAAAGGCTGAATTCGGCCGTTGCTCTTCTTCTTGGCCAATCCGGACTATTCGGAACATGGTTCCACCACATTTTGAGGACATTTTCTCAAGTTCTGTCAGAACTGATTTTTTAATAACTTTTTCACTAATTTTACTGTATTAAAGGGCATCTCTATTAGATTTTTTGTAAAATCAAAGCACCTCTCTTGCCTAGGAAGTTGACTTTATCGCTTGATTCCACAATGGCCAGAGATCCGTTGTAAAACCCGCTTTGTGTTTGTTGGGAAGATTACCTACGAGGGATTGGCATTTACTGATGTCAGTTGTATCAAGAATGAAGATAGAATTAATAGATTGTGAAACTGCCTTAGAATCAGAAATATTGTCCACTTAAAAAATGTTTGGTACGGCATAATAATTGGGTAAAGGCTGGACGAATTTCTCCGACATCCTATCAAATGTTATCACCTTCTGAAAAAGCGCATGGACTGTAATGTTATGTTATTTTTTTCACAAAGACGAATGAAGACGAATGGTTCCAGTGTTTTTACGAAATAAGTTTATTGTAGAAATTTCATGGGGCTGCACCCGCTATTCATGAAGTAAATTATTCTTCTACATCGACCAACACGAAAACTAAGCAATCATACCGACCATCTGAACTCGCCTCCTTATTCGGCTTGTCTTTTGGGTGTATTAGCGAGCTTCGTGAAACTGACCTCGCTCACGACGAGGCACTGTCTTCAACACCTAGGTGGAAAACAAAATAGTTCGCAGTAGACACCTGCTCCTGCATTGTGAGAGTTTGCAAACCATTATACTTTATTGTCTATACGAAAACCTACAAGAAATTTTCCAGACAAATTGTAAAAATTTTTTTTTATTATTTTTATAACACTCTTTAAAGCAGTTTTGAATATTTTTGATAAGGCGGAAGAAACTGAATTTTAAAAAAAATAACTAATCACCAAAATTTAGGGCAAACATACCAGCCAATTAAATTCCAAAATTAAAAAGGTGCTGGTGACGTTAGTCAAGTATTTGTCGAGGAACTAAGAAAAGATCTTCCATCTTCTGAGTCTACAATTTCAATTAATAGTTGCTTAAATAAATGTTTACATGTATATTTTTTGCCTTCTAAAAACGAATCATGCTTTATTTTCTTAGATTTATTCTTGGATCAAATAAAATTTTAAGACGAATGACAAATATAAATTTAAACAGCCCTAAAAAAGAGCAATTTATTGAGGCACCCGAGAGATCTTAAAGCATCCTTTCAGACACTTAAAGGATTAGAGGCTCCCAAGGCATACTCTGTATTTATTTATAGTACACATTAGCTAATTATTTAAGCCTTAGAAAACTGTTAATAAAGGCAAAAAAAACCTAGAAATACTCTAAATATCATTCCCTTTTCGGAGTAACTGATACATAAATTATTTACATTGATTTTTTATTTTGGAGTTTGAGGGAGGATACCACTCACCCCCTTCCCCCGATTTTATATTTAGAATTAATTTGCGATTTCTTCTTTCGAAAGTTTTCTAGTTTCGAAGTAAAAATAAATCAAAATTCAGCTGTGTTATCTTCGCAACAAGCTTGCTGAAGGACGTGAAAATATATGTAAGTTCACAGAAATAGAAGGCGAAAAATTAAAGTGAATTCGGAATTTCAGAAATTTCAAACATAATGAATTCTATAAGGTTACCTTCATGCTATCGCATTATTTACATCGGGAGTTAAAACACATTCGCATTCAATGATTTTTGTTAGCAGTATTATGGTAAACAGATCTAAACTAAAAACTCGAAAGACATCTATACGTATGTATTAGTTTCAAAGAGAGATGTAGGTGGAATTTATACTTAATTCATGAAAATGTGTCGGTAAATTTCAAGACATTTACCACTTCAGAATTTCATTCTTTCAGTTTCAAGGGTCTTTTCTAAAAATATAGAAAAATGATCAAAATTAGTAAAATTTTCATTTCATCCTCAACTAAAAATAGCCACAAATCAAAGATCTTGTTGCAAAAACTGCTTGCTGACATCTTTCAACAAACTCACTTACTTTTTTTTTCTATGCGTTCATATATATATATATATATATATATATATATATATATAATACTAGCTGAATACCCGTGCTTCGCTACGGAGTACATTAAAATTGTATACATACAACGGTCAATGTATGCAATTAATGCCAAAAAAATATATGTATTTATAAAAAATCGTAACAGATATTTTAAGACAAAATAATGTAGAAGAAAATATTGAAATTAAATCTAATAGAACATAGAAAAGAATATAGTGCAGTTAATATAGCACAGTTTGAGGAACATTTCTTTAACTATATTTTAATATTTTTACCTGAAGTTTACCTGAAAACTGAGATTAAAATCAAAAGGGCAAAATTACAGAAAAGGAAATACAGTATAAATAAAAACTAAACACAACTTAAATCAGAACTATAAATGAAAGACTCTGAAATAAAACTGAGATTAAAATCAAGAGTGCAAAATTGCAGAAAATGAAATGAAAAGCATGTTTTGAAATTATAGAAATGCAAAAACAAAATAAATGACTGAAAAAGTTTGCCTTAAATCTGAGATTAAAATGAAAAGGGCAAAATTAAAGAAAAGGAAACACAGTATAGCCAAAGATGACAAAACTGCAAACGTGGCCACTAACTGGCATTTTATGACGGTACTGCTGTTTTCCTCACCATGCTAGGCGTACAGCAAAGGCGTCTTATCCTCCTTTCGCAATATTTGCAAGGCGAGGATTCCCCAGTAGGGATATTTTTCCTTAATTATTTATATATATATCCTTAATCATTTATGAGTTGTAAATAATGTAAAAAGCAATCAATTTTTATAATATCAATCATTTTTTAAATTAAAAAAAAATTAGTCCCTGCAAGAAAACATTAACATTATCTCCATTAATTTCAACAGAAAAAAAATATTCAGACAGTGGGAAAAAAATGTAATTATACAAAAAAAAATTAAACATTATTATACACTACAGGCCTAAATGCACTAACAAAAGTTGAAAGCTTTTATATATCTACATTTAAACCATTTATGAGTTGAAATTAATGTAAAAAGCAATCAATTTTTATAATATCTGAATCATTTTTCATGTCAACAAAAAATTAGTCCCTGTAAAAAAATATTAACATTATCTCCATTAATTTGAACAGAAAAAAAATATTCAGACAGTGGGAAAAAATTTGATTATACAAATAGAAATTAAACATTATTATACACTACAGGCCTAAATACACTAACAAAAGTTGAAAGCTTTTATATATCTGCATTTAAACTATTTATGAGTTGAAAATAATGTAAAAAGCAATCAATTTTTATAATATCTGAATCATTTTTCATGTCAACAAAAAATTACTCCCTGCAAAAAAACATTAACATTATCTCCATTAATTTGAATTTATAATAAACCACTAAAAGTCTAAAAGGAAAAATGTCAAATTGTCTTTAGGAAAGTAAAGAATTTTGAAAAGTAAAGCTGAAAAGTAAAAATGTCACTTTGTCGAATGTTTGTTAAACAAAATCAATTTAAAAACTCAACAAAGTATAAATAAGATTGAAATTGTCAAATGGTTGTTAAGGGGACAGTGGACTTTCAAAATTGTGAAATTTGTCAAAAAATTCAATTTTTTTTTTATTTTATTAAATTGTGAAACTACGGACGAGTTGGAATGTGTTGCAAAATGAATTTTTAATTTCTGTGATTACTTTCCTAGTTATAGGCATTTGTATTAAATTTAGATATTATGTGGTTACTAATAGAAATAACTTTAAATGCGTTTTTCTCAAAATAAAAATTTTCATGTCATACGAATATTCAAAGAGCTCCATGCGCAGTTCTAATTATCGTATTGCTTTGAAATTTATGTTTTATATACTTATCTTTATATCAAATAAATCTTACTGAAAAAAATTATGCTTCGTAGTTCAGAATATCTAAATTTTGTACTCGAAAAGATGATTTATAGGTATTTTGCGTCATAAAAAGGGTGTTTTCACTATTATTATTTTTTCCTCTTTATATTTTTAATGAATGCTTAAAATAAGCAATAAGTTTCATTGTTAGTTCTATAAGGTATCCTGAAAATAAAAATTACCAAATTATATGCAAAAGAAATGCGACTGGAACATTTTTAATTAGGCCAATTTTTTATATAATTAATAATTCATAATTCATAAATTATTAATATTTCCTCTTTAAATCGTAACCACTTTTACATATCTATGGTACTAATCACATATTCAAATTTCAAGCAAATTCATTCAAAACAAAAAAAGTTAGGTTTGAAGGTTCACTGTCCCCTTAACCAAAATCAATTTAAAAACTCAACACAGTATAAATAAGATTGAAATTGTCGAATGCTTGTTAACCAAAATCAATTAAAAAAGTAAACACAGTATAAATAACATTTAAAAAACCATGTGAAATGTTATACACATCTCAGAATTTTAGTAGATTCAGCCTTTCATCATTCTTCTACTACTAAATGTTAAAAAGTAAAAATGTCAAAGTGTCTAATGTTTGTTAACAAAAATCAATTTAAAAACTAAACATAGTATAAATAACATAGAATTAATAACAGTATAAATATCATAAAATAAATAAACGGCATTGCTCCTCTTATTTGTGTCTTTCAAAAGGCTCATATAAATTAAATTAACGCTTCTTGATCTGTGGCTTGTCCATTCATGTTGTTGGCTTGATTGCTATATTAAAGTCTGTATAGCGTTGATGAAATTCACTTGAGTCTTCTTTCACTTTTCTTTTTTGAAATATCAGTTTAGAGAGCCTCGGGAAATATTATATTTTTTGTTCTTCCATTTGGAGATAGGATGTAGAGATTTTCGGCTTTTCGAACTCTAGAACAACCCACATAAAGTTGACCATGGGAGAAACAGGGTTTGAGAAGATCGATTCCAACTACTTTTAACGATTGCCCTTTTGCCTTGTTAATGCTCATGGCGAAACTTAAACGGACAGGGAACTGAAGTCTTTTAAATTGAAATGGTATATCGGAAGTGATGATTGGTATCCTGGGAATAAATACGACTTCGCCTGCAGAGTGTCCTGTCATAAAGGTGGCTTCAATCACATTCGGCATCAGATTCTTTACAGCAAGTCTTGTTCCATTGCAGAGTGAAGGTGGATGCAGATTTCTCAGCAGCATAATTGGTGCACCAATCTTCAGTTCTAATATGTGAGAGGGTACTCCAGATGGCTCCAACGTATTTAAAAATTATGTGGTGTAGTGTACCGCTTCTTCTGTATCACAGGTGGTATCAATCGATTTGTAAACTTGAGCTTTACCTGGCAATTCTTGTAAAAGCTGCTTATTGATGACGTTGACATCTTCTTTTCTTGGGGCAAGGATTGCTCTTTCGTACAGCCATGTGTGATCAGTGAAGTGCTGGGCCACATTTGGAAACACCGCCTCTTTCAGACGTTGTTGAGTTGTCACAATCATTCCAATCGTTCCCATGGCTATACATCCTGTATTATCAGCAGAAATGACTCCATTTCCAAGTTGTAGAAGGTTACTCCAAATTGCTGGGCTGAGGGATCACCATTGACATGAACTCGCATGTTTGTTGAAAGACCAAATCTTTCGATGTCATTCCACACGTAAGACGATTTTAATCAGGCCTGCATTTCATCCGCCCTGGTTCCACGTGGAATAACCGGAAGTGTCTGTCGAAAGTCGCCAGCCAACACCATAGTTACGCCTCCCATTCTGCAATTGTTACCTCTGATGTCCTTCAATGTGACATCGAGTGCTTCGAATGCGGCTTTGTGGGACATGGTGCATTCATCCCAGACAATTAACTTGCAATGCTTCAGAACCCTTACCTTTCCTGAATTTTTTGAAATGTTACACGTAGGAGTCTCTGTGTTTGCCAGATTTAAGGGTAACTTGAAAGCTGAGTGAACTGTCCTCCCTCCTGTCAATAGTGTTGCAGCAATGCCAGAAGAAGCAACAGCCAGGGCAATCTCGTTTCTGTGTCGCACTTTAGCCAAAAGAAGATTCATTAGAAAAGTCTTCCCTATACCGCCCGGAGCATCCAAAAAGAATATGCCACCGCGACCATTGAAAACTGCTGTTGTTATCTTGTCAAATGCTTCCTTTTGATCTGGGACCATTTTCGGCTCATTTTCCTCTATGTATGTTGCGAGTACATTCGTAACATAATTTCGCTCCATACGTTCTTCACTCGGCAGGACTGAATCAAGGTTTCGATTGAGTTGAAGAAGTCCATAGCTTTTTAGGTCCGATCCACCCATCAATATAATCTTGTCCTCAATGTCTATTAGCACTCTGTTGAAGATGTCGTCACTGTAGTCCAGATCCATATTCTGCTGCTGCATGCGTGCTTGGTGCAGCATGTCTTCGGACAGGTTCTCCTTATGATTCATCCATAACTGTTCGGGAGATGACATGGAGCATGTATGTAGCATTACAGCAAACAGATTCCGTAAAACCTTTGGTGATCGAGATGCAGCCGCTTCTTCGAGTGCATTGTTCCAGTGGTCATCGTTTTCCAAAAGGCCTCTAAGCTGGCAGACCTTTTTGTAAGTTTCACAGAGCCGTCCCTGAAATGTTTTCAAATCTTCAAATGATTTTGGGCCTGGTACTTCATGCAGCAGGAGGCGCAGGTGAAAGCAATCTGGATTGTTCGGATGGACGGTGTACACCCGGCCCAGTGCATCGCTTGACCCTATTCCTGTTTGCTCAGGTACAACGTGTCCTTGTTTTCGACGGTTCCATGTCTTGTGTCCATTTTTCCAAGTGTAGTAATTGGGAACTTGGTTGTACATCAGGGTGCGTGCAAACTCATCTTGGGTGCAAAGTCTGAAGAAAGACGTGAGTGTCGTTTCCTGAGGTGTTTGGGCACGTTCAGCAGCGTTTTCTGGTGTGAAGTAGACTCTCTGTCCATTCTCAAGATGGACGCTCAGATGAATCAGTGTGGGGTGGCGCTCATGAATAGGAAAGTTGAGTATTCGCCATACTGCTTCATTGCTGCTGATATATCTTCCCATTTGATACTGGACAATTTCATTTAAGTATTCTCTCCACTGTTCACTTGAAAAACAGCCATGTCAGATCCTCTGTTAATATACTTACAGACATACTTTATAGACTTAACAGAATTGCATTACTCTACGTTGATATGAGCATTGAAATTTTTTTTAGTAGAGGGAAATACGGGACAATCCAAGTATTGTCTATAGACACTTGCGATCCTTTATAGACAATGTCAGCTTTAAATCCCCCGTCTTGTGGTGATCTGCGCCGATAAAGTGGATATCCGTTTCGTCCTGTTTGCGTCTCTTTCAAAAAATTGGCGAGGGTATCGTTTAGTGCAAATTCCATCTTTCATGCATGGAGAGGTTGGATTTATAGATCCGCAGGGGCCGTGCACCATCTGCTGAGTTACAACTGAAAAAAGTCCCGGGTCTTCTTGTTCATTAGGGATTTCTGAACTGATAAAGTCATCCACGCGGTGAACGTGTACAGAGTCCTTGAGCCAAATCATAATGTGAGCATTAGGAAGTCCTCGCTTCTGCCACTCTATCGTGTACATATGACACTGAACTTCTCCAAAAATCTTTGCCTTTGTGATGAGACTCATAAGCGTTTTTTGTTTCTGATGAAATATTCTTGCTAACAAATCATGACGATCCTGTGGTTTTTTCCCAATAAATAGTTATTCCTGTATCTCTGTCCAGTTTGGATTTCAGGTGAAAGTGATGAAGAGGTCTGGTCTGCCGTAGTTTCTCACGTAGGTCATGGCATCTTGAGTACGCTCGTGCATGTACCTTGGACCCCCTGTAAAGCTGGAAGGCAAGATGATCAACTGGCCTATGTCGGAGATATTTCCATCATTCATGACCGCATCCCTCAAATGAGCATACTGTTCAACTCTGAGAGTCCTCTGATTTATTCGTATGTACAATAGTCTTTCCGATTCAATCTTGGCATACATATCAACGATAAATTTGTGGAACAGGTCTTTGCTTCTCAGTAATGTGTTGAAATTTGAAGAACGTATCATCATCCTGTAAGCACAGAATTGCATAGCTGAAATCTTCTTAGTTTGGGGCATTCCTGTAGTTGGATCTTTTAGTCGCAGTTCAAAATGATATCCATCCTCCCCCTGCCAAAAGATGAGTGGATACTGTAGCGCGTCGTAGGACCTGTGCGTCTCGGGAATTTTTTTGAGGGTGCCACTTCTTTCTTCTAAAACTATGTCTCTTGTCCCATGTTGTTCACCCACCATGATCAAAGCGACTTTTGTTGCGGAGGCGATGAATCGCCTCTCATGTTCACCGTGTGGGGTTCTGTCCGCTACGATCACCAATTTGAATTTCGGGCTAATCTTATCCATAGCCGACTTAAAGCTCTGGATGTAACAGTTGTGATCATGCAGTATACCTTGCAACTGTAGTACTATGTCTCGTCTGGTATGTGGCTTGTTTTTACAGCGATGCTCTACTTGTTGTGTAGTATCTCCGACAAAGTAAATTTGCAAAAATTTAGGCTCTTCTCTCGGTAGAGGCTGCATACTATCGATGCGGTCATAAACTTGACCCTGTACCTTAAATGTAGGCATGTACCCGGGCTCTCGAATTTCTTTCGTTGTGCCAAACGAGATCATCTGGAAACAGGAATTGTAGCTTCTTATATTAGAAAGGAAATGTTTAGCTTCTTGAGAAGTGCCGCTGAGTAAAGAACATAGGGGCTCAGGTGGATCCATCAACTGTGGCAGTTGAACCTTTCCTCCGCTGCAGCACATACCTGTGGCTTCACCTTTCCACTTCTTTGCTCCACAATGTTGGCAAGTTTCAGACATGGATCCAATGTTACAGGAAGGATCAGATACGTAATCTGCCGATGGGTCGTAGTGAAAAGCTGCATTTTCAAAATTAGTGTACATGCGCCTTCGAGCAGCACTTATTGTAGTTCTAACCTGCTGTAGTCTTGCTTGTCTTTCCGGAGTACATTCCATTTCTCTTCTTCTTTGATCTCGTTGTCTGTTTGCTTCGTGTCTTGCTTGTCTTTCAGGAGTACATTCGATTTCTCTTCTCCTTTGATCTCGTTGTCTGTTTTCTTCCTGTCTTGCTTGTCTTTCAGGAGTACATTCGATTTCTCTTCTTTTTTGATCTCGTTGTCTGTTTTCTTCCTGTCTTGCTTCTCTTTCAGGAGTACATTCGATTTCTCTTCTTCTTTGCTCTCGTTGTCTGTCTGCTTCCTGTCTTGCTTCTCTTTCTGGAGTAGATTGATCTTCTCTCCTACTTCGATTTCGTTCTCTGTTCTGTCGCTTTTGTGTCCGAAGACATTTTTTTTTCTCGGAGGCTGTGACATATTCAAAGAAAAATGCTAAGGACAAAGCATTAGCAAAACATTAAGCACAAAATGAAAGCAAATAAAATTAAAGATCCTGAAATGAAACTAAGATTAAATTCGGCAATGGAAGATTAAATTCGGCAAACGGCAATGGAAGTTGAATCTGCAAAGAAAAAAAAAGTGAGTTACCAAAACAAAAAATTATTGAAAAAATATACACATTAAAACAATGCAAAAATTGAATTCAGTTAGGGCCCTCCTCAGCACATTGATTGCCGGACGGTCCTTAAAATATGAAATATTATGATTTTATTTTTAAATTGAATAACAGTAGAATTCATATTTCAGTAGTATTCAAAAGTTATACAATGAGAAAAATAAATATAATATAAATAAAATGAGAAAAAAAATAATAGCATCGACTTTTGGTTATGGATCATATTATTGTTAACAACTATGTGAAGACTAAAGGCATAATCGGAATCTTCAGCTGCACAGTTTGAAAAAGCGTAAAAATCCATCTTTCTTAAAAGTTGTCTACAAATTTCCGATTGTAACTGAACTTCTATTAACGTAAGGAAAAATAGTTATCTGAAACGATACGAAAACATAAATTACTGTAAACATAAGAAATTAATTAACGTCATTTAAAACCGTACAAATGAAACAAATAATATAAATACCACATTCAAACTCTAAATTTCTTTCATTTCTCAAGCAATATAATAATAACATTTTGTTTAAAAAATTATAACACGTATTCTACAGCTTAAAACTATATAGATTGTTTAATGAAAAAAACATTTCTACATACAGAGAGGGATGTAATTTTCAAAATCATTGGTGTTGGGTTCCTCAGTCTTATCTTTAACTCTGTTCTGAAGTAATGGAAATTCACATTTTTTAATCACGATGTTCGAGAATCAACCTTATAGTGAATTTAGCAATGATTGTAACACACGTAAGACACACAAATAAACACTTGAAAACAATTATATTAAAAAATGAAAACAATTATATTAAAAAATGAAAACAATTATATTAAAAAATAATAGTTTATAAAAATTTCAACTTACGCTTCAACATCAAGCAGCCGTTTTGCAAATTTGAAAATGGTACGCAGTCAACCCAAAGCGAATCGATTCCCATTCGAATTTTCACTTTTAACTGGCAAAATATCCCAAAAAATCAGTACATCTTGAAATGATTTAATTATGATTAAAAATTTTTAATTGAAAGTTTTTGAAGCTCTTTCTAAGTATGTAACATTTAATCAAAAGGTCTGTTTGTTTACGTTTTTAACGTAAATAAACGAAATTAAAAAATTATTATAATGAAAAACTGTTTTACTGTGAAGAAAATTTAATCAATTCAAGATCTCTAATTAAATTTTTCTTACATTAAGGGCGATGAATGAATCAAGTGAATGAATGACTCATTGTTGTTTACAACCCAAGGGGAGAATATTTCATCATTCAATTCCGCTTGAAGTTCCAAGCAGGAAATTTGTGTTGCAGTATCATTCTTTAAAATTCAATTAAAAATCGAAATTTTAAGATAGAGACATGAAATGAGGTTTATATGAATGGGAAAGCTTTCATCTTCCAGATGATGTAAATATTTTCTTTGTAAGATAAAAACACTAAGAGCATTGACCGTAGACGCTAAAAAGGGCATAATTATCTCGAAAAAGTAGGTTTATTATTTTGATGAAAATATTAGTCTGTTTTAAATTATTTTTAAACAAATGAGGTCTTGTTTGAAGGAGAAATGTCTGTAGTCTTAGATTGTAAAAAGATCAAAATTCTACGATCATCTTTTGCCGAGATATCGTAATCTGAAGTTAAAAAAACATAACATATTGCACAAAACATAAAATAAAAAATTTTCTAGAATAAAATTTAAAATTCGGGTTTCGAGCTGCACCTTCCCATAGTCTGCACTACCCGTGTGCCAAATTTCACGGCTGTAAGTTTCACAGATTCGCCTGGGGGCCGCATACACACACACACACGCATGCACGCACGCAAACACTCTCTTTTATTATTAAGATATATATATATATATATTATATATATATATATATATATATATATATTATATATATATATATATATATATATATATATATATATATATATATATATAAGACAAAGTTGAAAAGGAAAAACCAATATGGGCTCTAAAACTACTGTCAGCCTGCATGCATATATATATATACTAGCTGAAGTACCCGGCGTTGCCCGATTTTCATAAAATAATATGCCTATGTTTTAATCTGAACTATCATCTATATCTATACAAAATTTCAGCTCAATTGAAGCAATACTTTTTCACTTATAAAGGAACAAACAAGGGCCTATTCGAAATAATCAAGAAATTTCAGTTTCAATGAAACACGCTGAATTTTTAATAAAGTTCAATAATTCAAGTTCGATTTACACAAATTGTGCATAAAATTGTACATAAATTCAAAAAGAAAGTTTATAAGTTAAGTAAAGTTCAGTAATATTATACCAATAAATTTCCAGTTGATAGCCAATAAATTGTAAATCTTTTTTTTCCTTAAATGTCCCATAAAAAGCGTAGTTCCAAATGTAATTTTTTCAATAAAACCTTAAATGTTCAAAAATCCTTTTTGTATTTATCAATATCTCCTGCACTTGAATCTTTAAAATATTAAATGTTTTACTGATAATAAATTAAAATGTAGTTTGATGTGTTGCTGTGGTTATTTTACTATGGTTGACAAAAAAAATTCAAATGTTAAATGTTTTACTGATAATAAATGAAAATATCGTTTGATGTTTTGCTATGGTTACTTGACTATGGTTGACAAAGGATAGTAAAGAAGGATGAAGCATCAGCTCAACATTCAGGCCCCTAACTTTCTTTCTACTGATCAGATATACATAATATATAGCCTATGTCCATATGGAATAATGTACCTTTCAAATATTGAAAGAATTTTTCAAATAGGTGCAGTGGTTCCGGAGATTACCCTCCACATACAAAATCCTCTCTCTTTTTATATATTAGTATAGATATATATATATATGTGTGTGTGTTTTAGTTACAGATCAAAAATTTTATATATATATATATATATATATATATATATATATATATATATATATATACAAGATTAGGACCTCAAGATATTGCAGTATCCGTCAGACACCACCTAAATGGAAAAGCATCTGAATATGTGTAAATTGTTTTGCATTTTGATCCCTACTCAGGACAGAATAGAAATAAAGTTCTATTAATGTTTTTGATACTTGTTAATGATACTGGTAAGAAAGCATAAAAAAACGTGTTACGATTCATGGTTTTTCGTCACTCTTTTTTTACCAAACGACGCTGATTTTAAACTTATTAGGTAATTGGCCGAATATTTATCTAATATAAGTTACAAATGACTGGATAAATGTTATTAAAAGGTCTAAAACAAAATATTCTGTCTTTGAAGTGTTGAATTTTTCTTATTGGGATTTCTTGTCAACGCAGCCTCTTGAAGACAGCATTACGACAGCATTACAAATCGAATAGACAGTCAGATTTTTTAATTGTTAAAATGTCAGTTTAGATTAGAATTCTCTTTTTCAATATTTTACGGAGAGAATTTAAATGAAATATTAGAATTCTGAGGAATAGATAACGCTAAAAAACTTATGGAAAACACTCAAGTCATGTTCAGATGAAGAATTTATATACAAAAAGTGCTTACCAAAGAAAAAAAGGATGATATGATTTTACCTCTTCCATTTATACCTCCCACTTGCCATCAGCATTTAAAAGACTACCTGTTCTATTCAATACAATATCTTGATGAATTAATCTGAAGAATTTCTATCAGAAGATGAAGTTTTTTATTATTAATTTTTTTAATTATGTGACTTTTTGTTTTGTAATAAAAGTTAGTAAAAACAATGGTAAGAAATTATAAGAACTACAAAGTTATCCGTAGTTTGTTTGTTTTTTCATATGGAATTCTAATCTACTTTCCGCTATTCATCTGAATTAGGATAAAATACTATCCATAGTAAAGTGAAGCAAATCCATATTTTTAATTATAAACTGTATGCTTTGTTAAAATACTTTCTCTAAAGGCAGCTATTGATTTGTAACAAAACGTTGTAATGTTATGTAATGTAAAACCTGCATTCGGTAGTCAGAGCCTGAAATCGAACGACGAGCCGAACCGCTCTAGTCGAACACTCGGGCTCAAGTAGACTGGCGGTTTTTTTTCGCGAATCCCTGTGATTGATAGATTACAAATCAGTACAGATCACACTGAACTCGCTGAAGTGGGGCATCTTTTGAGCTGAGCTTTTAAAACGTGGAAGAAATGTGGGTACACTTGCAATGTAAAGCTCGCCGTGAGCATTGCATCACAACGTTAGGCACCACATTTAAATTTGATACTTTATCAAACAATTACTAGTTTAAACTTCAAACTTACATTAAATTTGAAAGGGAAGAATTTTTAATGAAAGATATACTTAAAGCTCAATTATCTTAATATTTTGAAAGGTGGATTTGGTACACTTTCGTTCTGAACCACTTATTAGCGCTGCCATTGCATAATTTACTATCAGTATAGGCAAGATTAAAACCACGAAATTAAATTAAGCATGTATTCAACAGATGACTTTTAAGAAGTTAAGCATTTTATTTTAACTTTGCATTGCTTTAAATACTTTACTTAAATTCTAAATAATATTACAGCCGCAGTATTAAATTAAACGTTTATTCTACCATCATTTAAATTTAAAATAAGATATACTTATCATAGTATAGCTCAGACAAAGTTAAATTACTTCTCCCTCTTTTTACCGCTAAAAGAACGACAATTAGCTTAATTATTGTGTGCAGCGTCAAATATAAAAAAAACGCGTTTGTTGCATGCATAATAAACTGAAAATTAGCAGAGAAAAATAATTTACATTATCTCTGGCCTTGAATACTGTTAAGTGCTGTAAAATTATCCAGTTATCTTTCTTCATTAAGATTTTGTGAGATTACATACTTTATGAAATTCGTAATTAAAATGAGAGAAATAATATTAGATTCCTAAATGGATTAAACAAACTTTCATTAGTTAATTATATTTTCCACGCATTATAAGAACATTCACAGTGATTTTTAATGAAAAATTTATTAATATAATTTTTTTAAAGTTCCATGGGTGGTTATTAAACAAGAAATGGCTGAATTGCGCAGAAATAAAAACAAAATCATTCTCTTTCTCTCTTTATTAATCAAAATTTCATTATGAACTAGATTAAACACACTGAAGACATCAACTTACATTAATTGTTTCTTAAAATAATAACATGCACACCCTTTTTTAAAAACAAAGTTCTCCAAGCTTAGTATTAAATACAAATGCATTTGTAACAAAACATATAGACTATCTATGACAGAAGTGAAAATCTACATTTTATTAATCAAGGAAGAGGAAAAATTATCAAATTTTTCCACTTCCTTTATACAAGTTTTTTATAATTTATTTACTATAATATTGATAACGTGAGAACTTTAGATTACAGATTAATAATACAAACGTGTATCATGCGTAATAACGATTTTAAGAGCACTGAATTCTATCATTATATGCTCTAATTGTTCACTATGTTGACATATAATACCATTTCGATAGAGATCCTAATTATGACTGTCAGGACAGGACTTAAGATAAGTAGAATATTATTGCGACATAAGTATCAACAGAACAGGCTTAGAAAGATGTTAAAGTTTTAACTTTGAGCAAACTATCAATTTAATATTTCATTTTAATTTTGCATTATTCTCCTAGCATTTTCGTGCGAAGATGTTAAAAAGTAAAAAAGAAAAAGAAAATGAAAAAAATTTGTTTCAGTCGACAACTTTACTGGGCTCCGAGAAAGGCTGGTGAGTATCGACTAAAGGAATATTTTGTTCATTTTTCGTTTAAAGTACATATTTGTCGAGATTTGTATTTTCTGGTCAATTCAACACGGTCTTTTTCTAGGCCATCTTACATGAATGCAACACACTTAGCAATATGAATAACTAGATAATTTTTAATTCCGCATTAATGACAGCTTATTTTCCCGCTAATGTGGAGGCACTTCTCGTGAGACATTCGCCTTTTGTTATTCACCGCGAAGTCTTGCTGGCTACGTTATTCTGGGAGAACCATTTAGAGGAGCTAGCATAGCTTCCTATTGGGGAACAACACGTTAAAGTCCACGCCTTATTCCGAATTTGAACTCAAACCCACGACTCATAAATCCCGACTCTTAATTACTATACCTTGTGGACGACTACTATTGTAAAATGCTTGATAAGATTTCTTTCCGATCAATTTTAAAAGTATACAAATTTTCATCTTTCAAAGATGTGTAGAATCGTTCAAATGAAAATTGGTATTAAGACCCATCTGTCTCCGAGTCTATCTAATTCTAAAGAAACATTTTAAATACAAAATATTTCTAGGTAATGGCATAGAAGCCGGGTATTGTCATCTGAATACCTTTTAGCAGCAATCTTTAAAATTTCTTATTACACCATTGAATTGTTCTTTTGTTCTCTGTGTAATTATAACGATCAATGTTATGCCTTGTTTGTATAAGCTGATATTCCGCAAATATCAGTCTCTTTTTGGAACATGAGCTGTTTCTTTATTTTTCTCTAAAATGTCTTTTAAATAAGGTGCGAGTTAAGAAGGTTAATTACTTCAGCAGAATTTAATAAAATAAAATTTAGAGTGCTTTTTAGAGAACAGAATCTTCAGTCCTTTGGCCTTTACTTGATCACAGGACTTTAAAACAGATTGTGACATCAGAAGAGACACTTACACATTGCATACATTTTGTATAAAGTGCAAAGGCAAAATTTCAAATAAATTATTTAAGCTCTCCAGCAGAAAATAATTTTGAAACTTAAATATCCTGTAACATTACTTAATACGCAATCTTAAACAAATAAATTTGAAGATGTGAAACACATAGTGATATACGTGGAGATGCTATCGAATTACATCTGTTATGTCTCATCAGCAGAAGAAAAATAAAACTTCAGAGAAATGTAAATTGATTGCTTCAACTCTCCCGCAGAAAGTAATAACTAAAATATCCATTTTTTTCTAATTAGTACTTATTTTTTAAAATATTATTCTAATTTTTTGAAAGACTGTTTTCTTGTGTCGAAAATGATTTTAACTCATCGTTTTCCTTTAATTTGTTATGAAATATTTTGTGATCCAGATGGCAGAGTTTCACCTTATTTTATATTTTTTAATGTAAGGCAAATGTAATAACTCTCTGCACGTTTTTAAAGTAAGAAGTCTACCTTTGGATAACATCTTATACTCTAGGTTCCCCATAATTAACAATTCTCTTCTTTATTTAGTAGCAAAAGAGGTTAAGAAATAAAAGAAAAAAATCACGTGTAACAAGAAAAT
The DNA here is from genome assembly GCA_907164885.2 of Dolomedes plantarius. Classification (NCBI taxonomy): domain Eukaryota; kingdom Metazoa; phylum Arthropoda; class Arachnida; order Araneae; family Dolomedidae; genus Dolomedes; species Dolomedes plantarius. Next base: position 158,800,835 of record OU015492.1, read on the forward strand.
GTATGTAACAATAATGATATGTAATAAGAAAACGTGGTTTTCTAAATTACTGTTAAACTATATTCTCGTTTTAATAAAGCCCGATCCCTCTTCCAAACTGCAACCTAAAAATAATGTAAGTTATAATTTATATTGGCCCTTCAGATCATTAAGCAGGCATTTGAAATATCTGAACTCAATAACATACCCATAATATCTGGTCCGAACCGAAGGCGTCATTAAATTTGTCTATAATAAGTCCTGCTATCAAATTCTGCCTTTTTGATAAAACGCAGAGCAAACGCGAGATGATTCACCCCCACGCGCCTATTTTGTCATTGCAATTAATTAATCCCCGAGAAAACCACGACCTCGACGCGTGAACTCCACGATACTAAATTCGTCCAATTAGAAAATAAGTAATTTTGCCCCCCTGGTGTCAAGATCACCAAACAGTCATTTAATATTTGCCTGAACAGAAGACTTCTCTCTCTTCTCACCTAACTCTCCTTGCTGTCCACGGACGCCAGAAGTCCGGTGGCCACGACAGCTCTTCTCTTAACTTTGTCAAGTAAACAGCTCTCCGCACTCCGTCCTGTTGCATGGACGCCGGGCAAGTCCAGTGGCCAGACTTCGTACTGCAGACTTCGTAATGCTTAGTGATTAAATAAAAGTGATTTCCTGGATATCGTCTGTAATCTGTGTTCCTCTTCGCTTGCTCCATATCTGTGCTTTTCTCATCACCCAACGAACGACTGCATCTATATTACGAACATTCATTCGTGCCGACTGCATCTCCAGTAAGTTAACCCATTGCGATTACTATCACAATGAATACAGAAAATAAGACTTATTTCTTATTTACAAATTTAATGAGGCCTTCGGTTTCGTCCAAATATTATGGGGATGTTATTGAGTTCAGATTTTTTAAATGCCTGCTTAATGATCTGCGGGACCTATATAAATTTTAACTTACAGAAATTTTAGGTTGCTGTTTCGAAGAGGGATCGTTTATTAAAAAGAGAATATACTTTAAAAGTAATTTAGGAAAACGCGTTTTCGTGTTATTTATATATATATATATATATATATATATATATATATATATATATATATATATATATATATATACAGTGGTACCTCGACTTACGAGTTTAATTCGTTCCATGACGGAGCTCGTAACTCGAAATACTCGTATCTCGAATCAAATTTCCCCATTGAAATGAATGGAAATACCATTAATTCGTTCTGGGCTCCCCCCAAACACAAATTTTTGGTTACATGTTTTTAAATAAGCAAAATGTGTTTATAAATGACTAACGTTGTATAAAAACTCAATACAATAGAAAGTACTGCAATAAACTTGTTTTATTAAGTGTAATGTACAACATTTACATTGGATATCAGACTTGAAGATGCTGATGAAAGAGGAGAAAAAAGGCTGAACTGAAAAATTAAATATTAATCGTTGATTTTTTATCTTTTAGCCACATTTTCTTCGCTTTCGTTTTTATTACGAGCTACCCTCTTAAAGTGAGACACGGAAGCTGAGCGATTGTTGCATCGTTCACTGGGATGTATGTCCAAATTCCTCTTTCTGAGAATCCGAAGATCGTTTAAGAATAATACTTATAAAATAAGAATAATATGTATAAAATTGTATAATAATTGTACGTAAAGGTTGTAAATATTATATACTTCTCATGTTCTCATTTGATGAGCACATGGCGTTCATTGCGCAAACTATCTGTGGGGTATCTGAAGCTTGCTCGTAACCCGAATTTTAGCTCGTAACTCGAAGCAAAAAATCTGCCGAGAGAATGCTCGTATCTCGAAAAACTCGTAAGTCAAGGTACCACTGTATATATATATATATATATATATATATATATATATATATATATTTAACATATAAAAACCCAAAACCCTTTCAAAACTCTAAATTCTTTTAAATTTCCTCGGGCGAATTAATTACGCATTTCGTTTTTGCTTTGAGAACAAAAGAATTAAATTTTAGGCATCTTTTATATGACCCTTGTAAATTTTTATACAACCTCTGTAGTTATATAAGTTCCCGAACCCCAGATATCAGGGTTGCCAGATATCAGGGTACCAGCCAATCACTGCAAGTTTGCGAGGTCATATGACTGACCCTCCATGAGATTATAAATAGACGTGTGTCGAGGTACGTGTGCGCTTTTTGGATATGCAATCGCCCCGAGGGGATGTTGAAGCATCTCAATAAAATTATGTACCACATCAAATAGCTCATTTGTCGTCATTCCGCTCGGCACGACTGATTTCTTCTGTAACATGCCGGTATCCAAACTTCATTCTTTATTATCCCCGGGGCTGGAGCGGGCATGTTACATATATATATATATATATATATATATATATATATATGGAACCTCGCATAACGAGTATTTCGCATAACGAGCAAAAGAAATCGTAAACAAAATGGTTCACTTAACGAGCAACATTTCGCATGAGTGACGTGGAAAGAAGTCCCCCCTTTGCACATCACTCGGATCTTCACGTCACCAGGATCATCAACGGCCGAAAAATAAGTATTAAAGAGTAGTCATGGATGGTTCGAGAAGCCAATATCATGGGACTAGAGTATAACAATGATATTGAGGAACTTGTGGAAGAGCACAACCAACAGCTGACCACCGAACAGCTAATAGAATCGCAGTGTCTTTCACAGCAAGCATTTGTAGAGGAGAGTTTGTCAGTGGAGAAGGACAAAGAAAAAGCAAAGAAATAATCTTCTGGCGCAATAAAAGAAATGATGAAAGCATGGGAAACTGTTGCATCGTAAGTTACAAAGCATCACCCTGATAAGACGGTGGCCATACGCGCTATAATTTTATTCAATGACAATGCGGTGAAACATTTTCAGCAAATTTTGAAACTCCGAGAAAAACAAATGTCGCTAGATAGCTTTCTAGTAAAAAATTAGATTATGTGTCATAAATTAGTAAATAATAAACTACATATGGATGATTTTGCTCCTTAAGAATTTGTGTATAAGTAATTTTCTTTAAATAATAAACGTCACATCTAAAAAATTTTGAGTATTTTGGCATGGAAAGCATTATCGTATTTTACATTAATTTCTATGGGATAGATTGTTTCGCTTAACGAGTGTTTCGCAATACGAGTAAGACTCTAGAATGAATTATGTTCGTTATGCGAGGTTCCACTATATATATATATATATATATATATATATATATATATATATATATATATATATATATATATATATATATATATATATATATATATATATATATATATATATATATATATATATATATATTCCAATGGCTGGGAGCTGAGCGTACGCTCTTCTCCGGGAGAAGCCAGAAGTCTGCGACCACTTCGCGTTGCCCCGGGTGCACCACAGGGGGTGGGTCCACGAAGTACCTGTTTGAAAGATACCGGCCCCGTAATTTTGAATAAAGTGACGAGACCGGAACACATGACCCCGCACCTCCAGAGGTTTAACTTTTTTAACCTTAAATTATCTTATATGAATCTCTAATTTTCTAAACTATTATGCTAAATTGGGCTTTCAAAGAGGCGTAAAGGGAATACAAATACATTTATTGAATTTTTTCCGACATTTGTAAGTTTTACAAAATGTGTTTTTCCTTCCAAAGGCCAATGAAAATTGACACAAAAAATTATAAACACAATTATTAATATATTTCACAATATTAAAATATAATTCACAATTTGATCCGACACATCCGAATGCATGAGACAATTAGCTGAAAACGTATGGTCGCTGCGAGGAGTTCGGCACACTAAAGAGTCCTCCAGATTCATAAATTTATTTAGGATTTTTGCAACCCGTTCGTAGTAACTTTATACGGACTTAGACTAGGTCACCGACCCATGCCCCACTTAAGGGGACTCACGACCCTTAAGTCTAGGAAATAAGGCATATTTTCATACTTTTTGAGTCTTTGTAACTATTTCAATTTACTCCCAATTTCCCAGATTTTATGTATATGATAAAGTGATATATTTATTTTAACAAACAGATTTTCAACTCTAAAAATAATTTTAAATATTTTTTTAAATGCTTTAGATATACCTTGTTTTTTAATATTTTTTCAAACGTTTGATTTATTAGCATTTTTATTGTATACTGGCTTGCGCATAGAACTATGAAATTAATTTTAAACTTAAATGTATAATTCCCGTTTTATATTTAAAATAAATAATTCAAAATACAATTGAACTTAAAACATTCAACATTAAAATATTTTTTCAATTTTTTAAAGCTGCTCAAAATATGCATAAATTTCCTTAAATTTTTGCATTAATTTACCCGTGAAAAAATAACAAAATGTGCAGTGATTGCAACAATTCTAGTTCAGGCGCAATAAAATAAAATAATATGATTATGCAGTGATAAAAATTTCATGGAATTATGTTTCATAGTTTTTGAGATATCAGTTGCGGAATGATGAAAAATGAGTTTAAAATTTTTCTTATCATAAACTTGATCAGTAATTAAATATTTAGAATATCAATATCTCCGGAACTAAGTGGAATATTCTCATGCGGTTTTCTTTATTTTGTTCAGAAATCATCAGGCTTTAACATATATTTTTTTCAAAAAATCTAATGTTTTAAAGATTTAAGGGTAGTGAGTCCCCTTAACTTGGACCAGTTACCCGCCGGAGGCACGAGGAGGTGGGGGACAACCGACCACTGCCCTCTAGATCATTTCCCTCTAGATGCTTTCTAGGGGGCAGTGAACCGACGCCCAAAACAGTGCATCTTAGAACTCCGTCAAGGGATACAACTCCCCTAGGAAAGTCATAGTTACTCCCGCCATTGCCTGCACCCATATGAAGTTCATCATTATTGAACTATGGTGCACCGGGAAGGAGCCACACTGCCCCAGTGCTGGAATCCAGCCCCATTTAATAATAAATCGTAACATGCAAAAAAAACTAAAATAAAACCGTTTTCTATTATCCCAGACGTAAAAACGAACTTTACTCGAAAAAAACAGCATTGCATTCTTTGAAAACAATGAAAAGAGGTTAAGAATTTCTCTCTTGTTAAATTGTTTTACAACACTCTTTTCCAGTGTTTAAAGTATTCTTTCATTGAAAAAAAAGCGACACTTTTCTATATGCACTAACTAAACACAGAATAGCAAAAGTTCGCGATTAACTTTTATCAAACAAATTTTTCATGCAGAATGTAACATTGTGTAAATTTACTAGACCAAATCGAAGATATTGTGAAAGCGTATAGCGGAATGGGATGTTTGTGTCTGCATTTTCTACAAAACGTTTGATTTATTATTATTTTTTAAACATAATACATCTCAACTTATTTTATTTACTCATCTCAAAACACACATTTCTCTCTAGCAGAAATTTTTATAGTCTACAATTCAATAATAGTTCTTTTAATGTGCTTCTCAATCGTATTTTCTGGTGGTGTATATTTAGAGCGAGATTAAAATCGCTTACGATAAATAGTTTCAAAGCATTCAGATCAAATAAAGTGAAGTGAAATATTTGTTTTTTTGTATATAAATGTAAACTAAGTGCTCAAATATACTCTTGCATTTGTATCAAGCTAAAAGATTGATCTCAAAACTGTGTGTAAGCATATCCATAACTCGCCCGCATATGGCAGATGGGGGTTTTCATTTAATGCGTTGCATTCAGTTTGCATCACAAAATTTCGATGATTTATTTAAGAATAAAGTATATAATCACTATCAAAGATGCTTCTTACAAAATGTATATAGATTTTTAATATTTATGTTCTCGCATAGTGAGAAGTAAACAAATAGACCAAGTTATATGAATTAAATATTTTTATTTAAATTCTTATTTTTAAATATATATATATATATATATATATATATATATATATATATATATATATATATATATATATATATATATATATATATATATATATATATATTATAAACAAATATTTTATGCAGAATGAATAGCTTTTTAGAAGAGAAAACGAAAAAGAATAGCTAACGATTTTAAAGAATATATACATGAAGATATATATATATATATATACATGAAGAAATTGATTAAAAATAATGAAACAAATGAAACTAATTATAACCTGTATTATGTATCGTGTTGCTTCAATTCGATTAAACCATGCAAATATACCTTGTTATCCTAAAATATTTTATTGGGAACCATTTTTCTATCTATTGTAGAAGAAAAAAGAAAATATTCTAACTCGTGACTCATCAGAGGAAAAAATTTTTTTAGAATCTCTCTATATTCACATAACACATTCTAGGATACCTTCGAAGTCCCAAAATGCTATAATTACCCCCCACCCCTTGCACTCCGTCCTCTGCCACAACTGTGGGATTAGATGAATCAATATCTTAGGTCATACTGACTTCAGATCGTAGACTTTACTGAAACCGCATAAACACCGAGGACTCTTATTTATCAGGTAAAGGCAATTCCTTTCGCTCGACCACCTAATATTCTACCGATCACGATGCATGATAAATGACATAAACTACCTGTAATGGATGTTTCACAACAATACCGATGTATTTAAACATTCTGTTCGTTGTTCCATAATAGAACGTTTACTGAATCGTTCCGATTGAATGTAAATTGAATGTAAATAATAACACGCTCTGCTCTCTTTATTTTCAATAACACGAGACTGTATTAAACTCTTGTAACGGTCTTGGTCATTATCGATATCTGAGAGGGGTCTCTTAATTTCGACGCTGGTGCTTAACCAACTGAAATTATCCTACACTGTGAGGCAGTTTAAATTTCCTAATTTGATCCTTCACCTACTCTCTTTCCTATACTAATGACGCAGGTCGTTGCATATTTTTTTAAATTTTTTATTACAATATTTACTATTTTGTCTCAAATTACTGAATTTTTTCCTTGAGTATCTGTCGTAAACTTCTTAATAGTTAATTGCCGTTCTTACGAGTAATATTACATTATCGACGTTGCTCAGTACGGGGAATCGAAATAGGGTTCGGGCTTCCAGTGCAATGTTCTACCTAAGAAACTACACTGTGAGGAACTCAATTTTTTTTCGAATTTCGAGCATGTATTTCCCCCGTGCCATCATCAGAAATGGTTTATTGTTTCATTTTAAATCAGTGCTTCACGTTATGCATTTATTAAAGAACAGCTAACGATACAAATTTATAATATTTTAAAATTTTGTAGATTTGCAGACACATTTATTAAGAGGGAAGGAAGGAAATTTTTCGGGTATATAAACCAGAGAAAATTCCATGATACAACTGAAAGTTTATTACCTGTTTATGGTGAATTTAGAAGATTACAAATTAACTGAAAAGAAAGTTTTGCAAAGTTCTCTTCCAACTTCCAATTCACAAATGCGTATTTCTTTCTCAATATTATATTAAAGATATCAAAAATAATATAACTTTACCTAGGCTGTCCCCTTCTAATCTAGAGACAACATCTTAATAAAAGAATTTTCAAAAGGTCCGAGTATGTTTCAATTTTAGAACCTCAAGAGCTTCAGAATTCAATAGGTTTGGAATTCAAGAGCTAAGGCTGAAAGGCATTCAATCAAGAATCGAGTTATTCTACATTGCCCGGCTGATGGCCGTTAATTGTGGAGAGCAAGATATCATAAAGACTCTTAATTCGCTCGGAAAGTACATTGCTAGTGAAGTTCCTTAGTTGATTCTTGTGTAATAGACCCCTGAAGCGGTGAGCCAAGAGACAAGAATTTTAGAAGTTTGCATTTCGATACTGAATAGGCCAAATAAAGTGAAAGGCACACAAAAACGGGGAATCTTGGTGTAGCCATTACAGGTGCTTGTCGCTTTTAAGATGGAGTTTTTCTTTTGTCCTCGTTTTTAAGAAACCTACGTATTTTGGCATATTTATTATGCTGCACCACTACATATACATTTTTTCAAAGTTTCCTAATGAGTTTTCAAAAACCCTTGATAAAATTTGTAATCATTTTAGCTCCTTTATAGTTATCAGCCTTTCTATTATAGTAAGAGTATAATATAGGGTTATTTGAGTTTTGCAGCTGTTAGGCTAAAAAGATATTTTTTAGTTTATCAAACACTTCTAAGTATTTCAATTTTCATTTAAAATAAGTGATTATAGTGAGTTCATATACCATCTTTACATTAATAATTAATGCTAACATACCAATGGGTTTTCATAATTCCTCGCTTACTCTATTAAATTTCCTTTCAGAAGTTTATTTTTTTTAACAGTTTATTTTATATAAGTATAGTAGAGTTTCAATTATTATTATAATTCTGGTCTATCCGAGTTTCGGTATCATATATTATATTTTTTTATATAAATACGATTTTTAAAAAGAAATAATTTTTAACTGAAATAATAATACTTTATTTATATGTTTACAAGTGGTTACAAGCTGACATGTTAATATATTCTGAGCAGCGAAAAATTGCAGAAGAAAGATAGGGAAAGAGCACAGTCAATTCGATTTCAGAAACTCAATAATTATACATTACAGGGCGTTAAAAGTTATTTACAAAATACCTTATCAATGTTACAACAATCACACGAAGGGCATTGCTACTGTGCGATAAATTGGGATCGAAATTTTAAAGAGCGAGAAAGGAAAAAACAGCCATATTCATTTAGCAAAAAAACTAGACGACAGGATGACAGAGAGTAAGGGCGGCTTGGCGACATTTTCTACTCCCCCATTACATTCTGGACTGTGTCCAGGGAATTCTAACAAAATTCTGTTAAGATGTAATTCAGTGTTCCATCCCGCGAGGTATAAGAACTTAACTTCCGTGACATTTCGGGTAGGGACCAACTCTCCAGAGGTTTTTCACTGGATTTACAAGACTGAGTCTGATTTTGCAAGTCTTATATATATATATATATACGAAATGTCCGGCAGTAGTCGGCATTCGGTAGTAGTCCATCAATATGATCGTAGTTGTGACTTAAAATAATTATCCATAGGAGTCCAAAGCACCAATCAAATCTTTTAATCAAGTATTAAACCGTCACTTCCTTTTCAATATCATCAGTGGAACGACCCGGCAACGCGACATCCGTCCCTTACGACAACGCGAAATACATCTACCCCCTTCCCGCCAAAGCACATAACTTTTATAGTTTCAGTCTGATCATTGTTTTAGTCACATGAAAAATAGGTAGCCTATGACAGTGTTTATAGGTTAATTTGGAAGACTTTTCGATGATTCTGTGTGATAAAACTCGCCGAGCTGGGACCGCGCACAAATTTAGTCTCTGAAAATACGGCAAGGGTATAAATTGAATTTAGATAGTGGGGCCGAATTATTACTTACACACACACACATATGTATATATATGTGTGTGTGTGTGTGTGTGTGTGTGTGTGTGTGTGTTGCTTCTCAATAAAAATTAAGTTCAAATTAAAATTATCAATTTTATTTTTTTAATTAAGAAGCTATGTGTTCCTGCCATTCGTATTTCTCAATTTTCACTTACGTAATAGAATCTGTATGTCTAAAACTCTGTCTGATACAACTATTTGGAGGAGGGTTAAAGAGAGTATTATTCCAGAGAACAATGTTTGACCATATTCTGGACATTTTATACACATCGCTCTCATTTTCGTTATGTAAAGTATAACAATGCACATAACTTAATTTTCAGAGTTTGAAGTAAATGGTTTCCGTTAAAATCTTAACATATCGTTTCGATTTTTCCTTTTTACATATTCTGTAAGTTATGTGACCTGAGAAAGCGCTACTTTACCCATATCAGACGCTACGGCTGTACATCTAAGTGGCCGCTGAGATTCATTTGATTTGGCATGTATCTCAATGTTTTTACTTCACTTGAATATACATTTTGAACTTGTGATTAGTTTATAGAGTTATCTGACGTCTACCGTTTCTAGGATATGTGTATATTGAAGGCACCCTCTAATAAAGTAGAAATGACACTTTTTGCAAATGTATATAAAGTCAGACCAGTGATGCTGCACGGTAATCCACTATTACTAACACAACAAACTCTTTATGCTAGAGTGGCCCAAAACTCGCTTAGGCTTAGAAGCGATCTAGCTATGAGCCACTGAAGGCAACTCGCATAAACAGCTCCAAATAAACCAGTCTCTTCCGCAATCTAGTTGCGCGGTATTTATAGTAACGTTTTATGCTGAATTTAGCATTTTTTGTAGCTTCTTTGGATTTATGCAAATCAATGATCGATTATAGTTAATCGATCATTAGGTAGACCTTACAAATTTATCAATTCTTTCTACCTTCATCAGCATCGAATGCATTTCAATCTTCGTCAGAGTCAACTACCAACCTTTTCTCAAAACATTCTACTTCAGTTTTGTTTATTTGATTCTTTTATTGATTTTTTTCTGAATTATATCAGCAGTGTTACTGTTCTGATTGTTAAAAGAATCAGAATTCTCTCTGAATTTATTAGTCTTCATAGAGAATTCAATTTAACTTCTATGTTATTTACCTAACTGTTGCAATATTTTTCACCTATTTTTGGCGAATAAAATATTAATACAATGCACATAAAATTATGGCTGAAATATTACTGTTCGCGTAGGCTTCTCCAACGTCAGCATTCAAATGTAAAATCTATTGCGTACGGTAGTTCAGTCGTGTTACTTCCCATTCTTGATGCACGGCACTACTAAGGTAATACAGACGTCCTCCGATGACAGTTAATAATGGGATTTAATGTTAAGTAGAAGTCAGTATCTTTATAAAAAAAATTCTTATTTTTAATAATTTCTCATGAAAATTCAAATACGTTGTAAATTCAATATCTTTTAAATATGCCTATCTTTTAAATATGTCTTTTAGTCTAAAACGTTTTATTTTACAGACTACTGCTATTTAAATCAATGCTTTTCAATAAGGAAGTCTCAATATTTTTTTTCTAATTTCAACGGTTTGGAATTTTCATGCAAAATAATAAAAATGCTTTTTCATCTAAATATTTTTACCTCCAACTAATTGCTTATTTTTACAGCATAAAGATAGTTTTGAAAAAAAAGAATTTCAATTATACTTTTTACATAAAAGAATTTTAAGCGTTAATTTCTAAAATTTAAGTTTCAGCAAAAGAATAAGATCAAATATTTAAAATTAAAATTAGCTGTGCTTTTAATATCAACAGAGAATTTCGATAAATTAATAAAAAAAGGAATCATTTTTTTTTTGCATTGGAATATTAATAGAAATATTTTAGAATTATTTATAAAACTTTTCTTCAATAAAGATTCATAGGAATGAAGACCTGTTCGGTTATTTCAGTTTGTGTACATAGACTGGACCATTTGTTCATCTCACATATCTTAGATATGATATCCAAACCGACAAACTACGTTTTTCTGTAAACTCGAGCACGTAGTTCAAGTATTCACTAACAGATGGCGCTTTTTGTTTTTCTTCTTTTTGATGAGACTAGCTTCTTAATTTTATTCAACTAAAAAATTATTGTTGATAAAACAAACTTTTTTGTGTGTTTAATTGGAGGTGATAATAGGAGGTTAAAAAAATTATAGCGTTAATGAGATATCTGCTTTTTGGTGTTGTTTCATCTCCACTACTGTTCTTGTTTTAAGTTTCATTTCAATAGAAAAACGTTCTTTGATAAAATAAGCAATGCTAAATTTTTATCAAACATCAGCAGAAATGCAATTCATCCTCAACGTTTGAATTTTATTATGTTCATTCTTGATCAAAATTCTTCGGATACATTTCATTGGGGCCTAAAGACTAAAATCAGTAATTATAATTAAATTAAAATTTTGAAATATCATGGTTTTGTTTACAGAAATGTAAATAGGTTATGTTCTTATGACTTTTACTAGGTATTTAGTATAAATGACTTTATAAAATATTATAAAGCAGAATATTTGCCATGATAGCCGTTATTGGGAAGTACGCGAAAATAGACGTTTCTCGAAAAAGCATTATTTGATTCTGTAAATATCGGGTTTCTCGAGTTGCTGTGTCAATCAAAAGAGAAAGTATGAAGTTTATTTACGCCACAAGCATATCATATTGATTTTGGAAACTTGCAGATGGTGGACAGAGGTGACACTCTTTATTGATTCCCCATAAATGATGATTTCAACCTCAAAAAATCTTCATGATAAAACTATTCTAGTGTGCACGTAAATCAAAAATTGTAAGGTATACTGTGATTTCTTATATTATTCTAGCGGTTCTAAGATTAAACTCTAAATTTTAACATTAAAGACAGTTTCGGAAACACCATATCATCTTAATTGTTTCATGCATTGTTAATAAAAATAATTACCTTTTAATTTTCAATACTCTCACAGGTTTAAATTAAGAAGGTTTAGAGTATTTTCACACTATATTTTGTAAGTTGGATAATACCTTGTTCGTAATCAGTTCAAAACATTAATTTTGTTTAACCCTTCAGAGGGCGCGCCCGTGTACAAAGTGCAACATTTTCATAATTTGGAATGATTTGTTTTTACATGTAAGGTTTGAATGTTCTAAGCAGTTTCTATTTATAGCTACACCCTTTCTAATGCAGGTCTGATTTTCTGACCCTTGTATTCATTTCCCTTCATTGTCAGTCGTGATTTGACCGTGGTAAACCAGAGATTATACTGGACCACAATACGACAAAAGCAGGAGTTGATATAGTCGTTTCAATGTGCAGCTATTACACGGTATCTCGCATATTACGAAGATGGTATAGCGTACTGAAATATGGTCTTTTTTTCCCGAGACCCCACAAGGGCTGAAACACAGCTGCGTGTTTTTCAAAGAATGTGTTGTTCGGTTCCACCAGTTCGGAACACGTGGGGGGATTAAAAACCGTTTTCCTCACAGAGGCAGCCACTAAAGATGTCATTTTAACGTTCTGCAATGTAGTAAAGTTCGGCGTGTAAGAAGAAACTGTCAGCCGATAATCTGCGGCCCCTTCACCCCTTTTGGAAATCCAGACATTGGAGAGAGACGCTGTATAAAATCCGAGCGGGAGAGACGTGTTTTTGCTAGGATCCTGTGTTGTTGGACCGAGTATGGGCCCTGGAGCGTGTATTTGTGAATCTGCACGTAAATTAAGTGATTACGTCGGAAGTGTTTAATGTTTAATTCTTTTTGTAAATAAATATACTTGTTAAGTTTTTGTTTTAAAAATTTGGCTTTCGCTTTTAATTAGAACTCTGTCTTTCTTGGTATGGATCAATAGTTGTGAAATTTCTTCAAAATGCCTCAGAGAGTTTATCAGCCTTGTCGTGACGCCACAATGGGCAATCTCATTGTTTTTTTAGGTTTGTCGACATAACAAGAATCCATTCGCAAGTTGTTCTTAGATCCAATAAACCGGACAGTTTTGAAATAAGGCGATTGTATCTAGATCTTTGGCACCTTTAATTATAATTATATCTCAATATTATCACCATTTTATGTCTTGTCATAAAACGCGAAATTATTATTTTCAGTTTGAAAAAAATACTTTGTGCCACGCGCGCCTGCTGGTGTTCCGAAAAATGGCGCACCCGCTGAAGGGAGAGCCGATCCACAAAAATGTGTAACGTACGGTAAAAGTATCTGATTGTCCAAATAAGCGACATAATTTCGTCCATGGCTTAAAAAATCCCGGTGCATAAAAAGTTTAGTGGCTGACATAAGGGTTCTGTTTTAGATTCTGCAATTAGTTATTTATACGAAAAGAATACTTCGAACGAATTAATAGTTCATCGTCAGGACATGGATTATTAGGCGGGATTGCTAGTATGAATAATTCATAAATGTCTTAACATCTTTCATTACTCCGTCTTGTCGGTACTATTTTCTTGCCTTTTTTCTAATTTCCTGCTTTCTCTGTTAGCTTCGTCAACGGGTGTGTCCCAAGTGTGATTTAGTGGCCACAAAACTTCTCGCCTTTCTTTTCCCTTCCGAGGGTCACCCCGCCTCCCCCACCGTTTCTTCGAGATTTTTCAGTTGTCGCCTCTTTTTATTTCAAAGAGTTTTGGTGATCCTGGCATTTGAGAATTGTTCATAGTAACAATTACACCTTAATGTCGCTCGGCCTGAGGATAAACTATTTTTTCGTTCGAATGAATTGTTAACGCTTCTTGGCCTGACGATGAATTATTAGTTAGTTTGAAAGATATAACCATCATTTTTTATTATATTGTAGTCATTAAGAAATATTTTACTATTATTTGTTTCCATAAGTTTCTAATAAGTCAACTTTTTTCAACCGCGATCCATTTTCTTTTTAAAAAATCACGTCACCCCGATCTGCTAAGTTAAGGACTTTGTTTTTCGTATTACTCATATTACCCGGATTATCTTGATCGTCAATTATCTGGATAATGCCTATGGTACCAGTAAATACGGATAAGCGAGGTTTTACTGTATAGGTAAAAGCGAATGGCATCAATGTAGCATTGTAAGACTCTTCAATGGAAAATCAGGCACCAGACCCTGATTTTCCATTAGGCCCAGTAGGCCCGGGCCTAGGGCCCCCCCCCCCCCGAACGTTGGGGGGCCCAAAAAAAATTTTATTTTAAAAGAAAAAATTCCCAATTCAATTTATTATTTATTTTACCTTTATTAAAAGCAAATTTTTTATACATCCTTACAAATTTTATTGATAGGTTAGTCATATGTATAGTTATATGTATAGTGCATCATATGTATGTTATAGTGTATATAAGGGATTAATAAGGTTTTCTGGTTGCATTGTATTGGTGTTTTAATGATGAAGTTACTATGTTGTATTGGTTTTTGTTATTTGATAATGTTCTAGGCTTCTACGCTTCAAATAGCCAATTCTTGGTAAAATGGTACTTTCACAATGATTCATGATTATTTTTTGTGTGTGTCAATTTTGGAAAATTTACATCCACATCAGTGTTAGGGGAGGGGCATCCCGAGTTGTGAATATAATCAAGAATTTTCTAAATCGAGCCCTGTTTGGCACCTTATTTAAATATATCATATGATATTTTTAAACATAAAATATAAAAATAGAAATGCTAAAAATATATGATTATTGAAAGTTTAAAGCGTGTTTTTAAATTAAATAATTCAGTATGATATAAATTTACTTCAGACTATCCTCGAACCCCTCCAGTTTTCCTCACGACACCTCTTTGGGTCACGACCCCCAGTTTGCGTATTACTGCAAGTGATAGGTACATATATATGTTTGACTATTTCGAATTATGATTGTGAGAAACTTAGCATAGATATATTCCTTCACGGATTTAGGATGGCGCAGGTAGTATTTACAAGCATTAAACAGTACAAAATCTGTAGCAGGAATTTGAAGATGAAAATCGTACGGGGGTGCGCACCCTGGTATTAAGACTAATTCTGTAGTCAATACTACAGAATTGGCGCACCCAGGGGGTGGGCCAAGGGGTCCTGCCCCCCCCCCCCCCCCAAAGAAATAGAAATTGCATTGTGAATATTGATTTTGCATTATAACTATTTTTATCCGTTCATCTCAGTCCCCCTCCCCCCCCCAAGAAAAAATCCTGGATGCGACACTGCGTTAATGGGTACTTCGTTGTAATTGAGCTTATACTGAATGCTTTTAAATTATTATTAAAATGTAATTGAGAGTGAGTCGCGTAGAATCATATTCCCACAAAGTAAAAAACATCTACTTTTTGTTTAACCACTTTGCTTGCAATATTTTCGTTTTAATTGTCATTTTTGCATTGAAATTGAATTTATCAGTTATTCTAATGTTTAATAAAAAATACAATAGGAAGGATCTCAAGTTGACAAAATAAATTCCAAAAGGACGCTTTACCTCCACTTTAAGCTTCGAATTACTGAATTACAATAAATAAATAAATAAAAAGTTAATAAAATGGAAAGAGCGGAAAGTATTGGTCTGACACGGACAACTGTAAAAAATTTACTTCACTTTACAGGTGGCGCCATGCAGCGGGCATTTTCAAAGTTATTTGATGGTAAGATACTTTTTAAAAATCTGCCATTCCGTAAAGACACGAGGTTCTAACATTTTTTTTGCTGCTTCCCTTTATTTCAATTTCTCCTCAAAATACACACTGTTATTTTTTTAAATGCGATTGTAGTATTATTCATATTAATCTAAGCACAGATTTTTTTAAATATGTCTTAAAAACTAAAAAACAATTTAAATACTGAAGAAATTCAAAATTGCTTATTATAAAACAAAATAAAAATAATATTTCTGCATATATTGTTTTACATTGTATTTATCTCATTTTATCAACGTTCACAAACCAACCGAGAAATAATAAACATAATATTGAATCAATATTAATCATAAAAGGTAACGATCTGCAACAAAACACATTAAAAAAATAAAGTTACTTAGTCTTTATTGCTTCTTGAAAAGTGTCAGTACATCTTACTTGCTGTCACTTTTCAAGATCTCCAGCATATTGCTTCGTAATGTAATTAAAAACTTCACTTCAAACACTTAAAAAAATAAGTGTAGACCTACAGTCAGAATCCTCAAGATATGTTAAGAGTTCTTAAATCCTCTTTGTCAAATTTATAACTCGAAAGAGGTTTCAATAACGGGAATTGGTTAATTAAGTACGTTAAAACTAAATATATTATATTTCAAAGGGGAGTTTGGCATAAAAAATAAAAACTTTTAACAAAGAGAATAGGTCTGAAGAAAACAATATTTTTTGCCTTTCAAAATACAACCAGCAGACCACGACTCGTCAAAAGTAGCTGAATGCCCGTTTTGGTTTTTATTTTGGATATGATATGCGCAGAAATACTCGCAAACTTATGTAATACATTTTGCATTTGTGTGAACGCATCGTTTAGTTGATATATTTTCAGAAAAAACATAGTATTTATCAGATCTATGATCTGAAATGATGTAGGTATAACAGCAATCTGCAATAGCTCAAATTTAGGGCAAAATGTTTCAAAGTATGCAAAGGCAATAGATGTTCCGTGGTTTTCTAAACACAGAACAAAAATGTTGCTCTATAACGGTTCAGAAAATCTATCTTTAACAAAATATCTAGTTCAGTACCCAAATCTCTGCCAAGTCAGTTATAAATAAAAGTAAATAATTCAACAAAGCAAGATAATTATTAGCAGGAAGAATATTGGTTATATGGTTTAGTTCCTTTACTGCTACAGAATCTTGCATTGTGGTGCGTTGAGCCCCAAGTGTGTGATTTTGGTTTCTTTTTGTCTGCTTTCATCCTGCTAATAATTATCTTGCTTTGTTGAATTTTTTACTTTTAGTTATATTTGTCTGTTTTCAGTATGAGGATTTGTTGTAACTGAGCATTCTTTTATTGAAAAGTTAAAATTTCTCAACGCTAGGGTAGGTTTTCTGTTAATTTGTTCCGCAGTCTATGCCCTCTTTATACGTATTATTTCGTGTTGAATTATTTACATTATTTGTGTTACCAAGCCAATTATCTCATACAAACCAAGATGCAACACGTTTTTACAGGTGCTTTTTACATTAAAGCCGTAAATTCAGGCAAATTAGCTGGTGCTGATTTGCGAAACTGATAACTTCAAGCAGAAGTAAGGTATACATAAAAGTTTCCACAAAAATAGTAGAGCTTTAGCAGAGAACTTGCGATAGTCAAACAGTGGTTGTTTCATGCGTTTTTCGTGAAGGATAAAATATAGTTGTAAAAATGTGTGATTTACCCTGAAATATCTTTAAAAAATTACTTAATGATGTTCACTTAGGGAAAAATACTTCCAATGCATGAAGATGGTCCTAGAGTAGCTAATATTTCCTGAAATTTTGAAATCGGACCTTATGATGTTTCTAAGCTTAAGATTGCTCCCCACCAAAGGAATGCGTTTCATGTTCTCTCTAAGCGAGCTCCTTGTTTAAAAACCAATCTCAACTATTTTATTTGTAATTAGAATTCCAGGAGCCCCTAAATCGCTTGTTCATTGGAGTGGTAAAACGCTGCGAGAACTGCTGTGCATTTTAAGGTGGAATGAATCCTCTCTTAATGCCTTTCCTCACAGTGTAGTGCATCACATGATTTTTTAATCTGAGCCCATTGATGCAATTTTTTAAAAAAATTTCAGAGATATATTTCATTTTTGTGTTACAAAGTTATTAAAACATAGGTACATAATCTGCATCTATGTTTGGCTGCAATCGAACATTTTTCTCATATGCAGTTAGAAAAACAATGTTTCGACCACGGATTTTATACATTTATATAAACATATCCTCGAAGAAACTCAAGGGATTCTCTCCTTAATCCCAAAGAAAAATCTCTGTTTTCTACTGTGTATCCTTACGCTTCTATGTTTGTGTTATTATTATTTCTTTTGAAGATTTCCTTCTTTCTTTAAAAGTTACTGAAATTCTTACGTTGTGTTTACAAAAAAATTGTATTTCTAAGATTTTAGACGTCTAAACAAAAAATAAAATTTATTCTCAACAAAGTAGATTGTATAGGCTTTCTTAAATTTTTGGATAATGTTGTTTAAATGCATTAAATTAGGACCATGTTAATTTTAAAATGTAACGAATTGTCTACAATTCATTTTATTACGATCAATTTATTTGTTCAAATACTTGTACTTAAGTTCTAACTCAGATTTAGATTTTAAAATGTTTAAGAACAGTTACACATAAGCTAAACTCAAAAGCATCAATATAAGCATATTACATAACAAAATACTGCATTTTGTAGTCTGCATTTCCGTCTAGTGATGTTTGTTGTTTTTTATCCGAGGATGCCATTGTTTTCTAAACCAAGGGTCTTCAAACCTTTTAGCCTAAGGGCCACACTGACTCTTTCACTATGTCCCAAGGGCCAAGACCTAGCTAGTTAGCTCATCATACCAACATACTGTAGTTTTGAATTACACGCAAATTTTCGTTTCGGGACTAGTAAACATTTCCACTAGCAAACTTGATCCACAACTACAAACAGTTTTCAGTGGAAAGTTACAGCTGCATAAATCTCATTAAAGACAATTATAATGTTTAATTTCCTTATGTAAATTACCTATATATGTCACTTATTGTAAGTTTTTAGGATAAATCTCATATCATTAATTACAGTTAAAAGTTCAATTTCATTATGTATATCAGTTGTGGTGTTTCTGAATTAGTCGTTAAATAAAACATCGATTATTATTTTGTATAATTTACTTACATTGTAAATTTTACCGTGTAATCAAAATAAACTATGCCCTGCCGGCTACCGCGAGCCGTAGTTTTGAGACCCCTGGTCTAAACCATTAAAGCTAGTTATTTCTTAAATACATTGATAAAACCTATAATGACTAATGAGCTGTAATTAGACATATTACCTTTAAGTTATAAATGGAAAGCATTTTGAAAATCAGCAAAACTTATATGACCTATATAATTTTATGAGAGGAGACTTTATTCGAATGACGTAATATAAATAACTTTATTCGACTAGAAAACACATATTCATATTAAAACATATATATTTTAAGATATTTTAACTACGTATTAAGTTTCTTTAATTAATGTCTTCAATGCTTTAGATTTTTATTTTGCTTTACTGAAACTCCTGAAACCCCAGTCAGATGAATTTTTAAAGTATAAGGATCGCATCTGCTTTAAATCAGTTCTATTTTTCCTGATAAATTTACATATCTGTCTTTATGTTCATAACAGCTTGTAATTTTCAACAAAACAACAAAAGGAAAACTGGGGCTTATTATCTTGGGGCTAACAGTCCATAGTATTATTTAAATGTCTACAGTATTTCATCTTTCTCAAAAAATATTTGAAAATGAAAGTTAGTGAAAGGATGCAAGAAAAAGTTGTATTTCTGATAAAAGAAAATATGAAAAATATATAAAACTTTAAAGAATTTTTATGCATGCTTAAAAGTCTGTGAACATTAGAATAGAGAAATATATATGATTAAAAAGGCTTAATAATTACTTTAATAGTTTTTTTTTCGGAAAATTTAACGCTGTGTAAAAAAAAGTACTGAAATAACTTCAACTGCGCAAAAATAGTTAAGGGGAAATGTTGTTGACAATGTCAAAAATAGTAACAACATTCATCAAGCAATTTAGTTAACATGCAGTTGTCGACAATGATAAATAAACAGTCTAAAAATCTAGAAAGCATACTTTTCATAATTTGCAGCTACACAATTATGATGACGATACGCTTCACTTAATTAAATTTTTTTCTCAAATAGGATTATTCATTAATTCTAACGCACAGTGATTGTAGACGGTATTTTTAACTTCCCATAAATAAGGAAGGATTACAAGTAAATTACACCATTCCGTAAACAAGCCTAAAATTTCATAGACTATCTGTGACGGATCTGACAGACAGGGAAAATATTGTTGTAACGTTTCCGTCTCGAAATCTCATCTGTAATAACTGATCAATCATCTTCAAATATGTTTTTAGATCGTGCAAAGACGTCGGCCATAATACAGAAAAACATGTTTTGTTATCCCGAATTGAAGCAATTTGTCTTTTCAGCATAAATAGCGTAATTTTTGAAATTTAAAGAATAATAGTAGTCTGCAGAGCTGCGTACGCTTGAAAACCCACTAATTTGTATAAAATAAGAACCAAATTTCAGCAATTCAAGCATATCATTCTTTCATAGAAAATTAGTAAGTATACTAAAGTGCTTTATTCACTTTCTATATTTCGAACTATAACTTGAAATTTAGATTAAAACAAATATCCAAAAAAAATCCCCAAAAGAACATTTCCTATGATAAAAAATGACGTATTTGAAAGGGAAAACAATTACGGAAATTTAAGTTCGTCGCTATTTATTTTTTCCCCTTTGTATCAAGTTACAACCCTTCAAATTCATATCCAAGTTGGGAAACGAGATTATACTATGATCCTTAAGCTGCCCCATACAAATCTCTTCTAAAATCAGTACATATCCCTAATAATATCATTGTATTATCCGTACTATTAATATCATAATAATTCGGAAGCCAGTGACATAAAGCTATTCTATGATTTTACGGTTTAAACATGTCCACTGCCAAGCCTAATAGGCATTATCGTTTCGTAAGACGAATCTAGCAGTCTTGCAATAGCAATCTTACAATGCATATAATATATTAATCGGAATAACTCATGCTTGCAATTAAAACCAAGGTACTTATACTTAATATCAAAATTAATAATAAACTGATTTTTTAAATTTTATAGCTAACAGAAAAGTTGTTTGGAATACGCATGAGAAGAACACGCAGATTTTTTTAAACCCTCATAAAGTAATAAATAAATAGTAAATAATTGGAATAGATTTGTTATTTTCGTTTTTTTTTTTCGGGGAGGGGATTTTTAGAAACTGTATGTTCTTGTTACAAAGTCAAACCCCGTTATAGAGAACCCGGTATATAACTAACTCATGGATATAACGAGCGAAAATTTTGGTCCCGCCGTTTTCCCATTGTACGTAATTTAATTAGAATTGTGTCAGTTTAATGTAATCGATTTTAGTCGATTAAATTCATTAATGATCATTTTTACTAGATTTTTATCTTTTATTTCATATATCATTATTGAATACACATTGCAACTAATGAGTCATACATTTTGCGAACTCTAGCATTTTTCTTAGAGGTTCGTATATAGCGAACCACCGGATAAAGCGAACAAAATCTTTGGTCCCTTGAAGTTCGTTATAATGGGGTTCAACTGTACTTATTTTATTTATGTAATTAAGAAAATGCTTTTGAAACTGCATTAAAAATCAGATGTAGTTTTATTTTCTTTTTGTGATTCCACATTTTTTAGCTTTTGATATAAATTTATACTTATCAAATGATGTCGTTGAATTAACTTCGTTTCAGAAGCATAGTAAATGCAGCAAAAAGATTATCAAGATATGGACACTTTTGTAAACATTATCATAACATACAAACGAATTATTTCTAAACGTGAAATGCGCAATTTTCTTAACTCCATTTTTTTACTTAATTAATAAGTTTTTATTAAGAATGGCAGTAAAATACAGGGTGGTTATAATTTAAGTTCCACTATGAAATGGCCATAAAAGAGAAACTACTGGACCAAATGTTATCAAATTTGGTAATAGTTTAAAGGAGGTCATGGGAATTTCTTTTCCGTTCAAAAACTCACCACCAGAGGGGAAATGGCGCTGTATGGAATATTGTTAAACGAAATAACACATGAAGACATCGGTTTAATATGTGTTTAAAGCCGATACCGACCGACTACATGCATCCATGCCAATAGTGGGACTCTTATTCACAGACTCTGGTACCGAATGCCACCGCTCTAGCCATTCGGTTATCCCCGGCCTATATTACAGCAATTATTGTATATTATTTAATAATTCGTATTATATGCTACCTATTTGCCTGTTATCTATTTATGATCTCTTTGTACCTATTTGCCTGAATCAATTTCTCTATTCGATAAATTTCTCGTTCGATTGGTTTTATTTTCCTTCCATTTGCTATTTTTTCAGGCGCACAAAACAATATTTTTTTTGTACCTATATGTTTATTTTTTTTATCTTATCTCTCCTATACTCTCTTTTAAGCTCTTTCTTCAGGTGATTTCATAAGTTCTTTCATTACTTATCTGATAAATATGTTTATATTTCATTAATACGTAAAGCACATCAGGAAAGGGAATTTGCCTAGTAAATTACTATTTCGGATTTGCTGAACCGTAATGAAAATTCTGCTCGACTCTAAGAACGATCCTAAATGGCAAAGTAAACGGAATTAATATGAAAGACATCAAAGAAACTCTATATTCGCCCTTTAACAAAGACTTAATCGGAAGTTCTTTATTTGAGAATATTTTAACAGGAATTAGAACTTACAGGTTTGATTTAAGCTCGAATTGCCACAAAAGATTTGTAAAACCTAATTTCAAAAGCTGAAGGGGAAAAATGCAAATTGCAAACTATTTAAAATTATTTCGATTGCGGTATTATGAAATATGCTCTGTATGCAGCAAATATGATTATACGTCCTTTTTACAGTCCTACCTTTAACTAATAACATTCCTGTGATATGTGATAGCAAACAAGGGGAGAGGGTATTTCCAGAATCTTTTATACAATTTCTTTTATGTCAAATTTATTGTTAAATTTATTCAAAGAAGATTCTGGGACGAAAATTTTAAGATGATTGTCTCATTATTTATGCAAATTTTCTGAAAACATCAAAGGTATTTTGAAACGAAATAAATTAGTTTCAATATTTTTCAGTACATGAAGTATTCAAATTTTTTTTCTCAGATATTATGGAGGTTTTAAATTACTAATATCGCATAAGCTTCAGTAAAGTAACGAAAAGAATTTACGAAAAAATTTTTCAACTTTAAGTAATTTGTGTGGCTTTGCTAAAAATATTATGTATCCTTTAGTGTAAAGGCCCCCGAAAAAATATCTTTCTAAATATACAATTTATTTGTTTTTAAGAAAGTAGTTGTTTATATACTACGAGGTTATTTCTTTTGTAATCCCTAATATCTGAAGAATAGCTTACAAGTAAAACATCATAAAATGCGATATTACTGCTTTTAGAAATAATTTTACAAGTTTTTCTACATTTAATAATGGAGAAAAAATCTCAGTCAATCATCTGGACTTTTTAAATCTAGTAATTATGATTTTTTGTTTAATCTTTTGACAACCTTTGATAGCGGAAATTTATCAATTATATTTTTAAATCGGAAGATAGTATTTCCGTAAAATTTATTGTGAACATATCCTTAAACAAAAGGAGTTCTTTTTTTCCCCTATTGCTTATTTTTTCAAAAACAATATAACATTTCATGGGTTCTGTAGATTATTTGCAATTTTTTCACCATTGATGGAGATTATTTACATAGAAAGAGCATTAAATGTTTTGTAAAAACAAGCTAAAATAGTATTTATTGCTTTCGTATTTTTATTTTCAGTAATAGCATAGAAAAGCAGTTTATTTTATGAGGAATTTTTTGAAATTGTATATCCATGTCTTATTTTTAAGCAATAAGTTTTTCTATAAAATATTGTTGAAATGTTGAATTTCATATAAAACCTTTTCTTTTCGAGCAATTATTAATTCCCTAGTTAACCTTTTAACTACGCAAAATCATCGTCGTGGTTTATCACAAAACTGTAGGGATCATTTTTACCATCGTAGAATGTGTGTGTGCGTATAAATTATAAAATATTGCTGCTTTTTAGAAAAGGAATATACACTGCTGGCCACTGTAAATGCCTGAAGGAAACATGCAAATAACATGAAATTTACAACATGCATTAGCGGAGGTGAGATATGCAAATGATTAGAATTTCAGCGCAGACGCACATCACGCGCGCCTGTGGCGCCACTTCAAAGCGCTATTTAAGGCTTGGAGATTTCGACGATTTCAAGATCGGCAATTGTGTTTTTCTTGTGTTTTTTTTTAAAAAACGATCAATTATGCCTCGTCGAAAACAGCGATCATCTTTTGATCAAGTATCCGAGTTCGACAGAGGAAGGATAGTGGCCTACCGAGATTGTGGATTATCTTTCAGGGAAATCGGTAGTCGTGTTGGACGAAACCAAACAACTGTAATGCGGATATGTGATCGTTGGATGCAGGAGGGTACGACGGACCTGCGTGTTCGATCGCATCCACCTCAGCGCACCACTTCACATGATGACAGACAAATTGTGCGCATGGCAGTGACGGATCGCTCAGTCACATCACGAACCATAGCACAGCACATGCAGTCTGTAACGCATCATCCAGTGTCTGCGCGTACCATTCGAGGCCGTTTACAGCAGAGTGGTCTGTCCGCAAGACGTCCATTGCTTTGTCTACCCTTGAAGCAGAACCACAGACGTCTCCACCGCCAATGGTGCGATGACAGAATGGAATGAAATTGTCTTTACTGATTAGTCACGCTTCTGTCTGCAACACCACGATGGTTGCATTCGAGTCTGGAGACACCGTGAAGAGAGGATGCTGAACAGCTGCGTTATGCACCGCCACACTGGTTCTGCACCGGGTATTATGGTATGGGGTGGTATTGGATATCACTCTCGCACACCTCTAGTACGCATTGCCGGTACTTTAAACAGCCAGCGCTACATCTCCGAGGTGTTGGAGCCAGTCGTCCTTCCTTACCTTCAGGGCTTGCCCACAGCCATATTTCAACAGGATAATGCGCGATCACACGTGGCACGCATTGTCCAACGGTTCTTCGTCAATCGCCAGATTGAATTGCTTCCCTGGCCGCCTCGCTCTCCGGATTTTTCGCCGATAGAAAACATGTGGTCCATGGTTGCTCTACGATTGACCCAGATTCCATCCCCAGCTGCCACAGCAGATCAACTTTGGCAACGTGTGGAAGCTGCTTGGTCTGCTGTACCCCAAGAACCCATCCAAAGTCTCTTTGAATCAATGCCGAGGCGTGTGGCAGCGGTGATCTCCAACAATGGCGGCTACTCTGGCTACTGATTTTGGCAGGAACCACACTTCACAGAAGTCTATAAATTTAATCATTTGATACTTGGTCAACATGTTATCTACAAAATAAATTTTGTTGTGGTATCTCTTGTCTTTCTTGGTGTTGCAATTTGGGTGGCCAGCAGTGTATTAAGAATAGTTTTAATATATTTAGTGTATTAAGTTTTTGATAGTATTTGATACCACAGAGTCAACTGTAATAATATTTTTAATCGACTAAAAAAACAGCCAATTATAATTAATGGTAGTTTTTTTTTTAATCAGATTAAACTACCCTGAAACGAATTTACAGCTTTTATACCTGGATAGTTTATTACTGAAAAAAATGTTATTTGATGTTTAAGGGGATGGGGGGACATTACAAAGCGATTTTTGAAATTTTTACTTCAGAGATATGAAATTTTGCATACATAGTCATTAAAGTATAACTATATCAAACACCTTATAAAATTTTTTAAATATTTAAAACTTTTTCTATTTTAAAAATCGAAATTTTTATTGTTTTTTAAAATGCTACTTGCGATCCAATTTTTAACTTTCACCCTTCATTTTACATTTATATAGCTTATGAATATATTTTGAACAGAGTTATGTATTTCTTTGTGCTTTCGTTGAATAGTTAATTTTTAGTAAATATTTTTATGCTTGTACTCTGAATTTTCGGGAAATTTTTGTACTTTTCTACATTTAAGTTTGATAATCGGAATGATGTCGAAACCTGAAATAGATACATTACTTTATTTCCATGTTTTTATTAACTTGCTTTCTTGTTTGTGTGTGTGTTTGTGTGTTTGTCCAGTACAAATCTTGCAGTCGAGTTTTAACTAACTTCCCGACTAGCTAGACATTTGAAATTTTTAGAATAGCTCAGAACACAATGACAATGCATTTTTTAAATACTTTTAGCCATCCTTAGGCAGATTTTTACCATGTTTTTTTTTTATTTTCAGTTAATTTTGTTTTGTAGACTGGTGCAGACATCTATCGACCGGAACGGGAACGTAAAGTTAAACGCAACTTCCAATTAACTTCATTTTCTTTCAAGTTGATGGGATAGTTCATAAAAAAAATTTTTTTAAAGTATTTGTTAATCCATAGAATTGTCAAGTTTATATGATTCAACAGAAAAGTTAAAAACATGGTATGTAAAAAGTTATTTTTACTTGTAATTATTTTTATGTATTAGAGGAGTCTTTGATATAAATTTTATAAAATTTCGACAGAAATTTTGACGCAAGGAACATTTTAAAGACTTGCAAATCCGGAAATTACGCATTTTGAGGAAAAGCCATTTAAAGGATATTTTTTTCATCTACCTGTAATATTTACTTTTCTAAAGCCACCAAGTTTTCATTTTAATTTTCATTACATAATTCAAATGCAATTTATTCTTATATTTACATATTTTTAAAATATTAAATCACCTAAAAAAATTCCAATTTTTGTTCGATTTTTGGTTGTTCACCATCCCCTTAAAAACTTAAGTCGCACAAGATGAATAATATGTGGGGGGAAACGTGTTGCAAATAACTGAAAGAGATATAAGACTCAGGCTTTGCCGGAGTTTTGAACATTATTTCTTACCGTATATATTTGATCTTGGTTTGTGATAGAAATCCCTATTATGTCATTGTATTTTAGTTGCAGAGTTAAAAATGGTATGCGATTTTAAAATGAGGTTTATTTTAAAGTAAGGTATTAAATTAAATATACGTTATAAAGATATAACCTAAGATATATCTTAGGGAAAAATTTATAAGATTGGTATGTGAAACAAATAGGAAAAATGAAATTTTAAAACCATTTGCCATAAACTGGATGATTTGGCTAAAATATATTCATTATTTGAATATCTCGACTCATTATTGTAAATAAAAAATAAAAAATGCATAAAATATTTGCAAAAGTTGAAACATTGCAATACAGAACGATAAATTACCTGAACGAAAATTTCAAGATAAAAAGCCTACATTAATAAACAAACAATACCTTTATCAATGCGATTAAATTAAAGGACGGAGAAAATGTATATACTTCTATTTTAGGGGTTTAGCTTTATGGTATCGAGTTTCTTAATACTTTTATTTAATCTTTTAATCTTATAATTTACAATAGAATGAGGCTGTTTGGATTTCTGATAACACAGGTGTGCGATGAAAATATTTCCTAAAAATTAAGCATTGATTCTGATGTATTTTTGGACGCTGATTTCAGAAAAAATAACCAAAAAATTCCATCACGTACAGTTTTTTCACGATATGAATCTGTTTTTAGTCTTAGTGTTTTTAGGAACATACAATTAACATGCAATTTATTTTTGTCTGCCCGCTAAAATTCATTAATATACACTCTGTCACAAAAAATATATATGCACCCAGAAGAAATGGAGCTATTATCACGAAACTTGGCAGGAGTGTAGTCTGATAAGAGATATGCCTCTGACATATGACTAGAGATGCCTCTCAGACGTAACCGGCGACAGTACGAACAATTGTCGGACTTTGAGAGGGGACGTATAGTAAGCCTCAGCGAAGCAGGTTGATCGAACAGGCGTATCGGCCGCCACCTCGGTCGAATCGATATGGTAGTTGCTAGGTGTTGGCAACAATGGATCACGGAAGGGATAGTCTACCTTCGCGGAGGGTCAGGGCGTCGCAGGAAGAAAAATGCGCGCGAGAATCGCGCAATCATAAGAGCGGCCACATCCGCACCAACAACGTCGCTAGAATCGGTTCGACGCCATTTACCACGTTTCATACATCCGGTGGTATCAAGGGAAACCATTCGGAGACGACTGGCCGACGTAGATATAAAGAGACGACGTCCATTAAGACGCCTACCACTGACCCCACATCATAGGCAGTGTCGATTGGATTTTTGCCGACCTCGGGCAAGCTGGAGTGTGACCGACTGGAGGCGTTTGATCTTCAGCGATGAATCCCGATCCAGCTCAATGCTGATGGCCAGCGCATACGCGCGTAGAGGCCAGGCCGCCGTTCCGATACGTCATTCGTTGTCGAGAGGCATACGGCGATTACACAAAGTGTAACAGTGTGCGGAGCGATTTGTTGGGACACACGATCACCTCTAGTCGTCTTTCAACGCACTTTGACTGCACACAATTACGTGGACGATATTTTAATGCCAGTTGTACTGCTTATGCTATCAAGTCGCCTATGTGCCATTTATCAGCAAGACTACGCCCGTCCACATACTGCGCGACTCTCCCAACAATGTCTTAAAGGATATGACGTACTCCCATGGCCTGCCAGGTCACCAGACCTCTCGCTAATAGAGCACGTCTGGGACGTGCTTGGAAGGCAACTGCAGCCGTCCCGGAATACTGGTGAATTAACTGCCCAGTTGCAAAGATTATGGCATGATCTTCCGCAAGAGGTCATAGGTGACCACATTGATTCCATGCCACGCCGTGTTTCGGCTTGTATACCTGCCAGAGGAGGATTTACTACTTACTGATTTGTAACCTTTTTCTTGCCATATCTCCTTAATAAAACGGTCTGTTCTTCTGAATTTGTAATCAGTTGCTTATCTCCTCATACACTACATACATGTTAAGTTTCGTGATAGTAGATCGTTTCCTTCTGGG
The DNA here is from genome assembly GCA_907164885.2 of Dolomedes plantarius. Classification (NCBI taxonomy): domain Eukaryota; kingdom Metazoa; phylum Arthropoda; class Arachnida; order Araneae; family Dolomedidae; genus Dolomedes; species Dolomedes plantarius. The sequence continues at coordinate 158,829,905 of OU015492.1, forward strand.
TTCATATATTTTTTGTGACAGAGTGTATATATATTCTTCAGTAACTCACGCAAAAGAAGCCTCAAAGCTGTGCTACTCCATAACGGAAATATATATGTTTCAATACCAGTTGGATATTCCATGTACTACAAAGAATGCTACTAAAATTTAGCCATCAATTTGAACAAACTTAAATACAAGGATTACATGTAGACCATATGTAGGGATTAAAAAGTAATTGCCATGCATCTTGGGCTTCAAGGGGGATATACAAAAATATCCATTCTTCCTGTGTGAGTGAGACAGTAGGGAAAAGAGTCAACAATGTATTAAGAGAGAGTGGCCAGTAAGAGGGAAAATGGAAATTGGCAGCAAAAATGTTATTGAGGAAGCTTTGGTTGACCGAGAAAAATTCTTCTGCCTCCACTTCATATAAAACTTTGTTTGATAAAACAATACGTGAAAGCTATAGACAAAGAAAGTCAGTGTTTCAAGTAGTTGATTCATGCATTTCCTAGATTATCTGCAGCCAAAGTGAAGGATGGTGTCTTTGTGGGACCAGATATTCGAAAACTTCATGAGAACTTGAAGGATGAAAAATTTGAAGTATGTATGACAAAGGTTGAAAAGGAAGCTTGGAGCTCCTTTAAAGAAGTTGTTAATAAATTTCTGGGAAATTATAAGGATCCCAACTTCAAACAAATTGTACAAAGTATGCTTGAAAATTTCAAAAAATTAGGATGTTCTGTTAGCTTAAAAGTTCATTTCCTGATGTGCCATCTGGCCTATTTTCCTGAAAATTTTGGTGCTGTCAGTGAGGAACACGGTGAAAGATTTCACCAAGACTTTAAGCAGATGGAATGCAGATACCAAGGTAGATGGAACAAAAATATGATAGCAGATTAATGCTGGTCGCTACATAGAGAACAGACGCAAGTTACACACAGAAGATCTGCTTCCACACGGATTATTCAACACAAAAGAAAAAGGTACTACAAAGCCTTAGAAACTTGATTTTATGCGGCCATTGCTGAATATCCAGAATCATATACTTTTGTAAGAATGATAGTAAACGACTCAGTATTGTAGATTCTAAATGTATATGTGAGTATTAAAGTAATTTTTCACACAAAACTTCTTACTTATTACTTTGTTTTACTTCCTATAAATGTTCTTACATGTTATATAAAGCATTATTTTTCTAAATTTTCAAAAGCAATTTTCTAAATACTGTTACGTGATGGAGAAAAACGAATGACATTTGAAATTAGCATACCAAAAAACATAAAAGTCAATTGCTACTTTGCAAAAAATATTTGTTCACTAAAAATTTGTAGATCTGTGTAATTAGCGGTAAACTGGGTAAGGTTCCATTTAAAGTGTTATTCAATATTATACAATTTATAAGCATTATCATTAAGAAATATCCTCTGACTCTCAATATTTTTATTAATATTAACGTAGGATTACGTTCCTCTATAACGGTCCTCCAGAAAGGAAAATTTCATACATTAAAACCATCCGTCCGTACCTCGCGAGTTATAATTTTGGCAGCGTGTCAAATACAGTGTGTATCGCTTGAACAAGCAGTAAACTGTCAAACAGAAAAGTACCAAAATGCGTCAAAATTTTTACGTATATATATATATATATATATATATACATATATATATATATATATATACATACGTACATATATATAGATAACACATGCATACATATATACATACAAAATAGGTAAGCAACGATAAGTAATCCTACGTTAACAACCCGCGGTAGTTTCGTTAGAAGAGACTACCTTATTTTTTTTTTACATTCGATTAAAAAAGTTATATTTTGTTCTATTTCTTACATCTTATATTATTAAAATGCCAAAATTATTCTTGCATCACTTTGAATTATATATGAGATTATATACTTGCAGAAAGTCTATCAGCGTACACAATTTTTTTTTTCAAATAAAATGTTTCAAGCTTGTCTTACCTTATTTTTGGTATGAAATTACCAAATTTTTGCAACTTACGCGAATATCGAGCTCTAGTTTGTGAAGACTTTCGGTAAACTTTATGATTCTACTTGTATTAGAAGTTTAGGAAGCATCTAATTAAAGTGCATATAATAACATCGGAAATTAATATTAATGTAAAGAGTTGAGAAAAGAGTTCATTTATTCGGAACTGCTTTTCCTACGGTACATAAGCATAATATCAAATGAAATGTGAAACCATATACTCATAGAAAGAAACAAGATACTTCCTGCTTAGCGGATTTTCTCGTTTCTATACATTTCCTAAAATTTCTAATCTGCATTTAATTAATTTTCAAAAGCTCTATAAATGGACTGTTAGAGGGTCGTTCTTATCAGTGGAAGCATATTCAGAGTTTCAGAAGTAATGACAGAAACTTCCTCCCCTGTATTATTAATTCAGTAAGACTCCAAGATTTACTGTCTAATTTCCTTTGAAACGAAATAAATATAAATATGTAGTACTAGTATGTATTATAAATGTACGTTGACTACTATAACCATAAAAGCCATTTGTCTTTAAAATAGTTTTAAAACCCTGTTAATCTTACTTGTCTACTTTTAAGTACTTTCCATCCCCAGCGTTCTTGCAGTAGACGAATAATGTTCATTGAAGGAAACCTTTGTTAATCATACGATGTATCGGTAAATGAATTTATATTTTCGTGGATATTATCCACAGTTTTAGGGAACAAACTGAATGTTCAGGACCCGAGGAAGCCTTGTGGTAGCGCACTAGCTTTCGGTGCTCAGGGTACTCGGTTCGAATCCTGACACGCACCATTAAATAACTCCGTGTCTACGCCGGATATGGGGCACGTTAAGGCTGCTATGTACTAAGAAAAAAAATCGTATTTCCCTTTTCCTCCTCTTGCAGACTCTTGTGGTGGGAGGAGTCCAGTTGACAGTTCGAGAATTCCACCCCCCTTAGGATTGACATTTTGAGGGATTGTAATGGCTCTCTCCCTATAGGGGGGTTAAGCGCTGCCCCCAAATTTTTTATTTAAAATATATTTTTGTCAACTATTTACAGGTACATAAATTCTGATAATCAAATAAAATTGGTATTGTCAGATAGCGTGAACTTTTCTGCAAAGCGCTACAGGATTCATTTTATAAATTTCGTCCACCGAAGGAATTTATGAGCGTTTAAAACACACTATACCAGATTTTTCCCAAAAAAATTAAAATTTTAAAATATTAATTGCCTTTTTTAAAAAAAAAACGAAAAATGTACACACATGTAAAATTTCTTTCTCTATGACGGAGTACAATTTTTTAAAATAATCTTTGAATCCAAGTCGGCAATTCGTGGACAAATTTTCTCCATAGGTTAACATTGAGGTGAGCGAATCCAATGGGGTTAGTACATAGCAGCCTTAAATCCGTAGACCGGAAACTCCCTCTATGAGGACAGAGAGGGTGGGAGAAGGTACGATATCCCCAGATGTTGCCCCTGGTGGTGCTCGGTCAAAATTGAGATGGCAAGTAGCCAGCACGGACTCTGACACTTGGGATGCTATATAATCCAGAGCCTCACACATCAACCCGAAGTCTCTATGGTCCTAGTTTGAAAATTCCCGCCAGAGGGCATTAGAAACAACAACAACAACAACAACAACACTGAATGTTCGATGAGTATTCACCAAGTACATTGTTAATTATTTTTAGACAGAAAAGCAAATCTTCGTAGAAAATTTTTCTCTCCAAACATTCTTTTTAAACGATTATTGAAAATATGAACATTTTTTTGTGGAAATTATTTTAAGTAAATTGGATTTCTCAGTTATGATACAGTTTTTGTATGATAAATAAATAATGCTTCTTAGATGAACTTAAAATTTAGGGAATTCGCCCGAACGTAAGCCACTTCTGTGTTGTATTTCGGATATCCTGAAGTTAAATGTTGATTCATTTAATTATTTGGAGTTAGGAAAATTCCCGCAAATGAAACTTTGAACAGCTCAAAGTCTGTAAGAGTTTATAAACAGGGATCCCTTTGTTTTCTAAACTAAACATTCTAATTAAGAATGTCTTGCATTAATAAGCTATCTGTTATTCTAAATATTTCTTGTCTTTTCGAGACAGAATACTTTCGTAATTATCAGAGGTAATTAAAGCTACTAGAGAAAGTAAATTAAATTTGCTTAATGAGAGTGGAATTTGTATTAACTGAGGGAGATTTCGCACTTTTGCGATATACTGATAAAAGAAAAATTAGTCAATTTCAAAAGAGAAAATGTTTGAATAATCTTTGGGATATGCCGTTTTAAGCATCTTATCCCCCCTAAATGTTTGGCTGATGCAAAAACCATAGTAATCGAGAATTAGTACTCTTCGTAGATGTACTAATTTAAAATGTGTTTAGTGAATACAGTTGTATTGTCATAAGTAAAGACATTATATATTAAGATACACATCTATGAGAAATGAAAGCCCATTAGATAGTTTGCAAGATGCTCTTGGGTATTATTTATTTCAATTCTATGCGTTTCTCCAGCTACGACTTGCTCATTTCTCTTTAAACTCCTTTTAAGCGTAGTCATATTACACTAATCCATTTTTATAAACATACATCCAAAGGGCTATGGGTGGGAACGTACAGCAAAAACATGAGAAGATTAGCTATCACAGCTCACAGCTAAAGCTTGAGATTTTGAAATATGCAGGGTTAGCACAAATGAATGACCGGTTTTTAACTATTTATATTTTCGAAACTATTACACATATTATAATAAGAGATACACAAAGTTAAAGAAAAATATACCAAGTTTCATTTTCAGTTACAAAGGTTCGATGTGTGACCCTTTTGTTACACGACAAACATCTAATCTGTAATCAAGTTCGTCCCACACATTTTGTAGTATCACACTGTGAATGGTTCCTAATGCTGCACAAATGCGTTCTCTAAGCTCTTGCAGTGTTTTCGACATAGGTGTTGCATAAAAAGTGCCTTTGACGTAACCCCATAAAAAAAATTACATGGCGTAAGGTCCGTGGATATTGGTGGCCATGTGATTAAGGGTAAATCACTGTCACCCGCACGACCTATCCACCGGTGTGGAATCTCCTCGATTAAGTAAGCACGTACATGCATGAAAAGACCAATGGTCTGGGGTTCCATCCTGTTGAAATAATAATACGAAAAACTCTTCTCTGCCATTGTCGCCATTTTTTGATTTCAACCACAGCGTTCTATGGATATGCTGCCATCTAATGATTGATGGTGGAAAAAAACTTGATATATTTTTCTTTAATTTCGTGTATCACTTATTGTAATACGTGTAATAGTTTCGAAAATATAAATTTTTAAAATTCGGCCATTCATTTGTGCTAACCCTGTATTTAAAGCAACGCAAAATAAAATTGGTCCCTCAAAATATGAACCTAAAAGAGACCTGGAAAAAATTCTAAAAACTACCTACTTGGAAAGAACTAATCAATTTCTCCCATTTATTTCTATGTGTTTTTTTTTTTTTTTTTTTTTTTTTTGCATAGTTGAAAAGAAGCCGCACAAATCTCCATATTTTAATCTGTAGCATTCAATTACCCTTACTGCATTAGCGTGGGCGGCCAGGCAGCTAAATCCTATTACTGTGATACCTGAACAAATTTTCACTTCTCAGAAATTGACAACCTTATTATTTATTCAGAAAAGAGGGCGATGCATCAAATTATGATTAATTCCCTGGAGTGACTCAGTGATTCTTCATAGCAGGAAAATTTCTTGATTGAAAAATGTAAAAAAGAAAAGTACTTATCCTGCTAGGTTGGTAACGATATTCATTCAACAAGTTCCGCACATAGAATTCTGTTATTTTTTACTCTGAAGTATACAAGGGTTTTATCATGTTGAGTAACCTTTAAACGTGAACGACGCCATTATTTGTGATTCTTCTGTAAATACACGAGATGCAACATTTACAACATAATGTAAAGCACCGCATGTCACTGCCGAGAGAGCTACCACGTGCTCGCTCAAATACAGCGCACTATATTTGGTACAGCTTCGATATAGGACCCCACTGGCGATTTGTTGTATTGGCGACTTTATACAATCTACTACATTTGGCGCATATGGTATCCCAGAAATCGTTTCTGTAACCCTACCGCAGTCGCGTGCAAACCAGATTGTACAGCTTTTTTCTTATTTATTTTTTATTTTGATGTAATCATGCCTTTCCGTGCAGATTTATCTATAATTTCTGGATCTACAAAGTTTATGCTATTTTCCTTATTGTTTTTCATTTATATTGTATTATTTTTTAATTTATATTTTGCAAAATTAAATTTCTATGTAATTCATACGATATTAAAGATGCGATGTTTGGCTAGGCGATAAAAAAAAAGTCGCCAATACAAAATATCGCCAATGGGGTCCTATATCGAAGCTGTTCCCGATATTTAAATCAACGCACATATTTACGTGAATATTTCACACGTGCGAAATGAACGAAAGAAATGAATGACATGAAGCGAAAAGAATACGATAGAACACTTATTCCAAGTTAACGAGATGGTGGATCCGATAGTTGAAGTACACCATTTTCTATTAATTCTTACTGAACCTTCTTAAATGGACTGTATTCTATAATTTGCTAATTAAAAACTGAAATGTCTTTTTAGTGGTTTTATTAACACAAAAACAAACATAAAAACTAACTAGTTTGTCCTATGGCAAGAACAATGCAGACCATACTGCGATTGACAATTATATTTAACAAACCATACTGTGCAACAACATACCACTAATACTAAAATGCGAATAACAATAAAAATGGCGACTACTAAGAACAGTTTCAGAAACTGAACTGCTGCCATTAGCAAAACATCAAAGTTTTTCTAGTGGCGCGCCAAGGTTGGCGGGTTTTTACTTTTGCCAAGGTAAGCCGTAACACTTACTATTTAATGTGTGAGTGTATGTAACAGAATGTTCTTGCTGTTGCAATTAAAAGTTGTTTGTCTTAACAAGTAGCCGCCTCTTTATGAATTTTATACTCAACCCGAAGCAATGTCGAGACAAAGCAGATAACAAAGGTAGGTTACCTTTAGATTTTTGGTCTTCAATCTGCTATTTACACCGCATACACCTCTGAATGCTCATTTCTCATGGCTCTAAATCGCTTAGAATCATGACAGCGTGGATATATCTTAAGATCTTTTACTATGGAAAAAATTGATTTATATTATGATCTGAAGCAAAGTTCTTTCAAACGTAGTTATCATGTGCAGGAATATTGTTTGCACGTGAGTAAACAGAATATTACATTTCTTTCAGTATAATGTCTACCTCGTCCACCCCGCCAACATATGATATCAAACGTTTGCCATCTTTACCAGTAGACGTCAAAATCAAATATACTTCATTTACATAGGATGAAGAAATTGCTATCGTAAAAAAATAAATATAAAGATGCATTAATGAAGATTAATCACGTAATTTAACGTAATTAATCTTCATTATAATTTTCATGGAGTTTTGGGATAAGATTTCAGCGCCATATCTCAGTTTATTTCTTTCGAGAAACTTCAATCAGATGAAGAAACTTTCCTTTTCTAAAAAAACATAAAAGCTAATGGGCTGACATTCTATTATCAAAATTAATGGGAATTTTAATTTAATGGACTAAGCAGTTTCATTTACAGTAAATCGAATCAAGACCGTACTCTTAGTTAATCGTGTTACAAACTTCTTTGTCTGCATACTAAGAATCAGTAAAATTTGAAGTAAACTTCTAGTATCCTTAACACTAGAAAGACGCGAATTTTTTTCTTACGAAAAAGACTGAAAGCCGTCATTTTGATGGTTAAAAATAAAATCAAAGAATATAAAATACAAATATTTCATTTTTTTTAAATATGGTTAAATACTTTAAATTTTGATCTATTTCATACCAATATATAATAAATTAGTATATATTTAGCTATATTTTTATGCAGGTATTCCGAGATGACAACCTGGTATGGTTTATTCGTAAAAATATATGCAGGGTTTGTGCAGTCCTTATTTTTCAACACCAATATTTCCGAAAAGCCAATATTTCTGTTATTTGCTAAAAGGGGAAGAGACGAAAAGTAACTAACATTTTTCCGGTATTATTTTAAAGATTTCTGCCTGTGTTTCTATATTGCTGTCAAATGGACGGCTTTCATTCTCAGTAGGTATACAGCATATTTTCGCCTCCTCTTTACCATCGAATATAGTTTTGTAAATGTGTGTGCATATGTCACTTAAAAAGTTGTAAAATTTTAGAAGCCCGAGGACATAAATACAGACATAGCACTCAGTAGTATGTCCGAAACCGTCAAAATGACGGCAGCCGTCTTTCTAGTGTTAAACCCTATATACTCCAACAGAATGAATAACAGGTTTCAAAACTGTTCTTTAAATCTCCTGGAGCTGATACTAAGGAAATGTGTTAATGTTTTATAGTCTGGAAATCCCGTGAATCGGTTAGAAAAAGACGGTAAAAAAATGCGCTTTATGAGAGTTATTTTATTCTAGTAGACGTTTATCGTCTACACTTCGTTTTATAACTTTACCAATGTAAAATCAAATGATATTCCCAAATATTTCTTAATACATCCATTTATTTATTGGAATTTATTAGTAGTACTAAGCTGCTATTGTTAGCATTCTTCAGTGCTTTTAAAGTTCACCAAAATTGCCAATCAATGAGATAACAAGGCAATGCCTTGTCGATATTAACAGGTGGAAAATTAATACCGAATTTAATCGACAATACCGCAAGGCTGCTGTGTACTAACTCTACTGGATTCGCCTACCACAATGTTAACCTACCGAGAACATTTTTCTACTATTTACAGCAACATAAATCCTGATAATCAAATAAAAGTGGTATTTTCAGATAGCCTGAACTTTTCTGCACCTTGGAACAGGATTCATTTTATAAATTTCGTCCACCAAAGGAATTTATGATAAAACACAGTGTACCAGATTCCTCCCCAAGTAATTTAAAATCTTAAATATTATTTATATTTTTAAAAAAACGAAAAATGCCCCAAGGTGTAGAATTTCTTTCTCTATTACGGAGTACCATTAAAAAAAAATTCAGGTAGTCTCTTCTAACGAAACTACCGCGGGTTATTAACGTAGAATTACTTATCGTTGCTTACCTCTTTTGTATATATATATATATATATATATATATATATATATATATATATATATAGTGTACAGTTGTTAAGACTAAATGATAGAGTTTACGTGTTTATATTCTGCTATATTGTGTTGGGCTGACTTATCTACATTTGAATATATTCTAGTCGGTAATCGAACTTTTTGTTACTGAAATACCCCTGGACATTACTTTACTACTTATTTCTACTCCCGGATTATCTATCTATCTCTCTCTCTCTCTCTATATATATATATATATATATATATATATATATATATATATATATATATATATATATATATATATATATATATATATATATATATGTGTGTGTGCATGTCAAAACTTTTACGCATTTTGGTACTTTTCTGCTTAACTGTTTATTGCTTGCCCAAGCGATACAAACCGGGTTTGGTGCGCTGCCAAAATTATAACTATATTATATGCCGAAATTTTGCTATAACAAAATTATATGCCGAAATTTTGCTATCCGGAGGACCGTTATGGAGGAACGTAATTCTACGTTAAAATCTTTAAATCCAAGTCTCTAAACCTTGTACAAATTTTCTCCATAGATTAACATTGAGGTGAGCGAATCCAATAGGGTTTGTACACAGCACCCTTAATGCGTATTTATAATCTCGATTCGAGTTTTTTTATTATTTCAATTTTTTATATTACTATTGTGTAAAATAAAAAATTGAAATAATAAAAACTAAAATATTTCCTCTTTTTAAAATTCTGTTTCGACCGTGTTTGATTGCTGATATGATGACTGTTCGATTTCTATCTATGGATCAGGCTGGATTCTATAATTATATAAAAGCGAAATCCTGTTTCTTCGTATTACATGAATTGATTATGAAATCCCAAACGTGTGATGCGATTAAATTGGATCTATATTGTAATAGTATTTAGGTTTAATACAGTACAGTCAAACCTCGTTATAACGAACTTCAAGGGACCAAAGGTTTTGTTCACTTTATCCGGTGGTTCGCTATATCCGAACCTTTAAGAAAAATGTTAGAGTTCACAAAATGTATAACTCATTAATTGCAATGTGTATTCAATAATGATGTATTAAAAAATGAAAAAATCTATTTAAAAGGATCATTAATGAACTAAATCGACTAAAATCGATTACATTAAACTGACACAACACTAATTAAATTACGTACAATAGGAAAACGGCGGGACCAAAATTTTCGTTTGTTATATCCATGAGTTCGCTATAATGAGTTCGCTATAATTGTATTTGCTTTGATTATATTATCAACTCAAAAGAAATGAATCCTTAATCAGCAAAGCTCACTCGTTAGGACAGCTGTTTCTTTCTTGATCGCCTTTTAAAGGCACATTTTATTTCCTTTTTTCTTTTCTGTGTGTGTACGCCTTTTTATTTAATAAAAACAAATAAAATATAAAATAAAATATTAATTAAAAATAATTAAATCAAGATAAAATAATTTAATCAAGATAAAAATTAGGAAAAGATGCAAATAATATAGAATTGAAAAAAAAATTAAATTTTTAAAAAAAATTCTAATTTTTCATGTTTTTAGAGCTTTTAATTAACTATTCCTAGTTAACAGTTCATTTAAATTTAACTTCTCTTTACTCAGCACAATAATCCATTGTAAAGTAATTTTATCTTAAAACCACTGCTAGCCTTTTTTACGACCACCGTAATTCAAATAAATCATAGTCCTCACTGGAGTTAAAGCCTTTGGTTCAGGTACTCCGAAAAGAGCCATAACGGCGGTATATCTCTTTTTCTAAATCAGAAATGTTGCAATTTTTTAGTTATTAATTGTTAATAAAATATTAAATGTTATTATGAATGCAATAGCAATGAATGGCGTGCTTTGCAAAGGTATCGTTCAGTAAGAGGAATACGCCGAGGGCCAAAATGACACCCCAGAGTTTGAGGAAAATGATGGCAAAGTTTGAAGCGGCGTTTTAGAAACGATTAAGCCCTATTGGATTCACTCACCTCAATGTCAACCTATGGAGAAAATTTGTCTATTACTTACAGCTACATAAATGCTGATAATCTAATAAAAATGGTGTTCTCAGATAGCACCTTTTCTACACCTTGCAACAGGATTCATTTTACGTCCATCAAAAGAATTTAGAAGCGTTTAAAACACACTATACAAGATTTTTTCCCTCGAATAATTAATTTTTTAAAGAAGAAAAATGCCCCAAGGTGTAAAATGTCTTTCTCTATCACGGGGTACATTTTTTTTAAAATTTAAGTTGGCAAGTCCTTAGACCCAATTTCTCCATAGGTAAATATTGAAGTGAGCGAATCCAATAAGGTTAGTACACAGCAGCCTTAAGCAATAGGTCCCGGTCTAATTAGCCCTCCTTTTAGCAAAAAATGACCGTACCGCACTCAATCCACCAACCAACCAATCAACCACCACTAGTATATTTTATCTACGTTGGTAATGAATATTAACTGAACATACAAAAAAAAATCAGTCTCTCAAACATTAAGGAGTAAAAGTTAATAAAATTTGAGGTGTTGGTAACAATTACCATAATGAACTGGCAGATATGTCATCACTTACTGACATGTCTTTCTCGCAGAATAAACGATGTTACGAACTAAGGTGCATATCGCATAAACATTGCATGAACAAAATATATTTTGATTTTAAATATAATTTGATTTAAAATTTTGGGAATTAAAATATGGCTGAATATCTAAGCAGGCGTTGCAAGACATAAGTAAGATAATAATAAATTCTTATAATTTCAAGTTTCATATTATGTGGAATTGAACAGGTAATAAAATAGATGATCGCATAGTGGCACTTTTAATATTGTTAATGGGAGAAAACACATTCTGACACATGTCTGAGATAATTAGAAAAACAAACTCAATTTCAATAAATAATATTAGCATTTAATTTCTCTTCTTCTTATTTAAAATTAATTTTATCGTTAGTTACAATATGCACAGAAACAACATAATAATTATCTATATGCATTAAGAAAGTATTTGAACACATAATAAAACCTAGCTACATATATTAATTATTCTCTGCTCTCGCCTGATTAAATATATTACAAATTATTTTTACTTACCACCACCCTCATTGTAGACTGATTATTATCTATTATTGTTATACTAAACTTGGTCCAAAAGACCAGAAATCTCGAGATACCTCAGTATATAAAAAGGCAAAAAGTGCTGAAGAGCGGACAACCTCCAGCTGTATCACAGTCGCAGCATCTTCTTCAACTGACTCAACAAACCGTTAAAACTTCCCAGCACCGAAAATCGCAGAGGTCAGAAAATGTTCTAGAACAATTAACACCTTTCAGACATATGATTGGTTAAAAGGATGGTTGCTGGGACGTTGCTACGGAGGAACTATGTCCCCCTAATGACCGAGAGGGTAGCAAGTAATTCTCCCTTCTTGTGCAGGTGACCTTGTGTACTATCCGTACTGTTACAGGTCACACTTAATTGCATACGGGAAGCACATTCCCTTCTTCCAGGATACCCGGTACGAAAAACCACACGAATGATTTTTAGCACATCGACAGTTTAAGATTTTACAAAATAAAATAAATACACTTATAAATGTGCATGGAACCGAATTAATGTTGTTTCGAAATTGTGAAATAAGAAATAATATTTTTTCTTTAGAGTTAAAACAGTATAATAGTCAAAATAATTACAAAAGTCGAGTTCCATGTCATATTTTAGAAAAGGATATCTTACAATCTCTCTATGTTCTTGTCCTCTTGAAAATTTATTGATAAAAAGTTTTGCTTATGAATATAAAAATGATAAGAAATTTTCTGGAAAAAAATGTTGGCTAAAGATTCTATACGACATTTAAAACACTTTTAAAGAAAAGAAACGCTATGTGCATCTAATATACATATTCATTAGACGGATATTTTAGAATAAATGCCTTCTTTGAATGCCTTCTAGCGTCGAAAATTCATTAAAATTACGCAAATCAGTCCTTTACTTTTCCTAACATCAATTCTTTACATGGAAAGCTCACCGCATTTCTATATAATTAGAACAAAAATTTGTCGTATACATTTATGTGAAATTAGACAATCATAGAAATTCATATTTTGCAATACTTTTGAAATATCTAATATTTCTTAATTTTGAGGTCAGACTTTCAGGATTAAGTTCCAAGCATATTATCAGTGGAAGATGATAACTATGAATGTCGTCCTCAATTCCCAGATCAATTCACTCTCTCTAAATTCCAGAGTAACTTGAAATCCCTAGAAACTGCCTAACAATTTTCCACAGGATAATTGTTACAATTTATCTGGAAATACCTAGTAACATGATAATTCAAATACTTAATTTGCAGCAAATTCACTGCTATAGTTCTGCTATAGATATTCGAAACGGGTTTCATTAAAAATAGATTTTTTTCTAAGTCTATTTCATACAAAAACACTTGTTATTTCCAAGATAAATTTAAAACATTACAAATTCGTCTTTTAGATTGTTTTAATTTACAAACTCTCATTGTTTATTTATTTATACTATTTAACTATCATGTCTGTAACCCTCCCCATTACACACCACATTATAAAATAAACCTCTATTCTTTTTTTCTTTTTTTTATAAACTAAGTGGTTAATCAAAGATTACTACACTATCTGCCTGTATTTGGACACCTGTGATAGAAAAAAAATTATTCATATTAAATTGTTAATAGAGCCTCCAGGAGAGGCAGCCTCAACCCTCATGGGAATGTTTCCTCAAGTCCTTGTATGACAGCTAGGGATATTTTCTTCACTTGGCTTGGAGAAGACGTGTAAGTTCCATCACCGATTTTGGGCGGTTGTTGCACCCATTAATTCGGCGGTCCAACTAGGGTCTGGCTCTGGGCAAGCCAGTCCATTCCTTTAAGCCCATTATCACCATACCAATCCATTATGGACCTTGCAGCATAACAGCTGTCGTTGTCGTCCTGGAAGTAACATCGATCCAACCCGTAGCCAACTGCCACAACGTAGGAAGCACGCTGTCATCCAAAATAGTGCAGTAAGCGTCGGCATTGAGCTTACCATGAATATGGACTAAGGGTTTCAGTTCATACCAGGAGAAACAACCCCAGACCATAATTCCACCTCCTCCGAACTTGACTGTGAACACAATGCATTCTGGCAGGAGGCGTTTTCCAGGCGGATGCCAGACCCAGACCCTGCCATCCAAACGGAAGAGAGTGAACCTTGGTTCGTCACTCCCTAGAACCCGTTTCAACTGATCTACGGTCCACTTTCGACGTGCTTTGCACCAAATTAACTTTGTGATCCAAGAGTTATGGGCGGCAACAAGACCATGAAAAGCAAGCAGGTGTGCTTCCTTACGGATGGTATTCATCGAAGTAACACTCTCGGATGCCTGTTTCAATTCCTGGAGTATATGGGCCATCGGTTGGGTGCGGTTCTTTCGAATTTCTCTGGACAGCACTCGTCGGTCTCTAACTCCCAGTTTCGTTGGTCTCCTGACTCGGGGCACATTCCGACAATCACCGCTCACCTTCCACTTCTGAATCACATAGGCCACTGTTGATTTTGGATAATTTAGCTCGCTAGATTTGTCCCATAAGGATCAGCCATTTCTGTGATACCCGACGATTACACCTTTCTCGAAATCGGATAACTCTCACTTCGTGGCATCTTGTATGCAACTCATGCCAATGTTGTTTCCTACACCTTATTTAACGGCGGAGGGAGTGACGTATATCAGGACCGCAGATATCGTCATTTGCATTTGTGTCCAAATACTTATTAGTAGATAGTGTATAAATATCTAAAGAATAGGTGCTTATATTTTGATGGTGTGTAGATTTATGATACATAAAACATTTTATTTACAACAGAATCAAGAAATTTCTTACAACTGAAACAATGAATATGGATTTTAGTTATGACAGTTAAAGTGTAGAAACAAACAATGAAAATTGTCTAATCTAAAATAATGTAAATATTTTAAATGGAAACTAGTCGGTACCCGTCAAAACATGACGGCTAGATAGTAAATAAATGTACAAATACACAAATTATACTCAACACATCATTGTTAAATGTTGAAAATCATAATAATGCGCAGAAAAAAATTAATGTGTTTAAGCGGCCTCATGCTTAGTGAGCATCTAAAGCCAGATTTAAAAATGTCACTGAGCATGCGCAGAAAGCAATTTTTTTAATTGTAAATTATCACTAATTAAACAGCGCGATATAAACAATTTCCATGAGGTTTAATCTTATGTTTAACAAACCTAATTATCATAAAAATAAAAATGGCAGAGAGAGATCTAGAGAGAATTCTCGGAAAAACGTGTTTATCATTAAAACGTGTCACTGAGCATGCGCAGAAACAGTGAGTTTCTAAAAATTAATTTAAAGATGCCACTGAGCATGCGCAGAAATAAATTTTTAATCGCAAATTATCGTTCATTAATAGAAATTGCAGTTACAAAAACCAAATTTGACAAATCTACAGATTACAATCTTTTGTTTAAGACCAAAATGAAGTAAATTGATGCAGTAGTTTTCTCTCACGGACTACCCAAAAAGTCTGCTTAGCAACTTAAATATATAGATATTGTTAGACAATTTTTGAAAGAATAAGCGTTTTAATTTTGTTACGTGAATGACCACAAGCAAATAGTTTTATATTAATTTCTATGAGGTGCACAATTTTAATTGGCCGCAGAAGCTGATAAGATTTCCTCAAAAAATGTTCATTCTTGGGAATATAACTTTCTCAAAATTAATTCCCTCTCACTCTCTCTTAGATCTCCCCACCTTATAAATTTACAGGCAAAAATTACGGAAACATTGAATTCATGTTTTCCCTTTTGCATCCGGTTTCCCCTTAGACTTCAAACTTCATCGTAAATGCCACCAAATAATTGGGGAGGCAGCTACTATGTTACTTATCACCGCAGCTTCATTCTCGAATAGAGATATAGACCGCAAAAGGCTCCCCCACTCTGCATATATTCATTATATATCTACGACTCAAGCTTTTGTGATAATCGAGGGATTATAAGACGAAGGCTTAACTCGAATAGTATTGTAATCGCACGTGAAAATATTCAAATAGGTCGTGTAAATGACAAATGTGAGAGTAGAGTTGTAAGATGACTTCGCCTTTTCGGTGCTCTCGACTTATTGCCAAGATTATAGATGAATATTAGCACAAAAATAAAAACACAGATATGATTAAAACTTAGTTAGAAAGCCCGAAAGGAAACATATACTTTAACATGAGCGATCAGTATATTTTAACGTGATCTCGCGTATCATCTGCGTGATATAACGGTTAAATTGTTTTATGCTACGTTTTTCGCGTTATAAAAGAAATAGAAGTCTAAAGTATGCTTCTATATGTAAGAACAAATGTATCCCGTTATTATGATATAATGTGCAGAACTTGAAATAACTTTTGACTTAGAAACAATCTGCAGAACTTGGACTAACTTTTGAATTAAAAATCTGAAGCATTTATGATACTGCACTTTTCAAAATCAAAAGTTGTTAAAGGTGACGAAAATATCAAATTTTGACAACATTTTGGAGGAGCAAAAAACCGTAGGGGGGGAAAAGATTTCAATGGCACTACTTCTGAATTCTTATTTGGCTCACGGTTTGCTTAACAATAAAAGAAAACACATTATTATCCGACACCGAAAATAGCTCCTCGTTGATGTAAAGGAATTGAAACTCGGAAGGGGGAATAGGTATAAAAGTGGTATAAACTGCACTAAAAAGTTTTATGTCTCGGTTTTTTTCTTGCCCTTTCGATATTCGCATTTCTGTTATATATAAATATTGTATTTTATTAACCAACATGAAAAATAAGAATCTCTCAATTTCAAACGATACAGACTTTCTTTTAAAACCTCATACTGGGAGACGAGGCTATCCGATACACATTTAAAAAAGAGAGAATCAATATAAATGAATTGCTTATTCATATTTTAAATCGTATTTATTTAACAAAGTCCAGAGATGAAAGCTTAATTAACGTTTTGAAAAGAACTCTCAATTCATCAATTCAGAGGATCTGCAGCCAAATTTTGTGAAATGAATTAAATAATTTATAGAAAGACCCTTTAAAAGGAAACTTTACAATTGCTGAAAGGAGAAAGTTCTTAAACAGGCGGAATTGAATGCATTTACTAATTTGAATTCCTGTCACATCTATGCTTTCAGCAGTGACATATCAATAAGTCCGTATAGCCCTTGAAACCAAAAACTTATATAAAGTATTAAAGCTTTTCAGGATCCGGAAGATACTGCATTTCTTATGTTAGATTAGTTTACTAATGACCATTTTTGTTTCATACATTCTAGGTCTCAATCCCAACTGCATAGGAACAAAATAAGTCTGGATTTATTAATTTTGTATCTTTTTAATAAATCTTTTATAACATAATCATGATAAGGCGTTTTACGAAATCATGTATAATATGATACAGTTTTATTATATGACTAGCTGGGCTTCGTCCGGCTATGCTCGGGCCCCACAAAAGAAAAAAAGGCCCTCTTCAGGGCCATACAAATGTATTAAATTCCCGTCAATTTTCATTCCCGTCGCTGCCGACAGATGGCTACACCATACTGCTTGGAGTGGAGAGCTTCTCCGGTGGAGTGCTTTTAGAATTAAAATATCTGTAAAACTATTAAAGTAACAGAATAACTGCAATCAGAAAAAGTTATCAGTTTTCAAAGCTCTTTCCAAATATGTAAGATTTATGCATAAGAAAAATAATACACCGATAAGACATATAGAATAAGTCATAAGACATATAGATTATATCATAAGAAAAATAATACACCGATTTTCGACTAAAATGGCCGCCAAAATCGCAGTCTCAGTATGAGTGAGATCCGGAGACGTGACGGTCACGTGACCCGACAGAACCCACGACAATTACGTCTGTTACTTTATTTATATAGATAACTTTGATATATTAATCTTATGTCAATGGAATCATATCGGACATAAAATAGATGAATGCATTTTATATAAATACGTTACACTATCTACCAATAAGTATTTGGACACCCATGCAAATGACAATATCTGCAGTCCTGATATACCTCACGCCCTCCGCCGTTAAATATCCTGTAGCAAACAACATTGGCATTAGTCGCAAGCAAGATGCAACGAAGTGCAGAGTTATCTGATTTCGAGAAAGGTGTAATCGTCAGGTATCACAGAAATGGCCGATCCTTAAGGGACATATCTAGCGAGCTGAATTAGCCGAAATCGACAGTGACCTATGTGATTCAGAAGTGGAAGGTGAGCGGTGATTGTTGGAATGTGCCCCGAGTCGGCAGACCCACGAAACTGGGAGATAGAAACCGACAGTGTTGTTGGGTGTTGTCCAGAGGAAGAACCGCACCCCACTGATGGCCCGCATTCTGCAAAAGTTTCAACAGGCATTCGGGAGTGTTGTTTCCATGAATACCATCCGTAAGGAGGCACATTTGCTTGGTTTTCATGGTCGTGCTGCCGCCCATAAGCTTTTGATCACAAAGTCCAATCGCGCTGTTCGATTAAATGGCTCTCGTGGAGGCTCTACCAACTTTTGAATATGAATGAATTTTGTTTTTCTTTTCTATCACAGGTGTCGAAATACTTATTGGTAGATAGAGTATTATTACGCGATGTATTTGCAGTGAGATACGAATAAAAAGGTATAAATTAATTTGACAGACACAAAACTGATTAGAGAGACAATCCTAAAATATGATAAAAACTATTTTATTAAGATATTGATGTTTAATGTTCATAAAGTCGTACCAGCTATAATATATCCAACAGAAGTGACTCCAACAACTCCGATAGGAGATGTTTTCAGAGTTACGACTTAAATTATGTTCAGCAGAAGATATTTAAACAACACATACCATTTATTTCCGATAATATGGGATGCAATAGAGATGACCTACCACCCTCGACGAGAAAAAAAAATGATGATGAAACAGAAACCATTACAACTACCTCCCGCGAAAGGTGCTGGTAAGTTAAGTTTACTCGTACTACTTTCTGAGATGAAAGATACTTTGAATAAGTATTCTCCTTATTTCTTCTAAAGAAAGATGCTTTGATCATCCATTTGTGCAATCCCCTCCGACGAAAGTAATTTGCCTTAAGAAAGAGTAAGATGAGAAATCTTCCTTTGTGTCTCAGAACAAACTCTGGGGAATGAAACTTCGTTTAACCAGAGTTAAAAGGGACTTTAAAGAAAATATAATTTAATACTAAAGAAGCTGGTAATATACTTTAATTATAAAGAAGAAAATATAATTTAATAATGTAATCGACAGTGACCTATGTGATTCAGAAGTGGAAGGTGAGCGGTGATTGTTGGAATGTGCCCCGAGTCGGCAGACCCACGAAACTGGGAGACCGACGGGTGTTGACGGGTGTTGTCTAAAGGAAGAACCGCACCCCACCGATGGCCCACATACTGCAGAAGTTTCAACAGGCATTCGGGAGTGTTGTTTCCATGAATATCATCCGTAAGGAAGCAATCACTAATATTTTGTAAATTCTTGAAAATAATTGGGAAGAGTCAATGACGACCATGTTAATTACCTATACATCCCTTCAGTTAAAATATGGTCGGATGTATTTTATTTATAAATCTAATAATACTTTGTTATGTAATGTCTCCAAAGTTTTGATAAAATCAGTTGTTTAATTTGTCCAATCAAACTGGCCATACCATCCGTCAATTAATTTCTATCGACTCATCAATCTGCTATTCTAATTTTTATAATTTTTTCCTATACTTATGGTCTCGACAAAATATTGTTATGGTGTATAACATTCAGGGAGCTTTCAAAATAATGCAAACACTGACCATTTCTGCAGAACTTTTTAATTTTTAATGGTATACCCAAATTAAGCTTGCAAAGTAATATCTAATCGACGTGGGATAGTTGTATAAATTCTGTACATGAGACACTTAAATTTAATTCAGTTCATTTTGCAACATATTTCCAAGCTATTCTAATGATGTTGGAGTGGTAGAATGAGATCAAACGTTTCTCTTACAAATGCCTCAAGCATTTTCTATAACATTAAGAACGGGTGATTAAGATAACAAGACAGATGCTGAACTGCGTTCCGACGGTCTTCAAACCACATGTTGACACGTCTAGTAAGATGCACGGGGGCGTTATAGTCTTGGAAACATAGACATTCCTTTAGGAAATAACGCCTGCACCATTCGATACTTGTCTATCAAAATGCTTTGTTACACTCCCGATGCCACAGAACGCTGAAAAATAATTGATAATCCTAGAAAATACTAAAATATAGCCCCCCACAGGACTTTAAACTCACCACCACATTTGACAATGAATATTAAACAGTCGGAACGGTATGTTTCGGAAGGCTCACCGAATATATTCTCTACCAGTTGTAGAAAACTAATATGCGACTCGATTCCTCCGACCAGATGACGCATTGCCAATCATTTGATTTCCAGTTTTTATGTTCTTAACACTGTCTGACTGCTTTCCGTGCGCTTGTGTCAACAGTGAGTCGTTTCTGGATGCCATAGATGCCAGTTTTATGCAGCTCCCGACGAAGTATTATTGCAAACAGGATCATTACGACTCGTATTCACCTCTGTTGTTATTTGCTGTACTGTAGTCATAGGTTTTCATCATACATTCCGTACCAGATTCTATCTTTTCCTCGTGTGGACATTTTTGTAGACATCCTCGTGTGACGTACACGCATTTTGCATTAAATGGAATTACATTTTGCACTAAGTTTCTGCATCGTGTCATAATTAATGATGCTGTGCCTCGTGATAGCCGAACAATTTCTGCCGTTTTAGCTACAGAAGCACCCTCAAGCTTTACACTAATTGCCACACGTTTCTGCAGGTCACTAAGATCCGACATTCTGCTCATTGATTCTTCAACATCTAATTCTACATCGATGGCACTATTACTGCGTAATAGCTGATACTCGTATTCCATCCAATTGCATACCATTGTTCGTAGTCACCGTGATTTGCATACGCAGCAGCGCACGCAAATCATAAACGATGTTTTCACTATTTTGATAACCCCCTGAAATACAGCTTTTCAATTCAAAAAATTATACTACTTGTAAAATATTTAAAGACAAAAATTTTTAAATTGGGATTTGTAATTACAACTGTTCTTATTTTTCTTTTATTCTTTTGAGTTTTTCAAGTTGAAGCAAATTGGACAAATTTTTGATATTTTGTGACGAAGGCCTGAAAAAGGGGATGAATATAAGAGGTATTTCTTTATCATTTTTAGCTTCTAACCCGCTAATTTCGCTTTCTACTTTCCAAGCCTCTATCAGATATCCTCGTAACATCTTTGCTGTGATAGAGCTATCGACCAAAAGTATCTTTAAAACAAAACAAAGGTTGGCTGTTTGGGGGAAAAGAACACAAACCGGATATCAATCGACTTCGTAACTAAAGAATAGAGCAAAACAATCAGATTGGTTGTGTGTAATTAGTTATATTAGTGAGCACGTAACTAGCAGATTGATTGCACGCACGTCGATTTCTCCATAGTCATATGGAGAAATCTATTTTTTTTAAAAGAAACAAAATGTATTTCAGGAACGTATATCATATACTTATTGGTGTATTTAACATACGACGTTTCCTTCGCATTAAAAATTATTTTTGATTATAGTCTTCTTCCTGTGTACATACTTACATCTAAATGAAGTGCATAAATAATATTTTTCTTGATGCGCTGTTCTGAATCATAGTACGAAACTAGTTCTTGAAGTCTCAGTAAATATTGTAGTAAATAACTATACAAACTTCTAAAGAGTGTTTCAGATACTCGTATCTTGAGAGGTTCTGGGATTTTAAACTATTAAATTTACAAGGGGCAGGTTATTTTACGATTGGCTATTTGCAACATATCCTCTACAAGCGTGGTAATCATCCGCAACACTTGAGTGACATAGCTGTAAAAACAGGGTGATCCCTCATTCCACTAATTTAAGTTGGCACCTGAGAAACCCAAGCGTTTAATTGCTCGTTAATCATTCCACTTATGAAGGCTATACTTTTCTGTGAACATAAATAACATTGAAGTCTAGAACAATTAAGCTTTCTCTCAAACAGCGCTGCACAAGCGGAAAAAGCACTTTTTAATTGCAATACCACCAGACGGTAACTAATTGAGGTTTCCCAGTCATGTGTGTCCGAAACTACCACTTGAAGATTAAACCAATATTCTGCTTCACTTCTGTGATCTTGAACTGACAATCAGGGCATTTTTAAAGCTTTAAGCTTAGCTACACATGAATTGAAGAGTTGTAACTACCATGAAGTCAGATTTTTCGTTGCATATAATTATGCGAAATATCTACATTTTTCAAATTTACATAACAATTACGTTACATGGTTAATATTGTTTATAAAGTTGTAAACAAGATTTTAAGATGTTTCTACCAGTTGGGTAAATTTGAGTTTTCGGGAGATTTAATATTTACAGCCTAAATAAAAACTAAAACTTTAAATCCCTTTCTTAGTCGTGAATTATTTATATTATCACAGAATGTGTCTAAGAGATTTGATTCATTCAAATAATTCCGTCACTTTTGGCATATCAGAATAAATTCATTAATTATAATCTGATTTTAAAGACAATAAAGGTAATATTTAATAATTTGTATCGTCTGTTATATACATTAAACGGTATCAATGTATATTCTTAAATAATATACTTATGATACTAATGCAACTAAATGACCCCATAAAAATATTGATAAAGAAATAGAAAATAGTTACATTAGGATATCAAATATAGGTTTAAATACCTCATAAATAGTTATAACATATCTTCAATATCTAAAAATATATTTGAATTGCTATCGCCATTGAAAACACATACTGGAATAAATGTATTTAGTAAAGAAATCTATAACAATAATGTATGAAGTAAGATGGGGATGTTGAAAAGTGCTGCGACAGCAGAGAAAAAGGAGGAAATCTGCATTTCTACTATGGGGTATTTTTAAAGAATTTATCCTGCTTGAAAGAGCATCACAAGTAAAAAATTTACGTATACTATATGTGCTGGCACAGCAGTTATGTGAATAGGTGATCTAGGTGAATGGTCAGATACGGGTTCAAACTAATCTCTTTGTATTATGGTATCAAGTTCGTTACAAATTAAAGACCATCCAGAAAAAATGAGATTTTCCTACTCCGAATCCTTGACATTTGGTATTCATGTCCAAAAAAAAAAGAAAAAACAGATTATTAAGCAGTATTTATATGTGAAAAAACTGAAAACCATTATAAAATTTTTAAATACCTTCAAAAATGGAATATCAAAAACACTACGAATACAAACTGATTAAAGTATTCAATTTGTATTCGTAGAAATACAAATTGAAATACAAATTCCTCTTGTTGAGTTTGCTATTTTTTAACAATATTTCTGCAATCTCCGCTAATGGGTATATAAGCGTGACTAAATTTTAAGAAGCATTCATTACTAAATCAATGATCTGTTTATTATTTTAAAAATGTAAAAGTTCCTTTTACAGGTGCTAATTAATGACAGAATGCTCCCTTTTAAATCCAAAAGAGGATCATTATCAACGAACAATGCAGTATTTGTTTTTAACAAACTTCATTTCTACTCTTATTTAATTAAAGTTTTACATAACATGACATGCGCATATATATGCCATTCAAAAGA
Source organism: Dolomedes plantarius (assembly GCA_907164885.2). Taxonomy (NCBI): domain Eukaryota; kingdom Metazoa; phylum Arthropoda; class Arachnida; order Araneae; family Dolomedidae; genus Dolomedes; species Dolomedes plantarius. The sequence goes on from OU015492.1 coordinate 158,853,800, forward strand.
TAAAATGAAATAGTAAAAACTAAATTTACAGCCGTGATCATTTCTAAACCATACTTTTTCTTTGTATAATGTGATAAAAGAGCTTATATTTGTTATGGACAAAAACTGAAAACACTTATTTACATATTTTTGTAATCGCTAGTTTCTATGCATCGGCTATAGGATTCCAGTCTCGAAAGCAACTGAAGCAAAAGTTTACCGACATTCCCCTCAACATGAATGTTAAGGCGAAATATCATAAGAGGCTTGTCACATTATACTATGGAATAAAGGCAGAACTCAAGGGATTCCGATGTCAGTGATGACACAGGTGGCAAATGAATCAGCGACCAAAAACACATGGTAATCGAAGTTCATTTCTAAAGTTAGGTCAGAATATCTGTAAAATCATTATCAGCGAAATGCAATACGTGATGAAACAGCTTTATGCATAAGAGATTCGTTCGAGCACTAGTGCATTACATTAAAAAAAAAAAGACGAGCTGGCAACTATGTCAATATTCCAACACCGTCGTGAGAAACCATTTCAACCAAAACTCAGTACTGAAAATACAGCCGGGTTACCTAACACTAAAGCCTTGATCACTACCGTCAATCCATATTGTCACGTTCAGTGATGCAACTGTCCAAAGGAGAGATGCAACATGTTCTGACAAATCATATTTTTGTTAAGGCTGCAGTCTACTAACCCGATTGGATTCGCTCATCTCAATGTTAACCTATGGAGAAAACTTGTCCACGGACTGCTGACTTCTATTGAATTTTTTTTTATTGTACTCCGTAATAGAAAAAGAAATTTTTCACCTTGGGGCATTTTTCATTTAAAAAAATGCAAATAACATTTTAAATTTAAATTATTCGGGGGAAAATCTGGTATAGTGTGTATTAAATCCTCATCAATTCCTTTGGGGGGGGGGGGCGAAATTTATAAAATGAATCCTGTTGCAAATTGAAGAAAAGTTCAGGCTATCTGAAAATAAAATTTTTATTGGATTTTCCGCATTTATGCAGCTGTCAGTAGTAGATAATATTTCTCCATAGGTTAACATAAAGGTTAGCGAATCCAATAGGGTTAGTACACAACAGACTTACGTGTGATGCTTTACAACAGGATGTGTTTCTATTTTTCAGTTTACGGAACATAGTTGGGAAGTGCCTGTCTTGTATGGCCATGTCCTTAGTCAAATTTCATCTCATTGAACATATTTGTGGGACGTTTTAGAACAGATTGCCTGGTAACGTTTCCATTTTCCAAGAAATAAAGAGGAAAATGTCCAGTTTCTGTTTTATTTAAAACTACTGTTTATGTTTTCTGTCCACAAGTTTACCCTCTCAGAATACAGTGTTATTAGACTTCCATGTTGCCCTAAAGCTATTGAATTTTTTTTTCATTGCCTGCACGCTATGTTTCATTCTTAGCACGACTGATATAACTTAAAGGAGAGAAATAATTGCTAAATGAAAAATAATAATGTTGTTGCGTAATATGGTTATTTCCAGGTTTGAAACGAAGAGAAAAAATTATATTGAGTCCAGCGCATTAAATTTTGACAAAATAAAAATCAATCATTCCCCACCATCGCAAATTAATTTTGGAAATTTTTAGGTCGTATTTCGTAGGGAAAATATACAAAGCCGTCACTGAAAGAATTTGCCCATACAAGTTAAAATTAATAATTAATTAAGATATTATTAAGAATTAGAATAAATTTGTAATAATGAAGAAATGTCGGTTTGTAAATCAAGAAAGTGGAATCAAAATAACTTCTTGAAATTTTGCAAAATTGTCATACTCTAAAACCGGTTGTATCAAATATCTCCATCACAGAGATGAATGATTTTTTTTCATTATTTTTCCATCAGTCTAGCCGTTTAACTATGACAGCATAGCCTCCCTGAGTTTACGTGGTTAAGGCATCAACTTGTCCCACCGGGGGTGCGGGTTCGAATCCCGCGTAAGGCAGGGATGTAATAGTAGGGTAAAAGTGAGTCTTCTGACTGCAACGAAGGAGCTTCATCTCGAAAGAAAAGCTGTAACATACAATTCATCACCGGTGCGCTTCGTTCGTAAATCAAAAATTCATCTGTGTGTGTATGTTATTAGTTCTGTTTACTGTCATATCTTCTCATGAACCACGGACTGGGATCCCGTAGTGTGAGCCCCGAAGAAATGAAAAACAACTACGACTATAATAGTCTTCGACTAAGAATGCAATTTAACTCTTATTATACATAATTTTCCTTCATATACATTTGATCATTTTTTATTACATATATCAACTTATATAATTTCTAATTCCTTAGCATATTATGCAACTGCCATTACCGTTTAAGAGCAAAGGTTTTCTTTCCCCTCACAAGACTTTGTGAAACCTTTTACACACATCCGCGATCCTTCAAGATCACTTACGATAGCTTACGATAACTTTACTTAAGTCTTAAAACTCTTTTAAGAGCAATCATGCTAATACTTCCCATATTACAAAAGAACCGTTCTTTAATTCTAAAATAGAAAGAACAATTCCTCTTTCTCCCTCCATCAGACTTTGTAATCCTTTTTTTAATTACCCGTTTCACCATATCCTTCCGCAGGCGATTTCATATCGGCTGAAACTAAGATGACTCCATCTCTGGGGATTTACTGTCCAGAGGAAGCACATTGCAGCTGCTTTTATTCAACTATCCCAAATAATGAGATAGCTGTTGCATTTACGCTTCGCTGGTAAACGTGGCGTGTGTGAACGTACTGCTTCATTTTGTTCCCTTTCTCGACTGTTCCATAATCATTTGACCTATATGTGACGAAAATAAATGGGAAATGTTATTAGAGAAAGTGGGATACTACAGTTCTCTCAAAGTCATTTCGACATCTGCTAAAATTAATACTATTAGAATGATATGCAGGATGAAAACGAAATATGGGACATATTAATAAGGAGTTGGACCACTATTTTAATATAACGAATTGCAATTTCTTTCATAATATTTAGGTCTAGAGCAAACTGAGGCCAACCAAGCTTTTATTTGCGGCCCGAAACACTCACAGTCATTATCTGGCAGGTGCTTTTGTAAACATAATTTTGGAAATGAGTGCCTGAAAAATACAAAAAAAAATGTTCAAAAATGTGCCACTTGCTGCTCACGTTGTTCGCTTCAACGTATCTTTGTGAATCACCCAATCCCAAAGGGAAATATGAAAGGAATGTTTATAGAAATACTGATTCTAACCTTGATGAAGTATTTACAGAAACAAGTATAAACCTGATTTGTCTAAAATAGTCAAAAGTTTGTATCAACATAAAAAACACACTAAAACTTAAATAAAAGTTTGTATCCATTTTGGTTTTGAGTTTTATTTTTTACATTATTATAGTTTGGTCTGGAGCGCTACTATCAACATTTTGCTACACCAGGGTTAATTAGACTGGGATCTACAGTTCAAAGCCGATTCCGAACGGCTACAAACATCCCTGTCAACAGTGGAACTCGAACACACAGTATCTGAACCGAATGCCAACGCCCTAGACACTAGGACATTACCTGGTTTTTTCATTATTATATTATTGGGTATCGTGTAGTATGTTGTGGCCCACCAAACATAGCAAACATATGCATGGGTCCCGAGAGGGAAAAAGGTTGAGTATGGCTAGTTTAGAGACTAGGTAAAATTTTCATAGTTGCATCAAATTTTTATTAACTATACGAATGATAGCGTTATTAGTCAATACCATAGTGGTTGAATTCGGTCCAAAAGACAGACATAAACTTTTGGGTATCAACAGAACATCCTGTAAGTTTCAACAAAAATACCCTTTTGCACATTCATCACACAGAATATGCTAACATTCCCTTAAAGATCTTGCTATAATAACAAATCAACTACTTTCAATTTTCTTAAACAACTAACAATAATATCACATTATTTAGGTCTAGAGACTGTGTCAACTTTATTACAAGTAAAACATTATTAACTGCGTCATCAGGTATAGAATGAAAGGTCCCTATCAGTCAGTTTCATTGTAAACGAGCTTGTCTCCTAAAATTGTGTTTAGTTTATGGAATTGGGTAAATATTAGTAATAATTATATAACTACGGTTGATGAAACGATCGCTTTTAACCCAACAGAATATTAGCATAATAAACTACCCTAACTAGGTTTCACGTTAAAATTCAGAAGTGGTCAGCTATGTCTGTTTTGACAATCTTCTCCTAGTCAAAGCTTAAGCATAATACTGTCTATGTAGCTTTTAAGACCTCAAAAAGTAAATATAGTGTCAGTATTAAAATCTGATTTCTCCAATCCGTGTCTGTGTTTATAAAATATTACTTTACCGGGCGGATTTGGGGAAAATTAAATCAGCCTTAACTTCACAGATGTAAAAAAATAATGAATGAAAAAACTATCAAGCCAGTAATGTTCAAGTTAAAAGATAAAAAGTTTGTCCGAATGTTTACTACATTGTTAATTTGCGATGTGTTGTATTTTGTATTAATATTTTATTAGTGACATGATTATCTTATCTAGTTGTTAGAAGTAATTGCAAATTTAACGAGTAAACCTCAAGTGTCACGTCATACTTCCTTAATAACATGCATAACTACATGTGTTTTAAGCTATGATTTTGTAACATGAAACAATTTCAATTAAATTACCTTACTTTCTCTGTTTTTACACCTGAGAAACAAGTTAACCTACTAAAGGATAATAGAATCTTGTAATGTTCGTCCTAATCTAAATTTAATTGTATCCGAATTCGCGTATAACGTGCACGAAGGACTAATACTTTTGCTCTTTAAATCCAAGGGCTCATAAAAAACGGTATAAAAATGACATAAAAATTATACCATTTACTTTTCATTTGGTATACAAATAATTAATTTTCTTTGCATTTATTTTTCCTTTCCATAAGTGTTTTTATTCGTTATATTTTACTCTTCATAATTAAATACATTTCCACCGCACTCTTCCTTTCAAAGAAAAAGAGACAAAAAAGAATAGAAAAGGATATATAGTTTTATCGTGCTCTATAAGTACATCGGTTGCTCTTCCCTTGATACTCCGTACACTAGTATTAATCCACTTCAGCTTTGATATTTTAAAACACTCCTTAAATTTGACAGTCACCGACAAGATTTTCTGCTGTTCATATGTCAGAATTCATCGGAACGTTAGTGACAGATACATGATTTTTTACCTCAGAATCTCCCATTTCCAAGTTTATGGATGGTTTAAGCATTAAAACAGCAGTCCAACCGTTTCTTTTTCCACGCTGAATTGTCTATCTTTAGTTATCACGTGCTTTGGCTGACAAAATGAAATTTTCTCCGAAATGAATTCACGAAAAATGTCGACGGAAAAAAAAAAAGTTTGTATGATGAGTTTTGTTTCTCCTGATTTTCTTCATAATAAGTGAATATACTTTCGTAGATTTAATGATAAATCCACTATTAATTCGTACTTCCTCATTATACCCACTTTCTACTTTTAAAAGGGAACTCTTTATTTACGAAAGAGTTCGATTACATTGTAATCTTTAAAATTTCAAAGTGCTGTGCTTTCGACAATGTTTTGTTAAAATGATTGAAAGAGTTATTTTACGCTAATGAGTGAGCATGGCGTAGCCTATCAGTAGCGCTTCAGATTTCGGTGCTGGGGGTGCTCGGATCGAATCCCGACAAGCTCCAATAAATACCCTCCTGTGTAGGCGGGATATGGGCCCGTTAAATCCGTAGACCGGAAAGTCCTTCTATGAGGCCAGTGGGAAGGTACAATCCCTCCAGATGTCGTCCCTGGGGATGCTCGGTTAAAACTGTGGTGGCACCTAGCCAAGTTATTAAGTCGACATTACCCTTCTATTGCGTTTTACATTTGCGTTGTGTTTGGCAGGAATAGAAACCTGAGCTGCAGTACAAACATTTTTTTTCTACTGAATTTTTTTCTACTGACAATACTCAGATCCATCTATAGCACGATCTATCAGCCAGAATTCCACCAAAATTGATAGAGAGACTAAGGACGACATGGGAAAGAGTTTCTATGAAGAAAAAAAATAGTTCCAAAAGTCGCTGTTAGGAGACGATAGGGCGCTGTTGTTGTCGGCTCACGAGAATTTGCATAAAACGCAAGTAAAACATCAAAATGCGACTTCATGACCAACCCTTGTGGATCCTTTCGTAGTCGAAACCCATGTGGAGCCTTTCGTAGAACTGCTTTCGTAGTCGACAGCAGTGCCAGTATTTTGGGCTATACAGATCGGTGCTGAATCTGTTGCGCCATCGCTTTACAGAATGGTCATCACTCGCTTTTTTCCACTTGCATGGCCACCTCGCTGCCCGGACCTAATCCATGTGACATCTTTCTGTGGGGTTATATAAAGTCTATGGTGTATCTTGGTGGATTCTGGAATTTGGCGGCCCTGAAGGACAACACATCCCGGAATTTGATGAACATTCCTGGGGATCTGATGCGCTTGAGAACGTAATGTTCAAGCCGTTGAGAACGTAGTGTTCAAGATGCAATGTGTCGTCCGCCAGGACTGTGGTCATATTGAAGGAGGGAGAAGTGAGTTTGCTGCCTAAAGAGGTGTTGCGGTGAAATTTCTTTGTTATTCATTTATCTGCTTAAATAAGTCATTTTTGTATTTAAAAATATTATCTTCTTACAACTTTTTCGGTGTTCATCCCTTATCTTTATAGCCCGAAATACTGGTGCTGCTGTTAACTCATAGTCATGAATTAGTATTTTGATGTTTTACTTGCCTTTTATGCAAATTATCGAGTGTGCCGACAACAAAAGCGCCATATCTTCTCCTATCGGCGACTTTTGGAACTAATTATTTTTCCCCGGAAACTCTTTCCCATGTCGTCCTTAGTCCCTCTATCAATTTTGGTGGAATTCCTTCTGATACATCGCGCTACAGATGGCCCTGAATAGTGTCAGTTTTAAAAAAATCACCCTGTATGTATATATATATATATATATATACTCACAGTAGAATTGTAGTGTTGCCCGGTAGCTCAGTGGGACTGACAAAACAATTAAATGGAAACAAAGCATTGTTTACCAGGTTCTATATCCGGATCAAGTCACCACTTATGAATGCTAACCGTCAACACATATTATAAATAATAGAAAATACACTCACATTTCCCACAATGTTCCAAGAAAACTTTGGTCATGCTTGCATCTTGATTATGTTAAAAAATTTCACAGAAGCATTTGTTTAAATTGGCCCATCAATATTTATTTATAATAAAATTTGCACACAACATTTACATCATTTAGGAAATTTCTATCAGATTCCACAGCTCTAATAAGAGCAAGTTCTCAAGCACATGACTCACTAAATGATTCATTCATATAATCTATATAATGTAAAGATTTTACTCACTAAATACACTTCATTAGCAACATAATCAAAAAATAACAAAACAAAAAATGAAAATAAAGAAGTCAATAATGATAATATAATTTTAACCGTATATATTTGTCATGCTAATGAATCTCAATTAAACCTCTCCTAGGGAATCTGATTTCCTTCTGCCTCATTTGAGAGTTATTAAAGAATAAAGAAGTATGAAAAGAAATGAAAAGTGGTGGCTTATCTGTTTCCAAACGACTTCTCGAGGGGGGGGGGGGGGCTTAGAGGGAACAGCGCAGTAGGTCTTCTGTGTGGGCGTGAAAGGGATCCCGTGGTTCGTTGACCTCAACGGCATCTTCGAGGGGAGAGCGAGTTCATTTTTACTTGTTACCGGGAAAACCCTGGCCTGATGATTCCTTTTACTTTATTTTTCTTCTGAAGTGGAAAAGAAGGGGTCAGGTAAGATTTGGTTTGGATCAACCCTTTAGTCAGCACACTCCGCTTTCTTCGGCAGAATCTTTCATCAGGCTAGCTGGAGACTGCAGCAATAGGGTACACCTGTAGCAATCGGTCGATCTGCATCCGCCAGATTATGGTTCGGGCGTGTGAATTATCTCATCTCAAAATCTCAGATCTCGGTCCTTGAGCACATCGTGTACCCGTTTTTATCCCTCTAGTTTCAGCTATCGCTCATAGAGGGAGCTGCATACAAATTTTCACTTTCAGCGTTCTCGGACTAAGCGATTTTTGAAAACAAGGGGTAGTGAGCAGCTATTAAAGGGGCAATGAACCCCTAGACACCCCAAAAGTTCTTGGAAACACAAAAATTCCTATAATGGATATATGGATAATTCCAAATGGATTCCTATAATGGATTCCTATAATTCCTATAATGGATAATTCCAAATAATGTAAAGTCTATATAATATCTAGCCCTTTACCCTCAAATCAGGATGAAATAAGATTCCTTTATATAAAAGGAATTCAGGTTCTTAACACATTACAACATGCAAAGAAATATCAAAGAATAATGAAATAGAATAGCAAAGAAATATAAATATATAAAAACATTAAAGAACATTGTTACACTAGCACATATATATCTGCACTTAATATAGTGCTTTTAAGCCCACCATTATCCAATCATGTTCTTTAAGATAAATTTATGTAGAATTCCACTGCTGAATTCTACAGAATCTCGATCGATCTTTCCCCGAATTATTGTTTTACCGTATGAGTCGTTTCTTTCCCCCATTCCCGAATTCATATTGCTTTGTTACGTTCCCGCACCTATCGTATTCGTATTTATCGTTCAATTCAGTCGGTCTCTTGCAAAACGATAGATCGAGATTCCACTGTATATATATTTAAATTTAGCCGAATGGTATATATATTTTTAACTTTAGAAACGATAAATGTATAATAAATAGTACAGTTGCGTAAAAAAATGTTCAACAATAAAGAAAGAAAAAAATATTTTTTAAAATATTACTCAGGAAACAAATTAAGAAAAGGAACATAATATAACAACTCAGGAGAATCCTCGGCGAATACAAATTGCTCCCTGAAGAAGCAAAAATTTAGAGCTGCAGGGCAACTTTGCTTTATTAAGAAGAAATTTTTCAGCGGGTGTCAAATCGCTGACGTTCCTCGGAAGTAATAAAGTGAAGAAGATTGGCAGGAAGTCAGGGGTGGACTGAGTCAGGTGTAAACGTGCTCGGAGTGCTATTTCCTAGTTTGTGCAAAAGGGAAATAAATGTATAAAGTTGGAAATGTGAGGAGAAGAAAAGTGTCTGCATATGACAATGGAATATTTCAGCGAAAGAAAACGCTTCGAATACAAGCTCAAGTGATGTTGCGTATTCAAATAAAAGTCCCGTTCATCAGTTCAATGGGTAGATCCGTTGGAAAGAGGAGACATGCAAAGTGAAATACTGGAAATTACATTTATATAGAGAAAAATACAAAATGAACACTTTCACACAAAAATTGTCACCATTCGGTATCGGGTATGTGTGTCTCATACTAAATTTTATGAGAAGAGACAACATTGTTTCTTTACAAAATTCTAGGAATTGTTGATCTACAAATAGTTTCTCGACACAATAAAACACATTTCTAATTATGTCACTAATTATATATATATATATATATATATATATATTTATATATATATATATAGTGTGTGTGTGTGTGTGTGCATGGGTGTGTGCGTGTGTGTGAGTGTGTGTGTGTTTAAAATATATTTCATTACTATAATATCACGAAAAAATACGGCCCCATACGTGAAAGGTAAGCCCATTTTTACTCATTTTAGACCCCCTTCTTCACCCCGTAAGCAAAAATAAGCAAATTCCCCCCCCCCCCCCCTTCTCTTTTGCTTACGTAAGATTTGGGATTTTCTCATCGGTATTTCGTTGGCCAGTTTTTCTTTTCAATCATTAAATTTATTGCATATTTCTAAATTAAAGTACATAGATATTAAATCAATAACAGTAAATACATTTAACAATAAATGAAAGGCAGAATTGTACCCACGTTGGAAATATTTTATTAATTATTTGAAAGAATATAGTATAGTATATAAGTAAGTAAATCTATAAGTACAGATGCAACACTGAAAAAGAATTTATCATTTATTTTTAATTTGTAGATGAGGTTCTTCTAACCCACGCTTCAAAATCCTCAATTATTAAATTTGTGCTGGGTTGACATGAACTGCCTTCACCCACGCCATTTACCTCTTCTTCATTAAGCCACTGTAAATCTTCATTTCCACAATGAACCTTAAGAATACACAACTGCTCAATGGTACGTCCTACAGCTATACAAACTGGCCGTACTCGTGGTTTTTTCTTGAAACTTTCAAAAAGTGTTTGATATAATGATGAACTGTCAATGTTAGACGACACTGTCTGCTGTACAAAATTCAATCTAAAAAAAAGCCTCTGAAACAAAACACGACTCTACTGAACAAAGTTAATAATACACAGCGGGCTCTCTTACGATCACTATAAACCAAACAATTAATTTTCTGAACGGGATGATAGGGAAGTTGATGTAGTTAGGCATACATGGCAGTGAACTCTCTTGGGTACACGTTTTCTGTCTACGAAAACAATAATGCTCTTATCTCCCCTTCCCTCTTGACAGAAAAAATTAGCAAAGCTGGTTGTCCCCTCCCCGTCTTGAATACCTACGCAATATTTGAACGGCCCCAAGCCTCTACAGAAAATCACTGTGTGAGCTTGCGTCTCTAGCATATTCACATAGTATTCACGGAATGCTTTTTCGCTCATTAATATATTCTTTATAATGACATAGAATTTGAAGATTTATGTAATGTTCGCCTAAATAATTTGACTGATTATTTCATTGATAACAGGTCCATTAATTCCTTCTGAATATACTATAAATCACATTCCATTGGTATTAAATCAATATTTTTTTTTAAATGGGGAAACAATACCAAGATAATAGAAAAAAGTATTGAAGATTTTTTTTTCTTTCACAGTATTCCACAGAGGTTTTTATTTTGCTTATGTTTTTGATTTCCTTCTTTGTCTTTTACCTGATTAATCTAAATATATTATAAATCTAAAACAGCCTTAACATAATATAGAGTTTTTTTATAATGACATAGAATTTGAAGATTTATGTAATTTTCGCCTAAATAATTTGACTGAGTATTTCATTGACAACAGGCCCATTAATTCCGTCTGAATATACTAAAAATCACATTCCATTGGTATTAAATCAATATTTCTTTTTAAAAAAATGGGGAAACAAAACCAAGATAATAGAAAAATGTATTGAAGATTTTTTTTCTTTCACAGTATTCCACAGAGGTTTTTATTTTGCTTATGTATTTGATTTCCTTCTTTATCTTTCACCTGATTAATATAAATAAGTTATAAATCTAAATCAGCCTTAACGTAATATAGGTTTTTTTTATAATGACATAGAATTTGAAGATTTATGCAATTTTCGCCTAAATAATTTGACTGAGTATTTCATTGACAACAGGCCCATTAATTCCGTCTTAATATACTATAAATCACATTCCATTGGTATTAAATCAATATTTTTTTAATGGGAAAACAAAACCAACATGATAGAAAAAAAGTATTGAAGATTTTTTTCTTTCACGGTAATCCACAGTGGTTTTTATTTTGCTTATGTTTTTGATTTCCTTCTTTATCTTTCACCTGATTAATCGAAATATATTATAAATCTAAAACAGTCTTAACAGAATATAGAGTTTTTTTCATAATGGGAAAGAAAATGAAAATATTTCTTTTCTTATTTTAACCAAGAGTGGCGTTTCATATGAAAATAAAAATTTCTTCCGTAAGATAAGGCATAAAAAAGAAGATATTTAAGTCAAGCTACAATTGAGAAGCTACAATTTTTTAGGTTTTAAGTTGCAGTAATGACTTGGCAAATGTGTTTTTATGAGTACAATTCATGTTGAGCAAAGATTCATGATGGCCAAGGAACATCCCAAAAAACGTCTTGGATATTGAAAGTTTTTATATTATCGTAGAACTCTGTAAAACGTATTCCATTTGTGAGACGGAAATTTCTCTTAACCTTCAAGCAGTAGGTCAACTTTCTCTGATGAATAACAAAAAGGAACACTCTCGAAATTCTAAAAAAGTAGGAATCCGCCAGAAACAAGGTAGTAAAGAAGAGTCACGGCAAGTTCCGCTCCACTTCCATAAAATTCATCTACAATTTTCGGATGTCCAGTTTCCGCTAAGAAAACGACTTTTCCTCAAAGCAAGAATGTATGTTACAAAACACGAAGACATAATACAGAAGATTAACATATATTAGGCATTATTATTGTAGTTGGATGCTGAACAAATGTAGAACACAAACGTAATGTTGTTTTTACAATGAATCAGCAATTTCCCTAGGTTAACTCTGGACGAACTTTGAGGAAGTATTAAAAGAGAAATCAGGGAGAATTTAAATTCACATCACCTTTCCCTTGTTCAGAAATAATTCAGTTAACCTCAATAAAACCGCTTAATTTTATAGTAAAAACTTGGTAATAGTAAAAATATCAATCTACTTTTTTGTCGAAATTTAAACATTTAAGGAATTGAATGATAATTATTTCGTTAAAATTATTTATAAGCTTTTCCAAAACTATGTAATCTCTACAAAATAGGTTAAAAAAATTTAAATAGATACTCTCTATTCAACAGAACTAAATGAAATATCAAACTTTTTATTTTATTTATAAGTAAATTTTTAAGATCCTATTCATTTTCTTCAGAATGATTCCGTTTCTTCGTTATCAATTATATATTATTTGGCTTTATTTCTTCTATTTAACTCTAGACTACGCGTAAGAAATAACATTAAGAAATTCCGTTAAGAAATAACATTAATTTATATAAATTGCATATTAAAAATTGCCTAGTATTAGGTCTAATAAGTATTTAGGCTTGAAGTCATCTTTTTTTAGCTTTACATTCAAAAGATCAAAGTTTTCAACTACGGGTTGCTAACAGACCTCTAATTAATAAAACAGCTGCTATTTGCTTTCTCTTTTAAACTATTACTGTTCCTTTGATCTCTGATTTTAAATTCAGTTTTTGCTTTAAGTTTCTGGATTCAAAGTAAGAAATCGTGTTGAACGAAATGGCGGAGCTATTTTCTTTTAATTGAATTTGCGTGTTAAGTAAAGAAATGAGATACATGCATTGAAAATAATGGGATTTCTTTTACCCAAGGATGACATTCGAGGTATGTATATTCAAGATGAGTGTGAGAACTTTCAACTCCAAGAAAAAAATATTTTGCCAAATTTGCTTACATTAAATAATTTCAAAGCATCTTTGTTTACCCTAAATTATTCAAAATGTAGTTTAATTAATATAACTTTTCAATTATTCAAATGTTGAAATGGCAAATAAATACTTTTTAATATATTTCATACTTTTTTTCACTGAAATGCAAAATTAATTTAACAGCAAATTAATGTGTAATATATTAAGAAATATAATTGCTTACTCCTCGAGAAATTTCCTTTAATTTTATTTTACTAACAAAAATTTTTTTATCAAAATTCAACCAATATAGTTACAGAGCAGTTTACTTTTTCCACAGTCTATTCATTATTAAGTTATATATTTATGACAAAATGCTAACTTTCTCAATTGATTCCCACAATGCACAATAATTTTTATAATTTAGTATTCTTACATAGACTTTCCTCGTTTGAAATTTTTACCTTAAAAATACACAAAAACCACGAAAAGGTTATTACGGGGGTTCTCATACTCCGTAGAATGTATTCTCATGCACACGTATACTAAGCACTGAACAAAGGCTTAAATAGACTAGCTTAAATAACGGAATCATTTATCTTTCCAAATAAATCTATCCATGTTTATTTCATTTATTTATGTTTTCCTTTTTTTTCTCTTTTCTCTTTTTTCTCCTTCTTTCTTTGTTTCTTTGCCACCAGCCTTCACGCATGTCCGGGTAGTTTTTTATCTTTATTTTTCTTATTTTATTTTTTTTAAAGTAACAACACGATTTTGCTATTCTTACACTTTGTGATCCAAATCTACGTTTTGCTCAGATGAATCTATACCTGATCTTAATTTGGATATTTTCATCAGATCCTCCACACGTGTGATATGAAAAAGATTAGATTTAAATGTGTGCAATACATAGTCTAACACAACAATAAATCATTTTGATGTTTCGCCTTCATATTATAAAGGTTTAATTTTTAATAACGATGCATGACTGTGATTAAGAATAGTACTATCAATAAGCACCGTTCTGAATCACTGAAATATTTCTTATAGAAAAAGAGAAGTACACTGCTGGCCACTGTAAATGCAACACCCTGAAGGAAACATGCAAATAACATGAAATTTACAACATGCATTAGCGGAGGTGAGATATGCAAATGATTAGAATTTCAGCGCAGACGCACATCAAGCGCGCCTGTGGCGCCACTTCAAAGCGTTATTTAAGGCTTGGAGATTTCGACGATTTCAAGTTCGGCAATTGTGTTTATCTTGTGGTTTTTTCAAAAAAACGATCAATTATGCCTCGTCGAAAACAGCGATCATCTTTTGATCAAGTATCCGAGTTCGACAGAGGAAGGATAGTGGCCTACCGAGATTGTGGATTATCTTTCAGGGAAATCGGTAGTCGTGTTGGACGAAACCAAACAACTGTAATGCGGATATGTGATCGTTGGATGCAGGAGGGTACGACGGACCGGCGTGTTCGATCGCATCTACCTCAGCGCACCACTTCACGTGATGACAGGCAAATTGTGCGCATGGCAGTGACGGATCGCTCAGTCACATCACGAACCATAGCACAGCACATGCAGTCTGGAACGCATCATCCAGTGTCTGCGCGTACCATTCGACGCCGTTTACAACAGAGTGGTCTGTCCGCAAGACGTCCATTGCTTTGTCTACCCTTGACGCAGAACCACAGACGTCTCCGCCGCCAATGGTGCGATGACAGAAGGATGTGGACGGCAGAATGGAATGAAATTGTCTTTACTGACGAGTCACGCTTCTGTCTGCAACACCACGATGGTCGCATTCGAGTCTGGAGACACCGTGAAGAGAGGATGCTGAACAGCTGCGTTATGCACCGCCACACTGGTCCTGCACCGGGTATTATGGTATGGGGCGGTATTGGATATCACTCTCGCACACCTCTAGTACGCATTGCCGGTACTTTAAACAGCCAGCGCTACATCTCCGAGGTGTTGGAGCCAGTTGTCCTTCCTTACCTTCAGGGGTTGCCCACAGCCATATTTCAACAGGATACTGCGCGACCACACGTGGCACGCATTGTCCAACGGTTCTTCGTCAATCGCCAGATTGAATTGCTTCCCTGACCGCCTCGCTCTCCGGATCTTTCGCCGATAGAAAACATGTGGTCCATGGTTGCTCTACGATTGACCCAGATTCCATCCCCAGCTGCCACAGCAGATCAACTTTGGCAACGTGTGGAAGCTGCTTGGTCTGCTGTACCCCAAGAACTCATCCAAAGTCTCTTTGAATCAATGCCGAGGCGTGTGGCAGCAGTGATCTCCAACAATGGCGAATATTCTGGCTACTGATTTTGGCGGGAACCACACTTCACAGAAGTCTATAAATTTAATCATTTGATACTTGGTCAACATGTTATCTACAAAATAAATTTTGTTGTGATATCTCTTGTCTTTCTTGGTGTTGCAATTTGGGTGTCCAGCAGTGTAACTTCTATAAGGAGAATTTTGGAGTATCGAGATTTTCATTCCATACTAGAGACGTGTGCAAGAGTTCAGAAAAATAATCATGTTAACAGAGAGATTGAAGATGTTATTTTCACCAATAAATTTGGTTAAATTGTATTAGTTATGAGATACGAAGAGTATTTTTTCATCAGTTAAGCAGGATGTTTTTGCAGTTTTTCGATGCTAACCGTTTGGATGGAAACCATGATATAAAATACAACAGGTAGAAAAGGGGAGTTATTAAAATTTTTGAGAAAACATTTTCCTTTCTTTATTCTGATGAGGGTAAATGGCCAAAACTTTAAATTCGCATATTCACAGATATATGTATCGAACAACATTTCATCATAGTCCATCAATAGGAAGAAAAATTCGCATATTGGGCATGTATTACACATTTTTACCAAGATGAAGAACTAGATGATAGACTATATGTTGTCATGAAATTTCTTTCTTTTGTATCGTACCAGCAAGACACTCACAACAGTATATCTTATTATAGGAGGGAAATATCAAATTTCATGTTTTTCAATGAAGTGTAAAGAATATTTTTTCGTATAGAATTATAAGAACTTTTTTTTCACTTTTCATCAATCCTTCAGGTTGTAACAAGGAAATGTAAATAGAATTTCGAAGTCATACAAAAGCCCATTCAAAATTATTCTACTCTATTGCAATAGTTTTCTAATTAAAAAAAATTAAATATTGCTTTGTAAACAATCAAAGTCCCTGACTCACGAGGGTTCAACATTGCGCTATTGGGGAAATAATATCTCACTCAGTTAAAACCATACTCTGAAAACCACACTTTTTAAATTTCAAATTTTTGTCAGAACTAGCGAATGTCTCGGTACGATTCTGGATAACATCGTACTGGGCGTTTAGTCTGACTAAAAAACGCCGTGCTTTCTAGGTTTAAAAGTATTAAATTTTTCTTTGTCATATGATATTTTTGACTTACGGCAGTAGCCCATCGTATGTTGCGGAGAACTTCTAATCGAAGAAACGACGTCTCTCTAGCACAAAACATAAACTCTGCTCAAAATATATAATCGTATTCGGTATGTATCCTAAACAGCAAAGAAAAATGTGACAAATACCATTTCTATCTTTACACCACTTGTTGTTTCTGTCCTCAATAAGTACCTCAATAATCTTTAGTGGTTGTCTGTTATTGACGTGTGAGAGATTAATGAGTCATTTCTGTCTCTAATTTGAAAAGTTTTACGACAGCAGTATGTTTCCTATGGTTGAACATTGTATTCAAATTACTCATCGCAATTAATAACCGTAAAATAAGCAAAATCTTCAATGATCCATCACTAAAATCCTTCACGTTTGCTGACCATTTGTGCTGTTAACGCTACCTGATGTGTTACAATCTGACGTAAATCTTGGGGCGTCGTTTCTATAGCTTACGAAGCAAGAACTTTTTTACAAATGTGTCCTTTGTGTCGAAATGTCTTTTCTCACAGCATTGAGAAGGACATTTAGTGCAGAAGGGTGGACCCTTCGGTTCCGGGGCTGAATCGCCGCTTCGCAACATTAAACCTGATAATGAGATGTTTTCGAGAACATTTTCTATTCTCTTTTCGTGGCCGTGACCCGATTAGTGTAACAGAATTGAAGGGAAGGGGTAAATATGTTCCCCAAAACATCAAAAACCATTTATTAGTCATTGTGGTATTCGCTAAAACTGATTGCCCTTGTCGCGTTTGAATGGGAGGTATTTCTATCAAGGCATTTTCAACGCTTTCTCTCTTTCAAATGTTATTTTGATTTCTTCCATCAAATAATTTTTGGCAGCCATTTGTGTGTTTTGAAATGAACCATTAAACTAACTATTTGGCATTTTAAAATTCCAGCAAACAAATGGAATTTCCTTTAATGACAAACGTCGTTAAAACAACGAGGGTTCAACAGATGTTGTTCTTTTTAGTTCTTGCAGTACGTTGTCCCTTTTTTCAGCTTATGCACTTGTCATTAGATATTTGCAAAGAACCGCATAAATTGTTGACAATTTTTTATCTAAGAGCACCATACAGTTGAAGAAACATTGCTGCCTTGGTGCCACCTCAATTTTGATCGAGCACCCCAAGCTGCAACATCTGGAGGGCTCACACCTTCTCCCAAACCAGTGGTCTCGTGGAAGGACCAGGTCTATGGATTTAAAGCGCCCATATCCGGCCTAGACACGAAAGTGTTTAATAGCGTTCGACGGAATTGAGCACCCGGGGTCCGAAACCCAACACGCTACCACTAAGCTACCCACCTCCACCCATATGTCGTTCTTTAACAATAATTTAACAAAACTATTCAGTTATGTCAAAATATGTAAAGTATAAGGAGATCTTAAATCTTATCTGCTACATATTATAGAAATACAAATAGGAAAACATAAGATATTTTCTGAACGGAATGCTGAACGGAAGAACATAACTCTTCCTCATTCTACAAGAAATTACTTTCACTTTATAAAACACTGAAAGCACCTGCTTATTTTTATGCTTATGCTTATTATTATTTATTCAAAGCTAAACATAGATCTATCAATCCGATTAATTTCAGTCAAAGTTATCATATACGCCTACAATTAAATAGTACAATCATATTCTTTTGATTTTTTCTAAAAATACGTTCTTATCTAAAAATTAAATGACATCTCTTCAATATTATGAAGAATTTTTGCATTTGTTAAATGAATTTTATTGTGATTTTAGGTTTAATACATTATTGGGTCTTCTATAACTTGATGTGATCTATCCATGAAATATTGTTGCCTTAAGAAGCATTGTTTTTTTTAAATGTTGCTAAAATGAAGTAAATATCAAAAATCCGTTTTGATATCATACGATACTGCTGGGTCAAAACGGGGTAGTTCGGGTAGGAAAATTTTGAAAGCTCATGAAAACAGAGAGCTTGCGAAAGGAAAATCTGTAGATGCTGAAAAGAACCTAAAGTAAGTCCTTGTCTTTCTACACATCATTCCTTTTATTTTATAAAACACTGGAAACAGCAGTTTATTTTTATTAAATTCAAAGCTAAACATAGCTCTATCAATCCAATTTATTTCTGTCAAAGTTATATTCGCCCACAAACAGAAGATACAGTTCCGTTGGATATACTCATCTGTTTAATTCATTTCAAACCACATCCGGTATAACTAACTGTCGCAGTGAAAAACGACATTTTTCGTAGAAAAGAGAGGGGCCAGGTCCCACATGCAGAAAACGACGTGATTAAAAGTGAAAAACGAGTAAAGGAGTTTGAAGAACAGGCAACGAGTCAAGACACAGCTGCGTTTAACGAACGGTTTGGGTTAAGTTGGATACGTTAATGTCATAGGGAAGAGAATATTGACAGTAAAAGGGGCCCAGCTGGTTATAATGAGCTGAGAAGTCGAAAATTGGAGATGTAGATATCCGAAGTTAGGAGATGGAAACGGAAGATAAGAATGTATGAAGTTGACGTCGTTTGTGGATACAGCAGGCGGGCGAAAGGATAGCGTGAGAATATTGGGGTGTGATGAGCACCCCAGATGAGAGAGTATCGATATACAGCCACTTCCCTCCGTGATGTAGATTGGAGCAAAAGGAAAGGGGTAAAAAATATGACGTCCAATGATAGGATGACGAGGGACTCATTGGTTATTGGGTGTCGCCAATGATGGCCCAGGGCGAAGAAGCCTAAGTGAAATTAAGAGAAAAGTAGAATAGATTGATGACAGAGAGATCTGAAAAAGCAACAGAATCGAGAGAGCTGACAAGAAAAGCAGTTGGGCGCTGAGCAGCGGAGAACTGATTGCTAGGATAGTTGATAAATAGAAGGAAAGGCCGCAGCCGATTGAGCATGGCTTATTGACAAGCCCACATTAATAGTCGTCTGGAGGAAGGAATAGATGGAATGACGAGGGAAGAAATAGATGCAGGTCACCAATTCCAAAGGCGAGAAACACGCAGCAATTAATGTCAGGACGTCGAAGTACTCAACACCCCAAAAGTCTGCAGACGCCAGCCCCTGGTACATAGGCGAGATGTACAAATCATTGATGCCCAATGCATGAGAAGTGACCAGTAGATTGATGAGCGCCCGCACCAAGCCGAACCAGACGCAATCTCACCGCCACCAGATAAGCGCATCACCTCGATGACCCTTGCCCTAAACAGAGAAGGCCCTCTTCAAGATCACCGGGGAGTTGAACCTGTCTCTAGTCGACATCCCCCGTCGAAGGTCCCGGTAGCCCGAGCAAGACCTGGCTGTGGCACGATTAACCAATAGGAATGAGGCGCATTTCTCCGGTCTCTATTGTCCAAGGAGAAGACCTGTATTGTTCCGGCCACCCAAGGTAGGGAGAAATTTAACGAATTTATTCTTTATCAATGCTCAGAATTTAAAAAGGATTACTGAGTTAGGTTAAATAAGAGAATTGCGTAGGTTAATGACGGGAGCAATTATAATTGATGTTATATATGTTGCTATAGATATATATCACTGGTGTGTTTAAAAAAATTGTGTATTAATGTATATGTTTAAGAAGTGAATTAATAATTGGTAGCGGATTCCAATTGTGAGATAATGTATTAAGGTATATGTTTAAGAAATGAATTAATAATTGATAGTAAATTGCACCGTAGAATTAGTGTATTAAGGTATATGTTTAAGAAGTGATTTAATAATTGGTAGCGGATTGCCATTGTGAGATAATGTATTAAGGTATTGTTTAAGAAAGGAATTAATAATTGATAGTAAATTGCACCGGAGAATTAGTGTATTAAGGTATATGTTTAAGAAGTGAATTAATAATTGGTAGCGGATTGCAATTGTGAGAAAGTGTATTAACGTATGTGTTTAAGAAATGAATTACTAATTGGTAGTAAATTGCACCTGAGAATTAAGGTATTAATGTATATGTTTAAGAAGGGAATTAGTAATTGGTAGCGGATTACAATGGTGAGATAATGTATTAACGTATGTGTTTAAGAAATGAATTAACAATATTGGTAGCAATTAGCAAACGAGAAATATGACTATAGATTAGTGTAGGAGGGTGCATTGGAGAAATGAAAGTGTAATCGATATATGTTTATGTTAATATGTTTGTTTAATAAATTGATTCATATGTATACATTTGAGTAATCACTCATTATCATGATATATTATTCCAAGTACTAACCACTATACAATAACCCTATTACACTAACTTAGTTTTATAAATCTTACACGATTTTTACCTCCACTTATAAATGTTTTCATCTATAAGTGGAGTATTATATATGGATCCATTAGTGGAGTATTATATTCATTTATAAGTGGAGTGTAAGTATGTATTTCAATTTCCCATGCATGAAAAGTTAAATTACGTGGGGAAGTAAGTGTATCCATTCAATCAAATTCTTTTTATTTGTTTCTCAAAATACTATATATATATATGAATGAATATAGTGTGTGTGTGTGTGTGTGTGTACTTATTGACTATCGAAAGATTAAAACGATTATTAATCACTAAAACGAATGATTAATTACGTTAATCATACCGTTTTAAGTTCACCCTTTTCCAAGCGAATCCTGTGAGTGAGGCTGTAAATTAATAAATTCCTTTTAATAAGTAATTCCTTCAACATAAATCATCAGTTACATCTTTCTAAATAAAGTGTTCATCGTAGTACGGTTAAAACGCAGATCTATGATTAATATCTTTGTCATAAGCTGTGTTTATTACCTACATGCATTTACTATGCGCATACGATGTGCATATATTATTTATGTGCATTTACTACATGCATGTGTTTTACCTACAATAGAAGATGATTACCATGCGGGTATCTCCCCTTCCCGAAGCACACTTAAGCTTTTTCGCGTTTGTGAAAGACCTACATATTACTGTCTGTCTTCGTTTAACCGAAAGAAATCCGAAGAGAATTTTTGCCTTGTTAAGAATCAAGCGAAAAGCGAAAATAGCATTGAGGGTTTGGTTTTGCAGAATTAGGTGTAGACGTAAGGGCCCCGCATGTTCTGACATACTCAGATGATAATGAGATTCCAATGTATAACTTTCCTCTCTCTTTTCTCAACCTCTAGTCAAAGCAATCTTCGAAGACCTAGCCTAAGGCCGGAATTACACTATAAAAGTTCTTTGACAAAGATATTTTATAAAACTTATTTCTATCTTTGAATAAAAGTTATACATAAAGGAAATGCTATGACCTCAAAATACTCCTATTACACTATAAAAGTTCTTTGACAAAGATCTTTCATAAAACTTATTTCTATCTTTGATTCATTTAATTTCAATTAACTATAGAAGTAAGGTGGTGACATTCCTGAGGAATTCATCACATTTAATGACAGCTATCCGACTTTAAATACATGTTTTGGATATTCATTTTAATTTTGGGGGCTTTAAGCCTACTTTATAATCTCCTTTAAAGTTATTTTTAAAAAGCCTTCTTGGTCAGCACCTAGAGCCTAAGAGGAAACGCCATGCAACATTTCAGCCTCGTAGGCCTTACGGTTTCAGGCATACAGTGATCACTGTGTTTTATTTTGAGGGTATAAACTCCTTATAATCCCCTTAAAGTTTGAACTTTTTAAAAAATATTTCGTAGTGAACCCCTAGGGTTCAAGAGCAACCTCTATTCCAAATTTTAGCTTTCTGGAGCTTATGGTTACAGAGATACAATTATCAGTCAATTAGTGTTTAATTTTTGGGGTAAAATCTCTTTTAAACCCCATTAAAGTTTGAATTCTTTAAAAATATTTCTTAGTAAGCACTTAGGGTCTTAGGATAACCACCATGCAAAATTTCAGCTTCCTAGGCCTTATGGTACCAGAGATAGTGTTGTTTTTTTTTGGGGGGGGGGGGGACTGAACGCCTTAAAATTCGAGCTTTAAAAAAGATTTATTGGTGTGCACCTAGGGCTTCAGGGGAACCCCCATACAAAATTTTAGTTTCCTAGGTCCTATGGTTCCAGACATAAGGTAGGGGGTTTTCTGAGGGAGGGGGCTAAACCCCTTAAAATTCGAGGTTTTACAAATAGATTTATTGTGCACCTAGAGCTTAAGAGGAACCACCATAAAAGATTTCAGATTCCTAAGCCCTTTGATTCCAGAGATACAGTGGGGGTTTTTTGGGGGGAGGGAGCTAAACCCCTTAATATTTGAACTCTTAAAAAAGATTTATTGGTGTGTACCCAGGGCTTAAGGGGAACCACCATACAAAATTTCAGCTTCCTAGGCCCTATGACTCCAGAGATACAATGATATTTTTTTAGAGGGGGAGGGAGTTAAGCCCCTTTTAACCCCTTAAATTTTGTATTTTTCAAAAAGATTGTTTAGTGGGCACCTAGGCCTTAAGGGGAACCACCATACGAAATTTCAGCTTCCTAGGCCCTATGGTTCCAAAGATACAGTGGGTCTTTTTTAGAGGGGTAGGGGGTTAAGCCCCTTTTATCCCCCTTGAAATTTGTATTTTTAAAAAATATTTCTTAGTGGGCACGAAGAGCTTATGAGTAACCACCATGCAAAATTTTAGCATCCTAAGACTTTTGCTTCGAAAGATTTGCGCTTTTTTAACATACTCATTTTGAATATTTTTCGTGCGTTACTGTTTTGTCATTAGTAGGAAATTTTTAATTAGAGCTAAAATTATTTCGAATCGAAATCATGTTCTTCCTCTGCCGTGTTTTCGAGATATTTGTATTTTTTTAACATTCTATTGCTCGAGATGTTGTTTGGAACTTCCGGGCACCGAAATATCTATATATATAAAACGCGTAGGTATGCGGCACAAAAATCGACGATATTTCTACACTCCGAATGGCAACGGCTGTAACTACCGGTTGTAAACATTAGCGGCTGTCCGCAATTATAAGTGAAGATATTTTCCCAGCAATTTATTATTTGATATGATTAAGTAAAGGTATCTGAATTTTGAAAATAGTTCATACAGAGAGTGATGTAACCCACACTATATTTTAGTACTTTCTGAATTTTTACTCCATTTTATAAGTGATGAAATTTTCCCAACATTTTGTTATTTGATATAATTAAGTGTAGATATATGAATTGGGAACAATAGTACATACAAAGAGGGATGTAATCGAGACTATATTTTAGTACTTGCTGAATTTTTACTCCATTTTTTAAGTGAAGAAAATTTTCCCCAACAATTTCTCATTTGATGTAATGATAAAGTGTAGATATCTTTAATTTGAAAAATAGTACATATCGAGAGGTAAGTAATTTTTAAAATCATTGGTGTTGGGTTTCTTAGTCTTATCTTTAACTCTGTTCTGAAGTAATTTAA
This sequence comes from Dolomedes plantarius, assembly GCA_907164885.2. Lineage (NCBI taxonomy): Eukaryota > Metazoa > Arthropoda > Arachnida > Araneae > Dolomedidae > Dolomedes > Dolomedes plantarius. Next base: position 158,877,742 of record OU015492.1, read on the forward strand.
ATTCACATTTTTAATCACGATGTTTTAGAATCAGTCTTTTAGTGATAGTGAATTTAGCAATGATTATAAATGTTTTAGCTGAGGTCCCACTACTCCTTAACAACTTATATTTATGAAGACAGGTAATGGTAACATTCCTTACTTATGTTACTTTCAGTTGAGTTGTTTTGCAAAAGAAAATATAAAACTAAAAGCGACCATGCTGGTCGCGCAGCGGCTAGTTTTATAAAAATATAGGACGAGGAGCCAAACTTTGATAAAAGAACTTTTATAAAAGTTTTTTTATCAAAATTGAGATATTACAGTGTCATATTTCTCGTCCAAAATGTTTTATAAAAGATCTTTGTCAAAGAAATTTTATACTGAAATATTGGCCTAACTCCCGATGACATTATAATCTGGTGTGTCCGATTCTGGATGAGCCAACAGTTGTTTCCTCTTTCTTTAGACTGCGTATTTACAATGTTCAGATTTTACTGTGTCAGAGTTATCGTTTATGTGTTATTTTGTGCCATTAAATAAGCTATTTCTGAGGTTTGAGAACACTAAACATATTTTAACTCATAAATTAAAGGTGATTTCTTTTTCTATTTGCGCTATTTCAACTTTGCACAGTTTTCTCCAGGTGTCCTATATTATTGAACGGAAGTAAAAACTTGCATTTAGTTTAGTATAATACATTTTTGAGAGATAAACAGTTCATTACATGTCAATAGTATGAAAATTTTAAAGATCTTTCATAGATTTCGCGTTCCACCAGAACTCAAGCACCTGTTTAGACAGATAATAAGATAGCTAGGTATATTAAATACATGAAATATTCTTATTGACATTCCCATACTGTGTGGTATGTATGACTCACGCATGCTCCACTTGGCAATCTTATTCGTTTCGGCACAATACCCGATCCGTTACAATTATCAGACACATTTTTCCCTCTTCAATAAATTTTCACTTCTGTTCAATTAAGTCACGCTTTTCCTTTGTAGACTTAATGCTTGCATTTTTATGCGAGCGCTTGCGTTAACTGTTTTAATTGAAATGGAGGAAGTAATTACAGAGTAGTCAACCATGTGATAAGCTGTGGAGTATTGGATGGATGCTAAGTAGTTCCTGGATTGTAAAATTTTAATGTACTTCAAATAATTGAAAATTTTTAATTTATCATTTCTGGGAAAACTTTCTAAAAACTTTTAATTTCGTCTAAACTGCGTAAAAGACATTCAAGATATGCCAGAGCATATTTGGTCATAGTAACGTCGGCGGAAATTCCTGGTGTTCTTAAGCAGACACAAGAGTTAATTCCACTCGAATAAATTTATTCATAGCTATCAAATAAACCGCCAGAATCCAAACAATTAACCTTTAATTTATATACTATGGTTTTTCCAGCTTCAGTTTGTTTCGTTTATTTTGTTATTTTTCATAATATTGCTTTTTCCAGGTGTTTCTGACACAGTTCTGTAATGTTCCTCATCGTTTCCTTGTAGCTTTTGTAAAACAAATATTTTATCTTGATTTCGGATATAAGTTATCTAAAATTGCCTCTCTGTCTTTTCGTTACTTAATACTATAGAAACAATTCCCAGGTTACCATATTTTCAGGCATACCATATTTCTACAAATATAGCACCCCTAAAATACTAACTATATTCGAGGCTAGCTAAGCCAGCAGCAAGTCATGGCTAGAGTTCCTGACATGTTTACTGTCTTTATTCCTATTCGAGCAAATTTTGTAGAAATAAACTATCAATATAGGGCATCTTTTCATAGTGCAGTAAACATAAAGAGTGCTTAAATTCTAGTTTTCATTATTGTACTAAGCGAATGCAATTAAAATATCGCTAAATATAAGAATTACTATTAATTTGCAACATTTAAATAAATTTTGCATTTCCTATACTAGAGGTGAGATAACCAAGGTTCTGAACATAAGATACATCATCTTATTGAATTCGGCTGAAACAGAATAAAGGGACGTTTCCTAAAGGGCCTGGGATTAGAGCATTGTAATGATAGGTATTTATCATGTTTAGCTTGCATCACTCAATCCCACGACTTCCTGATTAGCTCGCAGTAGGTGACACTTTAGATTGTCCCTAATTTTGGGTGAATGTCAGATGAAAAGATGTCATTAATTGATTGTCTTAAACTAAAAATTCAATTCAAAGGTTACCAAGTTTGCAAAAAATTGTTTTATAAAGTAAAAATATTAAATTTTGCTAATTAGAACTATGGCCGCTTTTAATTAATATTCCTTACAAAGAAAATCATAAAAAGAAAATAAATTAAATGGAAATTAAGACTGATGAAAATATTGTTGATAGCCCAACTTGGGATTAAATATGAATAAAGTAATACACATGGAGAGTAATATTAAATGTGTCTCATCGAAATATTTAATTACTTCCAAACATGTAATACTTTAGGAACCTATAATGACACATTTCACAAGATTAACGAATAAAATAGACAATTATTTACCTCTATTATATTGGGGAATAAGCCATGAATTTTCTTACAGTTTTACACTCCATAATACAATTAATTTTTAGGTAAAACGTGTTGTTTGTTACATCAATTAATTCAGAATTTGTTGGAAAATAAAATGGGCTAGCAAAAAAAAACTATTTTTGACAAATAGGCGATAATATATTAGAGCTTTGATCACTCTATGAAATTGCTTTCCCGAAAATAATGTTATGATATTTAAAATACTTTTACATATAACTAAACTGTCTGGTAATTGCATATTAAAATATTTTACTGCATTTTAAAATACTTTTACTAACTAAGTTTAAAAATAATTTTCAAGAAGCTCAGTTTAAAAAAAACTTACTTTACGTAATATCCTCCCATAAATTACTTTTCCAGACATAATAATAAAAGCTGCAAATGAGGAATAGGTTCTCAATAAAATATATAAATAAGTTAAGTGAAGATTATATTCTCTTTGGTATTTTTTATTAATATCCAGATAAAAATGACTTCATTTCCATGGTTTAAAAGCCTGAGTATTTATATTCAAAATTAACTATCAAAATTCTTAAATTCCGTATGTGTATTTTTAGAAACAAAAGCAGAGTATCATGTTATAAATGTTTCATAAAAAATAAAACAAAAGGGCTTAAAATTCCTTTTTCTTACAATTTTTGAAAAGAGAATGAAAACTATAAAAGCTTAAGTATTAAAATATAGGATTAACTATCACAATTCTTAAATTTCTTTTGTGTATTTTTAGAAATTATAGCAGATTTAAAGATATTTTAAAAATTATTCAGAAACAATAAAAAAAGACTTCAAATTGATTTTTCTTATAATTTTTGAAAAGGGAATGAAAACTATCAGTAACACATCTGAAACTCCTCAACTCCTTCCAAAATCTCAGCACTAAAGACATTCAATATTTTTGAGTGAGAGACTACTACACGGGAGGGTTAAATACGTTATAACAGTGTTTGGCGTTTACAGCATCTTAAACCTGTTCTTGGTAACTTGGCATTACATGATTGTAAAGTGTTTTCAGATTTAAAAAAAGATATGTACCAGAGTCTTTGCACATATTTTTCTAATTTGTTTACATCATCTTAAACCTGTTCTCAAACTTGTTCTTGGTAGTACATGATTGTAAAGAGTTTTCAGATTAGAAAAAGATATGTACCAGAGTCTGTGGGTTCAAGTCCCACTGTTGACATGAATGGTCGGAATCGGCTTTAAGGTGACTGCCTACGTTCAGAGCCAATTTTTTAAATAATTTTTTTAAAGAATTTTTTGGTCTTTTACGGTAAAATAGCACTTAAAATTTAAAAAAAAAAACTTACCTGTAAATATCATACTTTTTTAAGAAATTGGTCAATTTGAAGTAATTTTTAATGAAATTTATCCAAAACGCCTATCACTCTGCACAAAATTCTAATGCTACTATTTTAATTTCCTTCTCACACATGATACATATGACAGTTATATTCAAAATGACCTACAATCTAAGAGAAAATTTTAAAATTCAAAAATAACACAGACAATTTTATGTTCCAATATGAAAATTTTTCCCGATTCGTCATTCCTTTCCTTATAAAAAGAGCCACAAATAAAAAAAACTATTTATTATACATCAATTATTGTAAGTCATTTCATTAAAAATAGCTTCTAAAACATTTCATGAAAATTTTATCAAATTATATGCTTTATTATGTGAAATATCATGATAACAGTAGAGATTTGTGCTAAAAAACATAATTCTAAGAAAAACGCTTTTAAAGTTGTTTGTCACTTCAATTTTGTAGCAGATGATGTTTTTTAAAATAGCTATAACTCTGCTTCTTATTGATGTAGAATGAAAATCAAAACGGTTTTGAAAAGAGAAAAGATTGAATTACACGATTCTTGCAAAGAATAAAATTGACCAAAATTGTCAAAAAATGACATTTTCAACGTAAACAGTCACCTTAAGCAGTAGTCCGATCTAATTAGCCCTCGTGTAGCAAAATTGACCATAGTGCTCCCAACCCTTCAACCATCCTAGAAAAAGATAGTTAGTTAGTTTTGGAATTTGTATTAACATTAGAAAGTAGGTTAAACATGCGAAAGGGGACTTTAATTTGCTTAAGGAACTCTCCGATGATGCCTTAGATCAATATCAACCATATATCGTTGTCAAGCTTTCAAGACCTTCAAGCAGCAACCGTGAGTCGACAAAGAACGTAAGCTTGCAAAAATATGAATGACCTCGAAATTCTTCCCAAAATTATTTTCTTCTGATTTTCCAGTCCTAATTAAGGAGAGACATATTTCAAATCAAAAATTTAAACGGCCATATTTCCCACAGAGGCTTTTAAAAAATAGCTGATACAAACAGAAGTAAAACTAATTCTCTGTCAAGAAATAAATCCCTCTGAAAGCGTGCTTATAAGATGACTGAACACTTTCTTTCAGAAAACTCAGTGCTTGTTTCCGATATAATGACATCAATTTCTTTACCTGCTGTTTCACCATCCTTTGATAATAAGATTACCTTAACACGTAATTTAATTTGGGAAAATCAAATTCTATCTTCACTTTCAGTTTATTTTTTCCCTAATAAGTGATGTTTCAAAATCGGTCATGGTCAAAAGAAAGAGAGTAAACACATGTACTCAAAGGCATCTCATTATCTGGTGTAATCTTGCGAAGCAGAATTATAGGCTAGAAATAGGAAATTTTTTTAACGTAATATCTTCACGATATCTCAGTCTTGAGGGAAAGTAAGATTGTAAAACAATGGGCTAGTAGATCTCTCTCTCTCTCTCTCTCTCTCTCTTTTGCCGCTTTGTTCGCATAGTAATGACGATTACGCTAAGAATATCTCGAAAACGGAAAGCAATTTCGTAAATGGTGCAGACGCAACGCTTCTGAGAAACTTTTAAAGAGCGTAAATAACAGACTTCCTTATAATATTCTTGGAACGTGAATTTTCGTTTATGAATATCCGTTGCGATTAAAATATCATAAATATTAAGTGATATTAGGAATTGTTTTTAAGCTCATTCACGTGCTGGGCTGTAAACAATATCATAACTCATAATTTTTAGCTTTTTATTCATAAATTGAGTCGAGGCATTGCTACAGGTGGGCAAAGAGCCAATTTTCCCGGGTAAAAGCAAGAGGGAATGCAAAACCCATGTGTAAAATATAAACCAACACAATAATATCAACGTTTATTTATCTTAAAACTGGGTAGGTGAGGAATAACTTTAATATTGCTTTTAGTTTATCTTCTCCCTTCTTATGCCCTGGTACTGTTTACGCGCCTAGAATATAACAATTACAACAGTCAAGGGATGAAACTCATGATGATGAAGTAAAAATTTGCATTTTTAAATATGTATGATATGCCAGTAAATTTACTTCAAAACATATTTTTCCAAATCTGTATGTAAAATCACAAGGGATATAAATTCCCATTTCCCAAATTTTAGAAGTTACTTCTTTCAGTAGGATATCTTCCCTTTACATATTACATTCAATACATATTACAAAAATTTTCACTACATAAGATAAATAGTTCTTATATTGTTTTTCCCTCAACTTTCTTTGTACACCATTTTCCCTTTTCTTTGCTTTTATACTGATAGGGATTGAAATCTTTTGCTTAAACATGCTTAAACTCTCTTTCAAATATATCCAAATTATAGGTAAGTGTTATGAGAAAGGGAAGGACAATATGAACGTATTGTAACGTAAATATTTTAATACGATAGTAAATTTTTAAGATTTCTGATTCCCAAATTCTAATTTTTCTTATGCGAAAAATTACTTTACTTGGACCATGCCAAGAAGTACCTGCCGTCAGAGACAAGTGTCTGCCTCATTAAATAAAAACCTTTACTTAGACCTGTACAGTCATAGATTGTCAAAGACAGCTTGTGAGCCTTCTAAGTACATATTACATGCAAGTTAAGTTTGTTGTTTTAATATATGTTTTCGGCAAAATATAGGTCCGTTTGTACAAAAGAAAAAAAACCTCATTTTATTCTCTCAAAGAGGTTTCGCTCATTACGTGGCCAGCTTAAATATAATATATCCCACAAATACACTAAATCATTCTGACATAGAAAAGGAAATCTTCCTCTCTCCTCTAGATAAATAGTAGCTGTATCTTAAATATATATATCCATTTTCAATTCTTCTAATGATGTTGTTGAAGTTTATTACGATTGCCTGATTTAAGTTTTTCTAGAATTTTGTATCAGCTAATGAGCATGATTGGAAAAGTAAATGATTTTTTTAATATTTGTAATACTTGGTAACGTCTAAAAGCACAGCCAAATAATTTCTTTCACTCTTTTTTTAAAAACTCGAAAATCGAACCGGAACCTCTTGTGTATCTATGCAAGAAGATTTGTTGACACCATCAGACTTAGCTATTATCTTAATAGACCCCATTCATTTATCCTAGAGATTGAATTTAATGAAAGAATAAGCTAATTTCGCAAGGAGGAAGTTTTTATGAGGAGTTTGGTAATTTGATATAAATTTTAAACTTAAAGAAAACTTCAGTTGTCAGCAATTTTAGTTGTTATTTGATTCCCAACAAAAAAAAAAGTTCACCACTTTCTAGGGAAGCTTTGCTTTTAACTTTCCCAAATCCTTCATTTATTCCTATCTAAAATGGAATGTAATGCGATATGCTGGGGGCAGTCCACTTTAAGGAACGAGACAGGAATTCTCGTTCCTTACTTTCCAACCAAGAGATTACTGAAGACCAAGATTTCAGTAATTCAAAAAATCCAATTATTGACAGAATAATTAAAGCCCTTGAAAATCTGTTTCATAACTTCTGGCAATATATGAGTTTTATCTTGTTTTGTTTCTTTGAATATACTTTAGTGAGGCCCCTTAATCAAAGACGATCATTAAAAAGAATTTTTTTCCTAAAAGAGGGGTTCCGCAAGAAAGGGGGCTCAGATGAAATATTTCTAGAGTAGTTTTCTTTAGAAACTTTTGAAAACGAACATAGAAATTCCTTACTGATTTCAGTGTCTATTGATTATTTGTTCAGTGTCTATTGTTGCAATCACATCACCATTAATTTTGTTTTTTGAAATTGATATGCGGAAATAAATTCTTTTGTCTAAGCTTTTTGTCCAAGCACTGTAGAGTCATACGCTGAAAGTTCCAATAACATCCCTCTAGTGGTTCTATATGTGGAACTGTGAAAATTCCGTCCGCATCAGCTGTCGAATGTTGACCTTCGACCTACGACAAATTAAATAGTAAAAAAAAATCCTTCCTTAAAACCACATAAATTAAATAATTCTAATTTTCCGATGGGGCAGACGGTTCTTGGACGTTATCCTTACCGCCATACGACACCACGGTTTTACTGGCCACTGTTTTGGGCGCACCGTAAAGGTGGACCGGCATAACCCCCCTATGGGATGGTCCCATAATTTTGAACCGAGTCAAGTGGCGAGACCGTAACACTTGATCCCGCACCTCCAGAGGTAAATTTGAGAACTTGGAGGACATTGCAGCCACGACATATTTTACGTGCCCCGGCCACCATTAGTGAACACGGCAGTAAATTTTGTCAGCTACCGGCATCAAACTAGAGACGTTTAGATCCCTGGCTCATTGCTTTTAATGCAAATGGGCCACCGCGCCCAGAATCATTCTAATATAAACCTTACCAATTTTCTTGTTCATAATTGAATTGCCTAACTGATGGCCAAACGTTTTAAGTTCAAGTCGAATTTATGCTATTAAATATTATACATCGTTTAGAATAAAATGTTTAAAATTAGATGTGTGCCATTATGAACAGTTTAAAAATGATCGATTAACGCAGTTTTCAAAAATAGTGACTGCTTGAGGTATTTTAAGACAGTGACGCGGTTAACGAAATGCCGCAGTCCACAAAAACTGTCCGCAACAGTAAATAACTTTATGGATAGACATTTTTACTGCGGAGATAACACACTCTCTTATAGTACAGAAGAATTTTACAGAACCTTAGGATTATAAAGCATCATATGACTCAAAAGAAAGGGTAAAATCTTCCCAGGTACATAAGATTAAAAAAAATTGTCTACTTTAAATTTTTTCATCGTTCTGGTTATTACCATTTATTCGGTAAATCTACTTGCTCTGTTTTCTGTATTTAACTATGTAATTGATAAAACTGAATGTTCAAAAGCTACACTACGTGGATCACATCATTGTAATGAACCCCAATATTTACCCTTACATCTTCAATCGGTTTATAAATTTTCTACATTTTTCTTTATTTCATTCATTTATAAAGAGGCATAAAAGTTCATACTTGGTGTCTAATTGTATGAACTCGTTTTAATCTCATTTGGCTAATCATAACGCACCTCCACTCTGCGCGAACTACTGAGAGGTACTTCCTTACTGTTTTCATTTTCAAATATTCTACCCGATAATTTAGAAGTGACACAGGAATGTTTACTGAATCAAACGGAGTCTATTAGCAAACTCAACAAAAATTCGCTAAACCTTTTTTGTTACATGCCTTTCTATTGTGCACTGATGTGTTCCATCCATTCATAGACTTTTACACAATGGACTTTCCGGTGTTTGCAAAATCAGAGCGTAAACCCAGACTGCCTCCCTATGCAGTTTACTTGGCCCAATGAGGGTCACATCGTCACGCACAGCGGCCTTACGCTGCAAAATACCTAATAGCTTACGTTCATTAACCGATTTTCAAGAATCTTAGTTCTGCTTACATAAGATAAACGCAATCAGAATCTTTCATTTCTATTTAGAATAGAATAATTATTTATGCATAGGTTTGAAAATTAAAAATACTTGTCATAGAAGACAATTATATCGACATTTGAAGAACCTGAGCCTCTTTCATTCTTTTGTAAATATCTGTATATTGCTATAATTACAAGATAAAAAGAACTTTTTATATACCACTTTTTTAAATTTTCTGTTGAATCATATAGACTTGACAATTCTATGTATTAATAAATACTTTTTTTTAAATTTTTTGATGAATTATCCCAACAACTTGAAAGAAAATTATCGCCCTACACTGTGCACAAAATGCAAGGATGTACCGTGTACCACGCAGTTGTGTACCTCGGAAAAAGACTCTTCGCCAAGGGACAGGCTTACGTCGCATTAAGCCGAGTTAGAACCTTGGAAGGACTGCGCATCGAAGAGTTTGACTGCTCCAAACTTACTGGAAAGACCTCTTATTTCGCCAAATCACAATTTTAATATTTTCCCATTTAATTATTTTTTACTTGTATTTATTTTCATTTTTCTCTCCTTTTCTCTCTTAATTGCACAAACCTTCACTTAATTATTCTATTTCATTTTCTTTTATTTAATTTTAATCACTTTTTAGTCGTTTCCACTATCCACAGACTTTATAAACTGCTAACTTTTATCATTTTTTTAAACTTTTTGCACAATATTTTTGCCAACAAACTAAATTCACATGTATTCTGTTTTCAAAATCGTCAAACGCCGTTACGCAAAAGTGCAAGCATTGAATTCGATCGAAGCGCCACCTTGCGAATTTTTCTGCTTAAAGATGGCTAAAAGTATTGAAAGAATGCATCTTCATCATGTTCTGAGCTATTCTAAAAGTTTCAAATGTCTAGTTAGGCGGGAAGTTAATTAAAAATCGATTGCAAGATTTATACTGGACAAACAAGAAAGCGAATTAATAAAAACGTGGTAAAAACTCTGAATTAGTGTGTAGTTCCCTTCCACAAAAACTGCATAGTACAGTTTACGAGTGTCAAATGCAGTACAAGTTCACTATAGCCTGGGCTCGAGGTAGCCCAGTGGTGGCGCGTCGGCTGTCGATGCTGAGGGTGCTTGGATCGAATCTCGACAAGTGCCATGAAATACAACCTTGTCTAGGCCAGATATGGGCACGTCAAATCCGTAGGCCGGAAAGTTCCTCTATGAGTAGGGGTACGTAAATTTCGCATAAAAAATATCGAAATTTTGCAAAAAAAAATTACAATATATAAAATTTCGCATTTATTTGAAAAAAAATAAAAAATATAAATTCCAAAATGTCGCATTTACTTTAAAAAGATCACAGTTTTACTTACTTGGTTATGTAAATATCAAAATTCTTAGTTAAAAGCTAACATTGTAGTAGTCTCCACATTTTCTTCTTTAAGTCTTTATCAATAAGTAATAAGCAAATTTCGAGAATGAGATCGCTCAGGTCCCTTAAAGACACTGGGTGGTCTTAGATAAGCTATCATGTTAATAGATTATTGCTATTATTAACATCGGATAATAATAATAATAATTTATTATTAATAAATTATTACTGTTATTACCCAATTTCGCTTAAAAAGCCTTTTATCACCGAGTTTTCGCCGAAAAGTAGTAAGAAAAAAAAAATTTGCATTTATTCGCTCATATCGGCAAATTTCGCATTTACTCGCATCTATTTCATAAATACGAAAGTTACGTATTCCTATCTATAAGGTCAGAGAGGGGGAAAAGGGTACGATCCCCCCCCCCGGCACCTGGCTAAATTTGACCCTTGTAATGCCATTAAAAACCGGGGCCACACATCTCAGCCCGCTAGCCTATATAGACCTGGTCTGAAATAAATTCCGGCCAGTGGGCATTAGAAACTCCAACAGCAACTACTGCTGCCGTACTTGTACATTAACATGGTGTGATGAAGCGCTTTCGATTTGAAAGAAAAATTAAAATTTTTAGAGAGATAAAGTGATCGAAGGCTGTTTTCATCACATTTCGGTTAGAATGCTAGGAAGCCGCCTTTGATTAGAGGACGGAACAGTAGTCTGTACGCTTAGCCAATTTAAAAGCGGCGGTGCGCGATAGGGGGTAGGTGATTCCAGACGCAGATAAGGAGATGGCACCAGGGTTTGACATTAAAGTAAAATACCCTATTGTAAAGGATTTATTGGACCTGTAGACCGCAAAACACGTGGACTGGACTTTGGGTGGTCTCTGTATGACGTAATTAAGACGTGCATGGGTTATGGGATTATCCAATCCGAGAAATGAAAATGGAGGCTAAGTGGTGGATTTTTGAAAGCTTTCCTGAATGGATTAGGAGTCACGAGAAGGCGTGGACTTTGTTATAAAAAAATAAATAAATAGAAGACTTAGAGTTTTTTTTTCGAGGATTCTCTTCTGCGTGCGGGCCCGGTTGACTTTTCCCGGTGCTTTAGCATTGCAGGGGGATGAAGAGATTGGAATTTCAAAACGTCTGAGACCGGTTGAGCATTCCCGGGAGTTGTCCGACAGTACGAGAAAGAGGTTTCGTTTTCCGGAAACCGGTTGATCTTTCCTAGTGCCTTAGCATCGAAAGTGATGAAAAGATTGGCAGTTTTAAATATTGGAGATCCGGACGAGTCTTCCCGGAGCTGAGAGTGATTTTGAGCAAGAGGATAGAAACGGGGTTATAGAGAGGATGCGCCTTAATGTTGGAGATCTGGTCGAGTCTTCCCGGAATTGAGCGTGACTTTGGATCAAGAGAAGTCGATGTCATTATTTTCCTGATGAGTGCCCCATCATTTTGAAAAGAGTAGAAGAATACCCACGACAGCCTAGAGACGCAGCGCACCCACTACCTAGAAGGAAGAAGCGATACCCCATGCCTAAGCAGAGCTTCGACGCCAGAGTCCCAGTGCGACATCATCAAAATGAGTGAGTGAAAATCATTTTGTTTTGTTCAGACCCCACCGAGCTAAATGAAAGATTAGTGCGGGAACAGTGTTTTTTGTAAAGATAATTTTGATAAATAGGAGTTCTTGGCTATGAGTTAGTTTAATAATTATATGCTCCCTGAATCCAAAAGGTGTAGATTTAATTAAATACATGTCATTCGATATGAATCGAGGAGAAAATGCTAAAAGATTAGTAAAATGTGTAAACTGTGTGCGAAGATTTGGTAATTCAGTTTTTTTTGTAAATAGATAAGGTTGTAAATAAATCAATTTTATTTTGTTACATTGGAGTCAGTCATCTTTATCTTCGCAGTTGACCTAAAGGAAAGTTATTACCTAGTTATTAGAAGCAAAGTTATTTGACCTGATCGTTTGCCAGAATGTCTAGAACCTTGGGTTGTATTCAACCAAATAAATAAAAAAAAACACAACGCACCCAAATACCTATAAATTATAAATAATTTGTACTAACCCAAATAATATACGAATCTCGCCCAAAGAAATAAATAATTTTAAGACAGGCAACACGACAAATGGTCCCGACCAGGATAATAAAAATAATTTGTGTTAGGCTAGAATCGTGAAAATTTTTTTTTGCGTTACAAAAAAAAACAGTTACAGTTTTTTTTTTTGTCTTTAAGAAATTTTTTTTGGTCTTTACAAATTTTGTATAGAAGGGAGCAGCGCGTAAGAATTTTTAGAGCGGGAGTGTTTTGAAAATATGTTCGTATATTTGCCACAATTATTATTATTGAGTGTAATTTTGTTTTGAAGAGTGTGACAATATTGATTTTATGTTAAGATTGTTTGAAGTGTGAATATATGAATGCAAATATTTTAATTTTAACTAAGTGAATTAAAGAGTGTTTTTAGAAAGAGTTCGTTGAGTTGGTTAAAGATAGATAAGAAATACTTATGTTATGATTAATATGAAATGTTTAAAATTTATGTATATTGTAGATATTGTAGAGATGATAGATTGAATTGAGGTGTATTTTTGAAAAATATTTTGAATAAGTTAAGAGTAGTTGATGACAGAAAATATGTTTGATATCAGTTGATAGATAATATTTAAGTGTGATTTTGAAAATTCTATTGAAATGAGAAAATCAATAGATAGTTAAAATTTGAGTAACAGTTGAGAAATTATTGAATTGAGTACAAGTGTGTTGATCGATAGTAATTAGTGGTACTTGGTATAGATATGAATTCTTTGAAAAGACAAGTGTGTCAATTTAAGTATAGAATTTGTCAGATAATATTTTTGCAATTACATTGAGAATAGAATTGTGTTTCGTTTTGATTTTGTGCATATATGTGTATTTTGGGGGAAATTAGCGTTTTTTAAAGTTTGGGATTGTGAGTCATAGTTTAATTACGTATAAAGAATTTGAATGCATAATGTTAGGAGAAGTAATATTCTAATGAGAGAATTCTTGCATATTGAGTAATGATAGGTAAACGAATGATCGGTAATGTGAGGTGTAAAATTTAAAAATTGGAGTTATTTGAGTTAGATCAAGAAGGTTGTATCGCGAATGGGTTGCAAAGCCATCGTCAGTTGGGTAAAATTGAAATAGGAAGTTTAGATAAAAAGTTAGAGTAGAGGTGATTGTGAATGAAAGATGGTTAACGGTAAGCAAAAGCGCAAATCATAGTCAGATTTGTTTCAGTCTATAAACGATAAATAATGTGAGGTGGATTATATTGCATTTAATCTGCCAAAAAGGTTATAGCTGAAGGAGTGCTGAGTTAAGGATGTAAAATAAGAGTTTTCGATACATTGTTGGAGTAGAGGTCTTTATAACGAAAAGAGGGTTAGTTATAGGAATAAATGTTCAGAATTGCCACAGTATAAAAAAACTAAACTTTTGGATGGATGGATTGCATTAGTTGTTAGGTGCTATGAAAATAAAATTTACGATTGTTTACCCTGGGTTGAATAATAAGGCATAGTAGTGAAATTTTAGTATGAATTTAATGAAACAAGGGTACAGAATAGAAATATGTGGTATTAGAGGTATGGCGGTTGTTTTTAGAATGAATGAGTTACGCAAAATAAAAGGCTGTCGTAGTATAGTGCTTTGTGTGAGGAGTGATAGGAAGTGCGGAGTCAGTTTTTGTTTACTAAAACAGGAAGTGGGGAAAAGGTTTTCTACGAAAAGAGAGGGGTTCGTTTGCCCTTCTTACTCTCCCCCCCCCCCCTAAGGAAGGAGAACGCACGATAAAGAAACTAGTTTGTATGTAGGCTTTTTATGTGGTTTGGATGAGAAAATTTGCGTTTATGGAAGATTTTGGAAAGTGAAAACTTGTGTTTTTAATTTAGAAAATCCTGGAAGTGATTTAGGGCTGCAGACCTAGAATGACTTCAGGAACAGGGGTTTGAGAAAGTAATGTTTGACGAAATATAAGTGTTGAGGAGTTAAGTGCGATACGGTAGGCGTGAGGAATATCACTTTAGTAAGTTTGTGTGAGTTTAAAATTTAGCAAATTGTTTAAAACAGCTCATTAGAGAATAAATGGCAATTTCTGGCCAAAATTTACATTTATTTATCTAAAATGCTGAAGTGCATGGACTAAGCTAGTGACTATTTGAAATGAAATAAAGAAATAATTAAATAGTCGCACAAGTGAAAATAAAAATAAATATAAGTCGTGGTGGTTAGAAAGTTGTAGATGGTTGGGAAATGAGAATAGTTTTGGGGTTTACTGTTATCAGGTGTTTTTTTTGGTTGAGATTTATGGGCTCTATTGTGCAAACGGAGGAAAGTTTTTTTAGTCGCAAATTACTTTAAGGGGCAGAGAGTATCGAAAATTCGGGTCCCCGGGGTCAAAACCAGACTGAGTTGAACGAATTTCTGGTCTGAGAACAGGTTTCTTGTACGAGAGGGGGTGTCCTTCCGATGTGTCAGGTGTTGCTAGGGTAACGAGGGAAAATGCGAAAGAAAATAATTTTGTGTGGTTCGCGAATCTAGCATGCGGTAGGATTTTGGGAATTGAGTGACTTCAAGGGTTCGCGTGTTTTTGAAAAAGGGGAGAGAGTAATGTTTAGTTTTGTTTTCGCAGTTGAGGGAAGCAAGTGGTTTGAAGGTGTTTTTTTTTCTTTTGCGCGTTCTTTTTTTTTTTTTTTTTTTTTTTGTTTCTTTTACAATGATGGGGAAAATGGGTTTGGATTATGATTTTTAGAAAATATAAGTGTGATAGGAAGGTTATTTGTGAACACTCAATTTATACATACATATGAATTTAAGTTAATGAATTTGTTTTGAAAAAGTACAAAAATATTGTGAGAAGTGTGTTGAAAATGCAACAAATTTTTATATGCTTGGTATTTAGTTGTGAATGTGGCAAATATACTGTGAGATATATTTTAATGTGTTAATTATTTTTGTTTATAAGTAAATTTTGTGTATAATGAGGAATAGTGTTAGAATAGAGTTTAATTGCGTGCAAAATGATATATAGAGAGATGAAGAAGTTATGCTTTGTGATAGTGTTTTGGGTCTGAACTCTGCAAATCATGATTTTGTATGGTGATTGGTTATGTCGACATGGTTCATATAAATCTTCGATGTTTTCACTCAGAACATTTGATTAAAAGAATGAACTTTTGAATTCAGAACTCTAATAAGTGCATAGGTTGGTGGTCTTCTCTTACCTAAATTAAAGGTATAGATCACATGATCAAAGAAGGTCAATGGAGTCAGGAGTAAGTGTTTTGATGTTTTGTTTTAGTGTTTCTAAATAGTGTATGAGGACTTATGATGCGAACAAGTTTTTTTTTCAGACATGGATGGTAAGAAGTTTTGTAATTGATGTGATTATGTTTTATTGAGTGTCATGAATTATATAAGTAGTACATGAGAATTTTGTAAACTTTTCGAGGAAGGGAGCATATTTTTACGTGTTTGGTGTTTGGTTAGTTTTTTTTTTTTCGGAGGAGGGAGCGTATGTGATGAAGCGCTTTCGATTTGAAAGAAAAATTAAAATTTTTAGAGAGATAAAGTGATCGAAGGCTGTTTTCATCACATTTCGGTTAGAATGCTAGGAAGCCGCCTTTGATTAGAGGACGGAACAGTAGTCTGTACGCTTAGCCAATTTAAAAGCGGCGGTGCGCGATAGGGGGTAGGTGATTCCAGACGCAGATAAGGAGATGGCACCAGGGTTTGACATTAAAGTAAAATACCCTATTGTAAAGGATTTATTGGACCTGTAGACCGCAAAACACGTGGACTGGACTTTGGGTGGTCTCTGTATGACGTAATTAAGACGTGCATGGGTTATGGGATTATCCAATCCGAGAAATGAAAATGGAGGCTAAGTGGTGGATTTTTGAAAGCTTTCCTGAATGGATTAGGAGTCACGAGAAGGCGTGGACTTTGTTTAAAAAAATAAATAAATAGAAGACTTAGAGTTTTTTTTTCGAGGATTCTCTTCTGCGTGCGGGCCCGGTTGACTTTTCCCGGTGCTTTAGCATTGCAGGGGGATGAAGAGATTGGAATTTCAAAACGTCTGAGACCGGTTGAGCATTCCCGGGAGTTGTCCGACAGTACGAGAAAGAGGTTTCGTTTTCCGGAAACCGGTTGATCTTTCCTAGTGCCTTAGCATCGAAAGTGATGAAAAGATTGGCAGTTTTAAATATTGGAGATCCGGACGAGTCTTCCCGGAGCTGAGAGTGATTTTGAGCAAGAGGATAGAAACGGGGTTATAGAGAGGATGCGCCTTAATGTTGGAGATCTGGTCGAGTCTTCCCGGAATTGAGCGTGACTTTGGATCAAGAGAAGTCGATGTCATTATTTTCCTGATGAGTGCCCCATCATTTTGAAAAGAGTAGAAGAATACCCACGACAGCCTAGAGACGCAGCGCACCCACTACCTAGAAGGAAGAAGCGATACCCCATGCCTAAGCAGAGCTTCGACGCCAGAGTCCCAGTGCGACATCATCAAAATGAGTGAGTGAAAATCATTTTGTTTTGTTCAGACCCCACCGAGCTAAATGAAAGATTAGTGCGGGAACAGTGTTTTTTGTAAAGATAATTTTGATAAATAGGAGTTCTTGGCTATGAGTTAGTTTAATAATTATATGCTCCCTGAATCCAAAAGGTGTAGATTTAATTAAATACATGTCATTCGATATGAATCGAGGAGAAAATGCTAAAAGATTAGTAAAATGTGTAAACTGTGTGCGAAGATTTGGTAATTCAGTTTTTTTTGTAAATAGATAAGGTTGTAAATAAATCAATTTTATTTTGTTACATTGGAGTCAGTCATCTTTATCTTCGCAGTTGACCTAAAGGAAAGTTATTACCTAGTTATTAGAAGCAAAGTTATTTGACCTGATCGTTTGCCAGAATGTCTAGAACCTTGGGTTGTATTCAACCAAATAAATAAAAAAAAACACAACGCACCCAAATACCTATAAATTATAAATAATTTGTACTAACCCAAATAATATACGAATCTCGCCCAAAGAAATAAATAATTTTAAGACAGGCAACACGACACATGGGTTGAGAAGAAGCATTATTATTAAAATATAAATTAAAAGACCAAGTAGTATTTTTTTAAACAGAAAAATTCATTAAGGTGACTGCCTATGTTAAAAATGTCCTCTTTTGACTATTTTGGTCAATTTTATTTTTTGCAGGAATCTGTATAATTCAATCTTTTCTCTTTTCAAAACCGTTTTGATTTTCACTCTACATCAATTAGAAGCAGAGTTATAGCTATTTTTAAAAACATCGTCTGCTACAAAATTGAAGTGACAAATAACTTTAAATAAGTTTTTTCTCAGAATTATGTGTTTTAGCACAAATCTCTACCGTTATCATGATATTTCACATAATCTATACTATATATAAAACAGTTCCGTAACTGACTCATTCATTTACTGACTGACTGACTGACTGACATACAACACACAGACCAAACCGCTGGACCTAAAGGGCTGAAATTTTGCATGGCGATTCTTCTAATAGTGTAGGGGTGCACTAAGAAAGATTTTTCAAAAATTCTTCTTAGATTTTTTTAAATTAAATTTTTAAGCTGTTTTTAAACTTTTTTTACGTTTGCATTTAAAATAATACATTGAGGGTTATAAAATTAATATCACGAGAAAGATCATAAAAATTCCTTCAAAATGAAATTTTTTTCGAATTTTTACCCCCATTTCCTGATTTTTGGTGAATTTTTAAAGATTAATTTTTAGAATTTAATTTATTAAATGCTGATCACGTGATTTCTTTTTCTGGTACTTTCAATAAATTTATCGTCACGTGCGTAACAACTAAATAGACAAAAAAATATTTTTTTCTCTTTCTAATGCAGCAGACGATTGGATATTATCCAAAAAAATGCATATCCCTTACGATTTTTTTATAAATATATATATATAGATAGATATATATTTTGCATCAATTGTATACATTGATCATCGCATTTATTATAAATATATATATTTATTTTTTGGCATAAATTGCATACGTTGACCGTTGTATTTAATTTGAATGTACTCCGTAGCGAAGCGCGAGTTTTCAGATAGTATGTATATAAAACAGTTCCGTAACTAACTGACTGACATACAACGCACACACCAAACCGCTGGACCTAAAGGGCTGAAATTTTGCACGGCGATTCTTCTTATAGTGTAGGGGTGCACTAAGAAAGATTTTTAAAAAATTCTTCTTAGATTTTTTTAAATTAAATTTTTAAGCTGTTTTAGTAACTTGTTTTAAGTTTGCATTTCAAATAATAATGTGAGGGCAAAATTTATATCACGAGAAACATCATAAAAATTCCTTTAAAATGAAATCTTTTTCGAATCTTTACCTCCATTTTCTGATTTTTGGAGAATTTTTAAAGACTAGTTTTTAGAATTTAATTTATTAAATGCTGATCACGTGATTTCTTTTCCTGGTACTTTAAATTAATTTATCGTCACGTGCATAACAACGGAATAGACAAAAAAAATATTTTTTTCTTGCTAATGCGGCAAACGATTGGACATTATCCAAAAATATATTAAAATACAGTAACAGATATGTTCCTCAAACTGTACTATACTAACTATACTATATTCTTTAGTATGTTCTATTAGATTTAATTTGAATATTTTTTTCTACATTATTTTGTCTATAAAAATATCCGTTACGATATTTTATAAATATATTTTTTCGTTTTCTTACGTCAATTGCATACATTGATCGTCATATTTATTATAAATATATGTATACATATTTTTGACATTAATTGCATACATTGACCGTTGTATTTAATTTGAATGTAGCGAAGTAAAGGTTTTCAGCTAGCAATGCATATAATTTGATAAAAGTTTCAGGAAATGGTTTTAAATGCTAGTTAATGAAATTACGTACAATAATTCATGTATAATAAATAGTTTTTTATTTGGGGTTGATTTTATAAGAAAAGGAATGATGAATCGGGGAAATTTTTCATATTGGAACATAAAATTGTCTGTATTATTTTTGCATTTTAAAATTTCTCTTAGATTGTAGGTCATTTTGAAGATAACTGTTATATGTATCATGTGTAAGAAGGAAATTAAAATAGTAACATTAGAATTTTGTGCAGAGTGATAGTCGTTTTAGCTAAATTTCATTAAAAGTTACTTCAAATTGACCAATTTATAAGAGAGTATGGTATTTAAGGTAGGTTCTCATTTTTTTCAATTTTTAAATGCTATTTTACTATAAAAGACCAAAAAATCCTTAAAATTGATTTTTTTTTAAATTGGCTCTGAAGTTAGGCAATCACCTTAAAAGAAGCCTCTTCTTGTGACTTACAAATTATTAGCTGAAAAATTCATCATTTGTGGGTCATTCGTGTATAAACTGCTACGCTACTCTAATGAAAGCATGACGCTCTTTTAGCGGTTACTAAATATCTATGTAAGCGTGATCTTACTCGAGATCATTGAGTCTGTTTCTGACGCAACGATGAAAATGTCAATTTGACACCTTTCTCACGTAATTAGTCCCTGCTTCACAAGGTCACCACCATTTTCCTCAGTGATTTTAATGGCTGGGAATAATATGGCATGCACTCCGGTGATCAACATCTTGTTTGCGAGCCGCTGTGAACGGATTAAATTTGCATGAGCTCAAAAATTGGTTTAAGTGTATAAGTAATACAAACTATATGGAGCTATAAATCATAAAGAAACACATTCTTACGCATGTACAATGCATGTCCAAATCATGAAATATTTAAAAATATTTATTAGTCCAAATATTTCAAATATTTGATATTCAGTATTGAGAAAAATATTTTTTTACTTCAGTTCCTGAATTCCGGAGATAATTTTCATGTTCTCAATCACGTCTGACTGGACCGAACACATTTTTGCACTTTTTATCGAGATAAGCTGCATACTTTTCGGTATAGTTGGTTATTCACAGAGATAATAAACTAACCTTCATAATATATATAGAAAGCTTATATTGCTTGGAAATTAATGCACATAAAGTTATCATGTAGAAACTGTAGCATTTACATAAATTTATGATTTTCGGAAGAGCTGACAGCGATCGATAATGTTGAATAACATCGTTATCCTTTTGACAAAGAAGTTTTATTTTTGAAAGAAGACTGTCAAGTTAAACAATGGAAAACTGACTTAACTATGAACTTAACTAGATATAGAAAAGTTACACGGACTTGAGAACAAGGATTTACTTTTCAATTAACTGTACTGAAGAAAAGTTTTAATAAAATTATTCCTTGTAAACCAAACAAAGGACTAAATTAAAATATGTTTTGTAGCCATTGAAGAAAAAACAATTATTCTTTAAATCTTTCTTTTGCTCGAAAAAAGGAAATACAATTCATGCTAAATCTTTTCTGATTTAGTAAATGTTACAGCTCCCTTGACCCTTTAGACCACTATTGAAATGTTTTAGAGATTTAAATTATTTTTTTATATTTTATCAAAAAAAGGTATATTTTGAGATAATTTAATATCTCAGTTAATTCATGTTAATCGATAATCGTTGTATAATTCAATAATCCCAATTAATAACTCCTTTTAATTTTAAGAAGCTGAGCCTCTCTGAGCTGAAAAAAGCATGCCTTTCGTGACAACGTGTAGGAATGTTGTGCCACGCTCCTTCATTGTTCTTTTCTATTATATCCATATTATAAAATTTTGGCCCCTTTTTTCAGAAAACAAAATAATTTTACTCAAAAAATAAGTTCCCTCTCTCAGCCAACAAATAGAAACAATTAAATTTAAAATCGTCTTATTTTCAGTCTAAACTGAAAGGATTTTTGATACTTGATTAAAAATACTAATAATTTGTCAATCATTTCCAAATTGTTAGGTAATGACTTCTATATTCTGGCACCACTCATTTCAAGGATACCATATTCTATCAAAAACGGCGCTATTTGTTTCACTGAATTACTGAGAAACAAGAAAAGGGTTAAACAGAATATTATAGCCGGCTATGGGCAGCAACATATTACACACCACCAATCTATACATACATATGTATACATATATATACCAATACATACATATTATATATATATATATATATATATACTTACGTACATATCTATACATACATATTATACATATGTACATATATATATATACATATATATATATATATATATATATATATATATATATATATATATATATATATATATATATATATATATATATATATATATATATATATACATACAAAAGAGGTAAGCAACGGTAAGTAATCCTACGTTAATAACCCGCGGTAGTTTCGTTAGAAGAGACTACCTGAAATTTTTCTTTAATCATATTTCCTTAAACAACATTCAAATATAGGATTTTTATGTTCTATATCTATATTATGGTATGTTTTATGACTATATTTGATTATTTTCTAGACTCCATCTTCTGTCAACTGCAGACTTTATAACCTGACAAATAGAGAGTGACTTCGATGAGTATGGAAGATTCTATTGCAGTACACAAAAACTTGAGACAGATCAGCTGAGTTATTCTTGTATTGTAGCATGAAGTGCTGCGCTATTTATAGGAATAAACAATGCAGTCCCATAAACAAAGCTTCAGTGGATTTATGTAGTTTGTGTTCATCGTGGTTGAGAAGAGAAAATGCCCTAGTAAGGGGTTAGGTTTTCTGCGAAGTTTGGAACGCCTGTGTATGACTCGCTGCTCGTGATACTGGACAGTAATTGGTAATTATTCAGCTCTCCTCTATTGGCAGATGTTTAATTTGTAATAGAAGTCATGGCTGACATAATTTTAGGAATCTGAATAAATATCTTGTTTTGAGTGTCTGTGATTTAGTTGTTTCAAAATGGTGAAACAAGGTGCAATTTTCTGTCATAGAGATTTAAATTTTAGAAGTTCCATATTTTGATATTTCCATGTTTCATTATAATATATCTTTTGTTATTAAAATTTGTGCATGAAAATAAAGCTTTAAAATTATTCATTTTCTTTCTTTTCCCTTTTTATGATGAACATTTTTTTTTAATTTTTACATTAGACTCAAAATCTCTCCTAAATATATCTCTTTGAATTCTAGAAACATTTTAATGGAATTCCTGTAAAAAATTTCGTTAATCCCACTTCGTAAAATTCAATTTCATTCAATTGTTATTGCATCCGTATTGGAAATAGAATGATTTAATAAGATGAAATACACAAGATCATTAAAATATGAGGGGGGAAAATACAAATTATCAAATTTGAAATCAGCGCATTCAATGCTTCAATATTTATAAGATAAAAAGTCGGAGTGTAGGACATCTCTTTTCCTGCTACAAGTAATATGCCCAGCTTGAATCATTGCAAATGTCACCAGCAAAGAGGAAAACGTTGATACATTTGTATCGTTCACTTTACGTGTGTTTACAGCAACCATAACGTTGCGCATGTAATACTGATTACTTTTATACTTTATGAGTTACATCCTTGAAGGGGATTAAAGTCTGTTACATTCATTTTCTAAGAATTAATTTTCTTTCCTTTTAAAAGAATGGATTACATCATCTATTAATTTATAAACAGCTAAAGCTTAGAATTGCAAGAGTTTATTTTGTAAGCCATATGCATTATACGCAAACCTTGAAAAATTTTCCTGAAGCAGAAAATATATGCATATTTCATTTTTTTTAAATGAATGAATTATTTAATAAATGAATAGCAATATAATAATTATCACTCTTGCAAGAGTGTTTTATTCTCCCTTCCTTGATTAGGCTTCCTTGATGACTGTTTTCATGTTCATAAAAGACTTTTTCAGCTCAAAATATCACAATTTATGACAATTTTAAAGTTTTCGTAAGTTTTCATTTACACACACTAAAATTACTGCAAAAGAGGAACGGGTCCGTAATTATTCCCAATAAGAAATACCTGTTTACTCGTGTATAGGCCGCGTGCGTGTATAAGCCGCACCTGAATTTTGAGACAACATTTTGGAATTTTTTTTTCTACATTTCGTTGTAGACTCAAAGTAGCATCCTTCTGCGAAATGTAGCAATGTCGTTCATTCCTTAGAGTTCAATGCTCGCCTAACAATATCAAGTATAGCCTTAGCTGATGGTGGTGAAACTACAGGGTAAAAAAGATGATTATATATATACTAGTACACTTAGGAATTATTTCAAAGACAAACTCTTGGGAACTCAAAAGAGTTTTATTAAATAGTCCTAAGGTGTTATATATACAAACAATAATATTTACAATACATTGAATTGCCGTGGTCATGATACGGTGTAATAGGTTGTAAGGTATATAGATACTAATGTTTTATGGTAGTAAATATGGTGGTAAAATGTTTTATGGTACTAATGTTCAATGTTTAATGTTATATAGTGTTCTAAACTAAAGGGTGTATCTTGAAGAAATTTACGGAAGGGATCTTTATGAAGTTGAAGAGGACAATAAAAGTTCTCCGGTGACGTGAGGAATTGTCCGTTGACGAGACAGAAAACCCACGGTAAGAAATGTTCCTTATTCTCATCATACGCAACCGCGAAAGTTCGTGGAGAGAAGACTAGTTGGTTACAACAGTGAATACAGCGTCAATAAAGTTGATTTTCGTTATCAGGAACTCAAACGGAGAAATTTGTAATAATATGAAGAGATCGCTGGTTCCTCAGCAGTTCGGTTGAAAATCTTTCACTCACTCACGGCCAAATCGATATCTACAAATTGTGGAGTGCGTTGATTGCAATGACCCAAGTGGATTTACACTGTCATCTTGTTAAAAAATAAAGTTGAAAGCAGCTGGAAATAGGAGTCGAATACCTGATCGTATTATATTGGCTGTGCCGCAATGACCCAGACCTTACAGTCAACGTTGTCTAAAAAAAAAAGGCTGGTAAGAAAAAGGTACCAAGAAAGCTGGTGAGCAAGTAATCTTCCAAATCGTTAACACAAAAAAATGTTTATTTTCTGAGCCGTTTTGGGTAACATAAAAATCTTTACAAAAAAAGGAGCTCGGGATTATTGAGCTTAAAGATGAACCATAGGTTTCGACAAATGCAAACATAGCTCCCCGATGCAGAATTGGCAGAGCCAAAACTGACCGGGGTGCTTAAAAAAATTTATATAAGAGACGACTCTCTCACAAAAAAAAATATGGCTAACTGATCTATTTCTTCTCATCACTGGACATGCCTGGAAAAACGCGGACACGAGGGTTGCCGTAACAAGAAAAGCGCCAATTAACAAAGGCAGACCACCCGCGCCACGCGCACGGAAGCTTACCTCAGCGCGGAGGAAAAATATAGTGAAAAAACTACGCGAGCGCTTAATGGCCAATAACAAGAACCCGGCCATGCCGAAGCCTCGCCAAGAGGAGAAACTCCGAACGCGCCGCCAAAATGGAAGTCCATGAATGGCTTAGCCCTGATAGACGAAAATTCGCGCCTCGGCGTGATTGGTCGAAGGAGAGAAAGCTCATCTTGGAGAGTGCCTTCACGCCAAGCTGTCGCCAAATTCACACGTGGGAAAAACCTCTCTTGGACAAAGGAAAAAGGAGAAAACGCCATATAATTCTAACTTACAACAGATTTTATGGGGCCAATTTAGTGAGCTAACTTACACGGCGTGCGTAGACAAAAGTTAGTTGGATGTCCACATGACACACCCTGCAATTATCAGCCATAAAAAGTGCATTTTAGAGAAACTTAACAAGGGAATCCTTTGACTAACACCTTGTTATAGATGGAGTTTTACGGTTTAAGAGAAATGGGCAACGGCTAAAATTCTCAAGAACACACACGACGAGGGAACGGTATAGAAATTACGCTATTTTATTTTAAGGAACAACTATTTAGAATTAGAGATATCATTAATCTAACGTGCGTTATGAGCCCAACCAAATTAACTATTTCTGGAACGAATTCCTCGTTACAGGGTGTTTACCGTATTTAATTTTAAAATTCCGTGTATAATCCGCACTCTATTTTTACCGACCTATTTTATGGAATAAAAGTGCGGCCTATACACGCGTAAATACAGTATAATTAAACAGAAATTCAATAGATCGTTTTATCGCATATAGATAACAATAATAAAATGCTTCCAACTAAAAATCTTTATCAAAATGTAAAAATACAGACCTGATGGAATTTAGAAAAATAGTTCTTCAATCTGTCTTTTTTTATACAGTTAAGTGGAAAATCTAATAATACTAAAGTCATGAAAAGGACGACAGATAAATACACTGCTGGCCACTGTAAATGCAACACCCTGAAGGAAACATGCAAATAACATGAAATTTACAACATGCATTAGCGGAGGTGAGATATGCAAATGATTAGAATTTCAGCGCAGACGCACATCACGCGCGTCTGTGGCGCCACTTCAAAGCGCTATTTAAGGCTTGGAGATTTCGACGATTTCAAGTTCGGCAATTGTGTTTTTCTTGTGGTTTTTTCAAAAAAACGATCAATTATGCCTCGTCGAAAACAGCGATCATCTTTTGATCAAGTATCCGAGTTTGACAGAGGAAGGATAGTGGCCTACCGAGATTGTGGATTATCTTTCAGGGAAATCGGTAGTCGTGTTGGACGAAACCAAACAACTGTAATGCGGATATGTGATCGTTGGATGCAGGAGGGTACGACGGACCGGCGTGTTCGATCGCATCCACCTCAGCGCACCACTTCACGTGATGACAGGCAAATTGTGCGCATGGCAGTGACGGACCGCTCAGTCACATCACGAACCATAGCACACCACATGCAGTCTGTAACGCATCATCCAGTGTCTGCGCGTACCATTCGACGCCGTTTACAGCAGAGTGCTCTGTCCGCAAGACGTCTATTGCTTTGTTTACCCTTGACGCAGAACCACAGACGTCTCCGCCGCCAATGGTGCGATGACAGAAGGATGTGGACGGCAGAATGGAATGAAATTGTCTTTACTGACGAGTCACGGTTCTGTCTGCAACACCACGATGGTCGCATTCGAGTCTGGAGACACCGTGAAGAGAGGATGCTGAACAGCTGCGTTATGCACCGCCACACTGGTCCTGCACCGGGTATTATGGTATGGGGCGGTATTGGATATCCCTCTCGCACAGCTCTAGTACGCATTGCCGGTACTTTAAATAGCCAGCGCTACATCTCCGAGGTGTTGGAGCCAGTTGTCCTTCCTTACCTTCAGGGCTTGCCCACAGCCATATTTCAACAGGATAATGCGCGACCACACGTGGCACGCATTGTCCAACGGTTCTTCGTCAATCGCCAGATTGAATTGCTTCCCTGGCCGCCTCGCTCTCCGGATCTTTCGCCTGTAGAAAACATGTGGTCCATGGTTGCTCTACGATTGACCCAGATTCCATCCCCAGCTGCCACAGCAGATCAACTTTGGCAACGTGTGGAAGCTGCTTGATCTGCTGTACCCCAAGAACTCATCCAAAGTCTCTTTGAATCAATGCCGAGGCGTGTGGCAACGGTGATCTCCAACAATGGTGGCTACTCTGGCTACTGATTTTGGCAGGAATCACACTTCACAGAAGTCTATAAATTTAATCATTTGATACTTGGTCAACATGTTATCTACAAAATAAATTTTGTTGTGATATCTCTTGTCTTTCTTGGTGTTGCAATTTGGGTGGGCAGCAGTGTATATAGACAAAAATTTCCTATATAGATAAATATGTTTTTTTATCCAATGCGGTAGACGGTTTCTTGGACATTATCCTTACCGACATATGACACCGCGGTTTTGCTGGCCACTTTTCTGGGAGCATTACCCCCCTATGGACCGGTCCCGTAATTTTGAACCGAGTCAAGTGACGAGACCGGAACACCTGACCCCGCAACTCCAGAGGAAAATTTGAGCCATATTCCAGCCACGACATATAACATATAGAATATGACAGTGCAGCCACGACATATTTTACGTGCCCCGGCCACCATCAGTAAACACGGTGGTGGATTTGTTAGCATCCAGCATCGAACCAGAGATGTTTAGATCACTGGCTCGCTGCCTTTGCCAACTGAGACACCGCGCCCTTTTAGATAAATGTGTAGGAAGACAGATTATATGGAGTTGTTAAGTTGGCGTTTAGATCCCAACAGTCATCTTTTGCTACAAGAAATCCAAATAGTATCCAGCATGCAACGCTGGAAGTCATTATAAAGGTAATAATAAATATGATTTGATTGTTGGGATTTTAGATAATTGTCTTTTATACAAGCATCGGTCACATCCAAGGGACTGGAAATGAAAACCTTGTCATAGTGCAGCAGTGCAATAGTTAGCTGCCATGTGCACCAAATACCTATTGAGTTCTTTCTAAGGATGGTTTGTGATTGGCAGGTTTTAAGAATGCTATGTCCATCCCTTACTTCATGAGAGCCAAACAGAGTGGGACCAACTGTTACAGCTGCTTCCAAACGATTCGGCTGCAAACGCCCATGCCAAAGATGTATTTATACCAGTTGAGATAAGCGCCACTGCTGTATACGTAGCGTCCATATAATGGACATAGAACCACTATCTTCAAAAGACTCCACGATTTCATAACTTTCAAAGGAAATATTTTACTTTGTATGTAATGGAATACTGAAAAAAAAATCTGAGAAAAAAATAAATTGTTATAGTAAACTGATGATAAAAAATACCTTTTTTCACTTTTGCGATCGAATAACTCATAATTTTCAGTCAATCGGCTCGCTAGCCTCTTCAAAGCCATTGTTTTGCGGGAAGGTCTCTGAGAAAAATTATTACTAAAATATTTCAGGAGTTTTTAACATGTGTTATATTTTTAACTACGCAAAATCATTTTTGGCTGTATTTAATAAAAAATCATTTAATAAAAGTATAAACATCATAAGATAAAAAGTAATATTTTCGTCCTCTGTAAAATTTAAAAGAACTGTGATAATGCTGATAAAGAATGTCAAAATATCAACTTTGTCCTCAATACCTATTTTTTACAGCTTTTCATAAATACAAGAACGTCATACTTGACGTAATGAAGTGAGAAAACTGGGTTTATCAGTTTATATGATATGGATGTCAACCAGCAGGGTATCAGTACTTTATAAGAAAAAATAACATTAAAACACGTTAAATATAGAGTGTTTGTATCTTTAAGAGATATCAGTAATGAATATCTGCATTTTGAAGGATATATAACCCTTGAAATATTTTGGTGGAGAATCGCATCATATTTATGCTAAATGTCAGTAAACAAAAGAAATGTTGCAAATAACCCATCTAATCAAATTTCCAGATATAAAACTTGCTTGTTTGTGTTTCTTATTTCAAATAAATCAATATTTATGTCATAAATATTAAGGGATACTTACCATAAGAGACTTACGGAATATATTGTCTAATACTTGAGTTGCATGAAAGTAAGAGAGAAAGGGCTCAAACCCATGGTATAATATTCCTTCCTGTTTCTGATATGAGGCAATAAAAGACAAAGTGGTGTAAGTCACATTTTCAACTTTTTTTATTTTAGGGCAAAAATGTAATCTCCATGTTCAGTTTATAGTGGAATTGCAAATAATTATTATTTGTAATAGTATAATAATTTTTATGAATTATAATGTGTTCAATTTATAGTGTAATTTTTTGTAGTTTTTGCAGTAAAACACTTTGGACTTACACCACTTGACTTACACCACTTTGCCTTTCACCGCCTCATATGTATTCCCTTACCAGTTTCCCCATAAAAGAGGTAAATTTAATTGTAGTTTCTTTAACTTAATTAAAATGTTATTATATATTTTAATTCTAGTCTTTTATTGCATTTTAAATTGTAATCTAAAGTTAATTTCTAAATGCGAAATTTAGATTAAACATCTAAATCTAAAATCTACAGTCTAAATCTTAAATCTAAAATCTAAATTTTAATCTAAAATCAGAATATTAATCGCTAAATCTAATTACTCACAATAACCTCCTCCCTTTACTAGCTTTCGATCCTTTGACCTCTTTCTTTAAAGCAATTCCCTTCCTAACAACAAAATCATGAAGGATTCCATTAATGTTTTCTTATTTTATGGTGGAACTGAGAAAACGGAACGTTAAAGTTAGTAAATTAATGCTAGAGAGGCAGTTAAGTTTCGCGCCTTAAACACCAACGAGAGCTTTGAACAAATTACTCCTATTTCAGCAGAAAATCATTAAAGTGTTTACTGCACTTTACTTATTAGAAAAAGCAGGTTATTCAAGACAACCGTATTTGATATATGCTGAAACTATAACACGCGAGACAGTTCTAAACATATTAAATTAAGAGTAAATTCATGTTGAAGAAGTATCTGAATCACATTGTTGAATACACAAATTTATTCGACATGGACTGATAGCGGCAGTATGTAAATTTTTATACAAACTAAAAATCTCTAAGCAACTATCACAAAACGTTATCAATGAAATACATTTATAGTAAAACGCAACAAAATATAAATATTAAAAAAGAATCTTTTTTTTAAAATTTCAGATTTAACCTTTTATCTCAAGAGTATGTAATCAAACAAATGCTTAAAAACTGAACATAGAAGATAAGAAAAACTAACACTAAGCGGATATATTATTTTATAGTATTTCTATAGGGCTCGAGGTAAGGTCGGGGTAACCTAGCGGCAGCATTTCGGGGTTTGGACGGTTTGAACAATTCGAATCCCAACGAACGCAATTCAATACCTTAATGTCCAGGCTGAATATGGGCTCCTTAAATTCGTAAACCAGAAAGACCTCCTATGCGGTCAGTGGGTGGAAGAAGGTACAAGCTTAGATGTACAAGCTGGAGTTGATCTATCAAAATTGAGCTGGCACCTGCCGAAAGTCGGACTCCAACACTTGTAGAGCCATTGTAAACCGGAACCGCATTTATCTCCCCGCCGCATTTATCTCCCCATTTATCTTCTGGCAGGTTCCCGCCAGGGGGGGACAAAAATAACAACAACAATTTAGTTCTATACAGTCAAAGCTGTTTTTGTGCGGTCTTTTTTTATGCGATATTTTGTGCGATTTATGCGGGTATCCAGCTTTGCAGAAAGCATTTTCTTAAAATTGATAACAATTCCGAAAGAAGTTTGAAATTAAAAAAGAGCTTCTATCGTGTATATCTGGCTATAGCGACATTTACAAGCAGCTGATCAAACAACAGTCGTCGCAAAATCTTATTACCGACTACTTGGTAACAAAATATAAATCAACTCTAATATCGCCAAGTGACGAAAGCGATTACGAACCAGTTCATCACAAGAATATGCGCATTTTGGACTACGACGAGTAGTATCGAATTATGCACATTTTGAAAATTTCTCCGCGTTTAAAATGAGAAATTAAAATCTTTTTAAATGTTCCCATGTGTAATTCAATTATTTATTTTATTTAAAAGCCCTTTCTCGCTATTTCGTAAAGCTTTGATATATTTTGTAAGTGAGACTTTTTTATGCGGTTCCTCTCCACTGCATAAAAATTTTTTTCTGCAATATGTTGTGAAAATTATTTGTTATTGTTATTTATGAAGTTTCTGAATATTTTTGTGGGAATTTTTTGTGCCTTTTTTTGTGTGGCCCCTATCTACCGCACAAAAACAAGTTTGACTGTATTACATAACAAATTTAAACTTTCAAAAAAAAAATTATATATGTCAGTTTTATGTCACAGAAATTAAATTTTTCAGTATACATACACACACACATATATATATATATATGTGTGTGTGTGTGTGTGTGTGTGTGTTTTGTAACAATAGATTGAATATGTCAGGGTTGTTTAATGTAATTCATACTTCAATATTCAATATGTTAATTTTACATGCATATTAAATTATACGTGTTTGATGAAACAAATTTATATATTTGTATTATTATGAATTCTTTCTTCAAATACTACTAAAAATAATAAAATTTTACTAAATTTAAATATTAAGAACTAAAGTTTAATTTTTCAGATTTATTATTTTATACATTGAATGAAATTTTACTTATTAATAATTTTAAGGAAAAGAAGTTTATATCTGGAACACTTTTTAATAATTTAAGAACATAATTTATGAAATTAAAATTTAATAATGGGATTAATTTCTTAATTTTGTCATAGTTATCTCTTATCTGTTTCTCACATTATTCGCTTTTTAATGATAACAGATAACATCTAAGCTATTCTTCCATTCTTTATATTGTTTTATATGCATTATATAAAAATATATAAAGAATCTCTTTTATACACATGTATATATGCACTACAGTTCTAAAACTAATGAAAAGCTCTCTTCTAGAAATAATCAAAAAAAATTAACGACTGTATCTGTGACATATAATCTAAATTCACCATCTTTCTTCCGCAAAAAAAGAACACAACTCATTGAGCTATCGAACCCGGACCTCCTGAGTTCCAAAACTGCAACACCGTGAAATCATACTAATAGCCATCTTAATAAACCTCTCGAAGTTTAAAATTACGAAATCAAAATAATACGCAATTTACAACCACCACACAAAGGGAGAAGAATAAGAAAGCTGAACTCGGAAAAAAAAACCAGGAAAATATATGTGAATCTACTGTTCTAGCATCTTTTGTTTCCCGAGGCAATTTTAACTAATGGGTTCCGTGAAGTTTATTTTCAGACGTTGAAAAGTGTGATTTTTCCAGGAAGGATTCTTTGATTATGCCCGCCGTCTTGTCACCGGGTGTCACAAGAGCAAAATACGAGGAAGAGGAACGGAAACTCCCGGGCGGGGAGTGATGATCATTTTAAGTGATGCTTTTCGAGCCGTAGGTATATTAGACATCATCTTAAAACTCTGCTTTTTATTCAAAGGACGTGCGCGCATTAAGGAGGGAAGATAATCTATTCGGTTGTGGCTAGTTTCTAGAATAACTTTGGACAGGATGTCGGTGCCGTGTATGACAGCGAAATATGCTCTTACACTAAGCCTAAGACAGCCAATTTTTGTCAGCTCTTGACGATTTTAAATCAGATTGTTAGCAGATTATAGTAGTCGCCACTGTTTCAGGCTTAAACTCTAAGCTTTCAAAAATAATCCAAGATAACAAACTTAACAAATAGTACTGATCATAAACCATGAATTTCTTATTTTCATATAACTTTAGGAATGAAATGAAAATTTGACTCCGTTCTTTGGTGCAGGGAGAAAAATTCTAATTTTCACGTCTTCAATTTAGAGCGTGTAAATTTAGAGTATTTTGTTTAAAGATATTTTGCCGAAGATATTTTCCCTTAATGTGTAAATGGGAAGAAACATGTTGTTGTCGTTCTAATGCCGCCATACCGGAAGTATTCCAAACCAGGTCCATATAGGTTAGCGGAATGTGGGGTGCGGCTCCGGTTTATAATGGCACCACAAGGGTCTGAGTCCGATTTATCCAAGGATCACCTCAATTTTGATCGAACAGCCCCAGAGATGATATCTTGTACCCTCTCCCACCCTCTCCGGCTTCATAGAGGAACTTCTCGGTCTACGAATTTAACGTGCCCATATCCAGCCTAAACATGGAAGTATTTAATGGCTCTTGTCGGGATTCGATGCAAGAAATCTGAGCACTGAAAGCCGATGAGCTACCACTAGGCTACCTCATGCCCAGAAGAAGAAGAAAAAGAAGGGAAATATACACACACACACACACACACACACACACACACACACACATATATATATATATATATATATATATATATATATATATATATAAAACTAAACAAACGTTAACAACAGTTGTGAACATTTACTATTTACCCGAAGCAAAAGTAATAGCCATCTATGATAGTTATGTAAGGCCATATAATTAGTAGACTTATCTGACCTTCTCTTTTTTAATTTTGTTTACTTAGACTCGAAACAATAAAGAAATCGGGATTTCTAGATAAGTGATGTTTACTCGCTCGTGCATAATGCACATAGTTAATAATAATAGTGTTGAGGTCGAACAATAAACATAGAGCTGTTATCGGATTAGAAAATTAGAACGTATATTAAAAAACCTTCAAACGGCATAACATTTGAATATTTAATGATAAGACTGCGTCAGATTTTTGAAATAAATTTTTCCATATTAAGTTTCAAAACGCAGCTCTTTCGAAAGAAACAAGAAAAATATAAATTTGCAATTCAAAATTAACACATGAAGGAAAATCGAATTATACTAATTTCGTTTTCCTTTATGTCTTTATTTTCCCTTTCAACATTTAGTATTTACTACACACACACATATATAAATATATGCAGCCATGTGTGTGGGATGGACGATTGGCTAGGGTGCTGGAATTCGGTTCAGATCCTGTGGTTTCGAGTCCCACTGTTAGCATGGTTGTTTATAACCGTTCGGAATTGTCTTTAAACTGTAGGTCTCGGTCTAATTAACCCTCGTGTAGCAAAAAGTTAACCGTAGCGCTCCAAACCAAACCAGCCATAAATAAATCCGTGTGTGTATGTAATTTACTAGTAATTTTTTATTCTTTACATATATTTGAAAAAAATTAAAAACACTTACATAGTCTTAGAGTCTGTCAAAAGCCCTACTAAAATTTTAGTCAAAATTTTAGTTTGTACCATTGGAAAATTTTCTTTTGAGTTCAATTTTCCTCGTTAAACATTTATTTCCTGCATGCCTTTTTTGTTACTTTACAGTTATCTGAAGAAATTAAAATTGCTTACATGCTCATTATTTATTCCAAAAATTATCGGCTTTTCTTCTATACATAGCATCATAAATCTTCATGTAGCTCCTTTTCTATATTCTGCCTGTATGTAATAAATGAAAGAACGGGAAATTGCTTTTCGTTTTCTGCATTAAATTATATAAAATGTCAGAACTCCTTTAATAAGATATTTGTAATTTCTTTTTTATCTCCTATTTTTCCATACAAAACTTAATTTCATTAGTTACCTCCCACAAAATCATCAAAAACTGGTCATCTAAATTATTGTGTTTATTTTTATTAGGAAATTATCTCTCGCGTTATAGTAACTTTGATAATCTTCACCTGAAACTAATTTCAAATCATTGATTCATCATATTTTATTCCTCGCGTCATACATAATTACGTAATTTCGGTTCAAATATAATTCTAACCTGTTGAAGAAAAGCAAATTTATTAAATAAAACTTATTAATGTTGAAAATATTAATCATGTTTTATTTGATAAAGAAATTGAAAATTTTAATCTTAAACCCATTAGTAAAGTTTTTAAAAAAACATTCCTCTTTTTTAAAAAATTTTATATACAATGTTTAATTAAAAATAATTATTATCAAATAATTGTGCTAAACTTCTGCTATTATAAAAGAATTCCTCGAGAAAACCAGAGGGGAAGTTTTTTCACGAATAAAGATCTACTATAGCGCTAAAATTGAGAGCACGTTGTTTACATTTAAATGGCATGTGTTCACCTTTATCCTAAACTGAAAGCTGCAAAAAAAGTTCCGTCATCTAAGGTTTGCACACCAACAAAATAAGTTGTTTTAATTGCAATGGAAAAAAATCCTCATCTATTGTTTTTGAAATTTTATGGCAGATAGCACTCCGATTCAAACACGAATACGACCGTCTTCTATATTTTAGGGTAGAACGTATACAGCCCAGATCAGGGGTTCCCAACCTTTTTCCTGCATCGACCTCTTTTAAAAGAATGATTTTCTTCATCGACCCCCTTCACATTTTTCTCTATAATACTCAGCATCCAACATCATTATAATACTAAGAATTGCACATAAAACACTTAAAGATAACAATTTGTGTAAGAATATGAACAAAAAATTAGAAAAAATGGTTCATTAAGTTTATGTTTTATTATTTTTGCACTATTTTCATTTTTAATTTCACAAATATAAACAAGATTTCAGAAACACAGATTGTAATTGCATAAACATCGCGAACGAAAAAACGAAAGTGCTTCTGATTGGTTGCATCGGGGAGGATCCATGTGCTGTTTAAATTCCAGTGGATTTCCCCAGTTCTGCCTAGTGTTGGTACACAAATAAAAGCCGACGGCGGCGTTCGAGGCATATACAAAAGCGTCATGACATTCGACTTTAAATGCATAGATCACTCCTCC
This sequence comes from Dolomedes plantarius, assembly GCA_907164885.2. Classification (NCBI taxonomy): domain Eukaryota; kingdom Metazoa; phylum Arthropoda; class Arachnida; order Araneae; family Dolomedidae; genus Dolomedes; species Dolomedes plantarius. The sequence continues at coordinate 158,913,467 of OU015492.1, forward strand.
CTATGCAAATCTGTATTTATGCATATTAAAACGGATATTATTATCTAATAATCAATTTTCTAAAAATTAAATTAAATTTTAAAACAGAAAATTTATCATAGACCCCCAATAGATCCCTGGAATACTATAAACCCTTTGTAAGCTTCCATCGACCCCAAGGGGTCCACCTGGACCCCGTTGGGAATCCCTGGTTTAGATGCACATCCTCCTTTACCCAACATCCTTTTGAACACTGTTTTCGGCAACTGTCTAAAGAGAGATTAGATTACTTTTGTTGAAACGAAACGTAGATCATTAAGGCTGCTGTATACTAACCCCTCAATGTTAACCTATAGAAAAAACTTTTCTACAGTTTACAGCTACATAAATACTGATAATGCAATAAAAATGGTATTTTCAGATAGCCTAAACTTTTCTGCACCTTGCAACAGGATTCCTTTTATAAATTTCGTCCACCAAAAGAATTTATGAACCTCTAAAACATACTATACAAGATTTTTCCCCGAATAATTTGAATTTTAAAATACTATCTGCATTTAAAAAAAACGAAAAATGCCCCAAGGTGTAACGTTTCTTTCTCTATTACGGAGTACAATTTAAAAAAGAAAATCTTTAAATCCTTGGGCACATTTTCTCCATTGGTAATCATTGAGGGGAGATAATCCAATAGGGTTAGTACACAGCAGCCTTAATACGTGCGATATTTAGCATTTTAAATAAATTTCTGGTATGTTTCAAAAATTACTTTTGCAAATATATTCATATTTCAAGTTTCATTTTCATAATTGAAAGGTAGTCCATCAAGGTTTGGTATGCTTGAAGCCTCAGGATAGTGAGAAAATTAACCACATCCTAACCTAAAGCCGTGTGATATTATCTATAGTAAAAAGAGTGAGAATTAGAAAACTTATCTGACCTTCTCTTTTTTAAATTTTGTTTTCTTCGACTTGAAACAATAGAGAAATCGGGATTTCTAATTAAGTCATATTTACTCGCTCGTGAATAATACACATACTTAGGAATAATAGTGTTGAGGTCAGAAATTAACATAAAACTGTTCTCGGATTTGAAAACTATAACGTATATTAGAAAACCTTCAAACTGCATAATATTTGAATATTTAATAATTATTTCCCAATCATTCGAAAATATTTGAAACCGCTGCCGATCGAAAACTGCTCAATAGTTTTAGAGTATATAAGTAGTGAAATGATTTATACAAGGATAATTCTAACTTTCTGCTTATTCATATGCAAAGTAATGAAAGAAAAAACCAAACTTGGCAATTTTACAAACATAATATTTAAATGTAATATTAACAGCATTTCTAGGATACTTCAGATTATAAATTTATCGTGTCTATATTTCTGATTCATGTTCTGTGTCAATACTTGTTAACGGAAGAACATAAGATTTATCTTAGTTTGGATCTTTCAATTCAAACATTAGCAATATATACACTCTGTCACAAAAAAACATATGCACCCAGAAGAAATCGAGCTACTATCACGAAACTTAGCAGGAATGTAGTCTGGTAAGAGATGTCCTAATGATTAAAATTTCGACGCCAATGAGACAAGGGTAAGCGCGCTATGCGCATATGAAATGCGCAGCTGGGGAGTTTAAAAGCATGATTCCTCGTGCCATAGGGTTATTCAAACAATCTGTCGACTTGGATGGGCGGAATTGTGACTAGAGATGTCTCTGAGACGTAACAGGCGACAGTACGAACAATTGTCGGACTTTGAGAGGGGGCGTATAGTAGGCCTCAGAGAAGTAGGTTGGTCGAACAGGCGTATCGGCCATCACCTCTGTCGGAACGATATGGTAGTTGCTCGGTGTTGGCAACAATGGATCACGGAAGGGATAGTCTACCGTCGTGGAGGGTCAGGACGTCCCAAGAACACAAATGCGCGCGAAGATCTCGCAATCATAAGAGTGGCCACGTCCGCACCAACAACGTCTCTAGAATCGACGCCATTTTCCACCTTCCAGACATCCGCTGGTATCAAGGGAAATGACTGGCCGACGCAGGTATAAGGAGCCGACGTTCATTAAGACGCCTACCACTGACCCCACATCATAGGCAGTGTCGATTAGATTTTTGAAGGTCTCAGGCAAGCTGGATTGTGACCGACTGGAGGCGTCTGATCTTCAGCGATGAATCCCGATTCAGTCTCAATGCTGATGAAAAGTTCATACGCGTGTGGAGGCCAGGCCGCCGTTCCGATCCGTCATTCGTTGTCGAGAGGCATACGGCGATTACACAAAGTGTAACAGTGTGGGGAGCGATTTGTTGGGACACACGATCACCTCTAGTCGACCTTCAACGCACTTTGACGGCAAGCAGTTACGTGGACGAGATTTTAACGCCAGATGTACTGCCTATACTATCAAGTTTCCCAGGTGCCATTTATCAGCAAGACAACGCTCGTCCACATACTGCACGACTCTCCCAACAATGTCTCAAAGGATATGACGTACTCCCATGGCCTGCCAGGTCACCAGATCTCTCGCCAATAGAGCACGTCTGGGACGTGCTTGGAAGGCAACTGCAGCCGTCACGGAATGCTGGTGAATTAACTGCCCAGTTTCAAAGATTATGGAATGATCTTCCGCAGGAGGTCATAGGTGACCACATTGATTCCATGCCACGCCGTGTTTCGGCTTGTATAGCTGCCAGAGGTGGATTTATTACTTACTGATTTGTAACCTTTTTCATGCCATATCTTCTTAATAAAACGGTCTGTTCTTCTGAATGTGTAATCATTTGCTCATGTCCTCATACACTACATACATGTTAAGTTTCGTGATAGTAGCTCGTTTCTTTCTGCGTGCATATATTTTTTTGTGGCAGTGTATTTATATATTGATCAACCAAATAGTTAATCAATATATCAATATATATTGCTTCAAAAATTATTTGGTGTTGGAATAGGAAAATCAATACCACATATTAACCTTGATTTAGCATTTCCAGATGTAAGTGGTCATTTGCAGAAAATGTCGCTACCGAAGGTTCTAATTGTTAATTTATCATTGTTTTTTTTGTCTAATGCGGGGGCACTTTGTCGTGAGACATTTGCCTTTTGTTATTTACTGACTACTTTATTAAGGGAGTACCATTTAGGTGATCCAGCATTGCTCCCTATGAGGGAGCCGTCACGGAAACGACTAAGCATTATTCGGGATTTGAACCCAAGCCTTCTTCGAGGCCGCTCTGAACGCTAGCCACTACACTATGTGGGTCGCAAATATTTGTGTTTGCAGTGTAAAGAGTGTCAAGTCCTAAATCGTAGTTTTGAGAAAAGCGGGATTGAAAAAAACAACTTTTGTAAAGTCAGCTTTTTGAGTTTATTTTTAATTTTTTTCTAAAGTAAATTTTTCCAATTTTATTTTTGTTGAGTAAAGAGTGTTAAGTTCTTGATTGGGACATAACCCCTTTAACACAAACATGTTTGTGTTTTGTTTCACATATCCCAAATGTTCCCTGATGAATAAAAATATTTAGAAGTGGAATTGGATGTTGCTTTCTGTACCCTGCCCTAGTCCTTGATTTTTCAAACATGCCTGGTTTGATAACTCATTTTATCCCATTTTGGACTTAACACCCTTTGCACAGCAAACACAGATATATCATTCTAAAATAATAATTTCTAAAGAGCTCTTTTTAATTTCTAACAGCATACAACAACAAAATTTCATATTTGTCTCTTTATAAATTTTACATATAAAAGTCAGTATTTATGTTAATTTTTTTGGCAGTGTTGTTGTGTAACATCTTACACGAACTTGAGGCTCATTGATATTAGGCTGCAGAATTTTTTTATAGTAAAACTCAAAGATGGAGGGCTTGACACCCTTAATTCAACCGACAATGTTAATACGACATTTTGTTAGCTATTTATTTAGGTAAAGGCATTTTCTTTTATTATAAGCTTAGACTTTCAAAATCAGATTGCAGAAAAATATACATTTGGCATTTTATTGCACTTTGTTGAGGATAAGCGGTTTTAAGACTTAATCACTATCTGCAAGTAATATGAACAAGCTGAGAGAAAAGAATCCTTTCTTTTGCTACTCAAGCGCAACTAATCTGATGCAACGATTTCATTCACGTGTGTATTCTCTGTGCTAACACAGATATAAGTAGGAAAACAAGGCACTGATCATGCAATTTAAATACAAGGGTTTACCTTCTGAGTCGAATTACTTAAAATGTCAAAGACTTTATAATTCGTTATTTATAATAGTTAATGACTATTTCAAAGGCCACATATCTCGACTTTAAAAGAGCGTATCTAATGCTAATGAAAAATACACATTTTGCAAAAATTCTGAAGTGAGGCAATGGTAAAAATACTGTGTTTACATACCTCAGGAACGTAAAACAAAGAGTCACTCAAACTTATGAAGAAATAAGAAGTGTAAACTCAATGTTGTTTTGATTTGACAAGAAACAGCAGCGAGATATATTGCTTTCGTCAGGATTGTTAAATTAATGAAACTGTATTTACGAAATGAGTATAAAAATACAATTTTTATTTTCAAAAATAATTTTATACATGTAAAGTTATTCTAGAAATATCAACAAACACTATCTATGTTAGTATGACAAAATTATAAAAGAAAAAAACTAGTTTGAAACTTGTTACTAATATATAATATTCCCACCCAACACAAACGGCACTTTACTTGGCGATATTTACCCATCAACTCTATTGGCTACTTTATTATAGGAGCATCATATAGGTGAGCAAACATTGCTACCTATGATGAGACGAAGCAAGAACATCCAACCCTTAGTCGAGATTCGAACCCAAGCCCACTCAGTGGAAGCTCATGACGATATCCACTATATGTTATGGAGGGCCTTGTAAGTAGTATAAAAGATAATATTTAGAACTAAGATAGCAGCTTTACTTTAGCTTCAGAATAGGAATTATATTTTATATACCCGGCACATTTTACTTACCTAGTTCAAGTACAATAATAACAGACATTCATTTTAAAAAAATGAACAAGAGAATGTAGTGCATAAAAAGTTTAAAATTCTTTGTTAATGTCTAGTAGCAGAAACTTATGGAGCACTTTAAGTAATATATAACAGACTTTCGCATAATTTGTTGAAAATATGCCAAATAATATAAAAGTTGACTTTCTCCATGGAAATCATCTGAGGCGATAAAACATTACGCAAATACATGTTCATTAAAAGCATTTGTATGCTGTCTTCTAGAATGCATACAACTGCTGTTTTCCGTAAGGTATGAAAAAAGCATACGAAAGGTTGCTTTTCGACAGAAACTAAAGAAATGTAAATCAAAAATTGTACATATCTTCAAAAAAAAGATTGATCTGGGTACCGTCTGAACAAAAAAAAACCTTCTGTAAACGTAAATTATAGAAGATAAACAAATCTATACCATTTTCATGTTTAACAGGATTTTAAGTTAATGGATTACTCTACATCCACTCTATAAAAGATATAAGTACCATATTAAAAATTGCACTGAAATTTTTTAAACATGAACCATATTATTTATAATACGTAGAAGATATCATGTAGATGATGTCTAATCATGAAGATAATAGATCGCGGTGAAACCTGTAGAGTTTACAGCACTTTGAAGTATTCCCGGTACAGACGGCTCCGTAAGAAGCATCTAATTAGAGTATCTTACTTATAGAGATGACAAGGTTTGGTTTGATTTGGGGCGCTACGTCATTTTTTGCTACACTAGAGCTAAATGGACCGGAACCTACAGTTTAAAGCTGATTTCGAAAGGCTACAAACATCCATGCCAACAGTGGCCACTCAAACCCTTAGAATCTGAACCGAATTCCAGCGCCCTAGCCAAAAATATTACTAAGAAGCAGATTATTAAGCATGAAACTGTTTTTTACTACTTGTAATATTTTTAAATATACATATGTCATCGACAGGAGAGCAGGTGTCCTCAGAACTTCACATGTAATGTCCATGCATTAAGTTTGAGTTCCTTTTAACTTACAGCATTTTTCGGAGCATAAAACGCACCGGACGGTAAGAGGTACCTCAAATTTATGGGGGAATTTTTAGAAAAGAATATTTTGTATTTTGTTATATATATAAAGATATCTTCAATTTCTTACTTAATTAGTCAATATATATATATATATATATATATATATATATATATATATATATATATATTTATATATATATATATACATATTTATATATATATATATATATATATATATATATATATATATATATATATATATATATATATAATGTATATAGTAAAATATTCATTTTATTTTAATGGTACCTTCGGGCCATAAGACGCACTCCAATTTTAAGTCGATATTTTTATGTAAAAAGCATTTTTTTTCTTATGGTCTGAAAAAATGGTAAGTCTCGTCACCACGCATTCAACTATGTTCGGGAACGTTAGGCTCTGCTTTAAAAATAAACTCGAATTTTCCACTCTAGGGGATTCTTTAAAGCGTATTTATTCATCTTTACCGAAATTTTTATTAGCAATTAAGAGATAATTAAGATACATTATATACACATGGTTTTTTTTTATCTTACGCATACATGCACGATACAGGAAAGGATAGAAGATAAGAAAAACATCATAAAATGAAATTTCTAAACTAAAACACTTCGCCTGGAGGAATTTTGGTTAAAAGTCCCTGTTTATGGGGTATTATGTACTATCGCAGACAGTGCGGATATCAACCCTATCACAGTAGTACTTCGACTTACGAGTGCCTCGACTTACGAGTTTTTCGAGATACGAGCATTCTCTCGGCAGATTTTTTGCATCGAGTTACGAGCTAAAATTCGGGTTAAGAGCCCCACAGCTTCAGATACCCCACAGCTAGTTTGCGCAGCAAACGCCATGTGTTCATCAAATGAGAACACGAGAAGCATATAATCTTTACAACCTTTATGTACAATTATTAGACATATACATATTATTCTAAGACTACTATCCAGTCTAAAGCCTAGAGATTAACACTCAACAATTATCACCCGGGGCAGCTCGCTCTGCCCACACTTGAGTCGCCCTCCGAAACCGAACAGGGTCCTCCCTCTCTCGCAGAGAGATAGTTTCAATTCCTTCCCCCCACACTGGTACTCGCCATGGGTTCTAGGGGATGGGATGACCTTGGTCCTAGGATCCCAAGCTCTCCTCCTTCTACGGATTCTGAGAAAACGATCTTCGGATTCTCAAAAAGAGGAATTTCGACATTACATCCCAGTGAACGATGCAACTATCGCTCAGCTTCCGTGTCTCACTTTAAGAGGGTAGCTCGTAATAAAAGCGAAAGCGAGGAAAATGTGGCGAAAAGATCAAAAATCAACGAATAAGATTTAATTTTTCAGTTCATCTTTTCTCCTCCTCTTTCATCAGCATCTTCAAGTCTGATCTCCAAGGTAAATGTTGTACATTACACTTAATAAAACAAGTTTATTGCCGACATTCTATTGTATTGTGTTTTTATATAACGTTCGTCATTTATAAGAACATTTATCTTATTTAAAAACATGTAACCAAAATTTACTGTGTTTTGGGAACCCGGAACGAATTAATGGCATTTCTTTTCATTTCAATGGGGAAAATTGATTCGAGATAGGAGTATTTCGAGTTACGAGCTTCGTCATGAAACGAATTAAGCTCGTAAGTCGAGGTACCACTGTATAACTATACAAACTTTGATTTTGCCTAATCGGTCTTCATGAGAAAATATCCATACGTTTTATGGTGAAATTAAATGATTAATACACGATACAGGAAAGGATAGAAGATAAGAAGAACATCATAAAATGAAATTTCTAAACAAAAACACTTCGCCTGGAGGAATTCGGCTTACAAGTACCCCTTGAATATGGGGAATGTATGTACTATCGTAGACACTGCGGATATCAACACTATTATAACTATACAATCCCGGATGTTGCCTGATCGGTCTTCAGGAGAAAAAATCCATACCTTTTATGGTGAAATTCAATTATTAAGGTAGTAAAAAGAATTCGTGGTAGTGCCATATTACTTTATGTATTTCCTAAAAGTGCAGTTCAAAATTCACTGATTTTGAAAAAAAAAAAAACGAAAATCTTGTTTTAATAGAAAACGGAAATTTTCAAAACATTTTAGTTCGTTACTTCTCTGAAAGCATGAAATACGCTGAAACAATTAGTTGTCAAAATAAAAAAATTGTTTAATTCTACCATTGAGCTCAAAATAAACTTGTAAAAATTCCATTTTTCCCAAAAAATAACTATTCCCGAGCAGGAATCGAACCAATCATTTGAGGCATCCCCGACCATAATCCTAATCTTTGGTTCACAATATAATATCCCCATTAAAATCTTTAAATAATTATTAAATACAGTTTAAACTCTTAAATGATAAATATGAATAGAACCTTAATACATTAATAAAACCCACAACCTTAGAAAAAATAATATGACGTGTATTTAACATACATAATACATTTCCGATAAATTATCATCATTTCAATGCCATTCCTCTGAAGAACTCCAAATACATTATTAAAGAGCTGCATAATTCATCAATCATAGCGCTGAAGGAAACTGAATAATCCCATTCTTAAATTTCAAAAACATGTCTCGCTCTTTTCAGGTATGACTAATCTGTCTGCGACTTTCTATCGTCCTTTGTTTTTTACTTAACTATTCATTTATGCTCATGCAAACAAAACTAACGATAATTTAATATATTTTTAATGATACCCCTCTATGTCTGGATTCGTTCTTAGATTATACCGCTGTTCAAAATTGCTAACAGAAATTACTTAAAATCACAAAAGGTATTTACTAAATATGAGAGAAAGTGGGTACAGAAATGCTCCAAAACATGAACCATCGATATAGCAATAAAAAGGGAATGCTAAATTTCTGCGATTTCCAAATTCAGCATATGTTACCCTTAACATGAAGTAGCAAATCTTTCAGAAAATTTATGCATGTAAGGATGATGTTTGTAAAAAGATGCACGTAAAATGATGCATGTCAACAATGGAGAGCTACTCAGGCCTCATACCGTATTTAAAAAGCTAGGTAGCAATAAATTCCATTTATGTACAAAACATTAACCCTATATTACTATTCAGTTTAGTGTATTAAAGCTTTCGGGAAAAAATTAGTAATAATTTTACCTTATAAAGCATAATTGGGCGATTGTTTTGAAAGGTAAAAACTGACAAATTATCTTGACTCAGAGAATAAACGCATCAGATGTCAGACACTTGATACGTAGTAATAAACAGAAAATAGAGGTAATATAGTAATGTGTGTACTTAAGGTATAATTATCGTCTTAATAATGTACAATTCCCTTTATTCATAACCAGTATAGGTTCTAAACTCATACCCATAAAAATAAATCTTTGACCAAATTTAATGGAAATCATTAATTGACTGACTGTTTTATTCTTACTTCTTTAACTAAGATTAAAATTTGAATTCCAAGTTCATCATCATCTCCATTTTATCTTCTCTTAATTATCTCATTTTTCATCCATCACAAACTTTGCTAAGTGAAACGCACGATAAACAGAAAATACAATTAACATCCCATTTCACATTTACTACTTGCATTTTACAATTAATATACTTAGCTCATCCAGAAAGTAAGTACCATTTAGGTATTAAAAAAGATTAGCGATTTGTTTTCATTTGTATTTTATTACATAAAAATCTACACACCTTAAACTACTGTTCGACATATTCACCATGCGAATTAAGGCATGTGTCATATCTTGGCACTAATTGAAACATACCCGCTTTGTAGAATTCGGCCGCCTGCGACCTGAACAAGTTCTGGACGTTTTCCTTGATCTCATTATCACTTGCAAAGTGCTGGCCGGCAAGAAATTGTTTGAGATGAGAAAACAAATGGAAGTCGGATGAAGCTAGGTCCGGACTATAAGGAGGGTGACAGAATTGTTCCCAGCGAAACGAATCAACCAGCGTCGTCATTACGCGTGCGGTATGCGGTCGCGCGTTACCATCCACGAACACAATACCAGAAGTCAGTAGTCCAAGCCTTTTGTTCTGTATCGCGTGCCGTAACTTCTTCAATGTCTCACAGTAAGCTGTTGTGCCTCGTTCCATCCAGTCCACTAACAAAATTCCTTGCCAGCCCCAAAGACGGTGTACATGATTTTTCTTGGTGAGACGATAAATTTCACAAGGTCGAACATTTCTCGCATTCAAAAACTTGATAACGGCTCTTATTTCACAGCTGGCGGGCCGACCGATTGTTTTAAACATGATTACCAACAAATAATGACTTCAAACGTTAACGTAATCAAACAAAATGGCTAGGCTAATTCGTTCTCGAGTTGAAGTATGTAACTACGCATGCGCGACCTTCGTGCTGTCAGATGCGCGGGAGATATGCACAAAGGGTACTTACTTTCTGGATGAGCTAAGTACCTTCTGTAACACAAGGGCAGCAAGCATAAAGCTGCATACATAAGATACTTTGATGTAGGCTCCAAGATATCTTGGCCCTACTCAATAAACTATATGTAATAAACATACAGAAGTATACAAGAAAGAACAATAGTTTTGTATTGAAAGGTTCAAAAATAATTGACGCGTGAACATTCTAATCAGGAGTTTCTAATCGATGGTGTAACCTGAACAATTTTTCTTAACATTCAAAATACATACATACAAATATATATATATATATATATATATATATATATATATATATATATATATATATATATATATATATATATATATATATATATATATATATATATATATATATGTAAGGTATACACAAGATTCGATTCCCAAGAATCGAACTTTTGAGTGAAGGAATTAAAGAAGCTGCTTCAGATATGCTAATATTTGTGGCATACGCGCTTAGTATAAATACCATGCAGCGTCATTAATGATAAAGAGAGAGGTTGTTAAGGTTGAAAAGGTGTTATCCTGCGCTAGTGCTTAGCGGGCCAGAAGTTTACGTGGCAGTACTGCTGGTTTGACTTACTGTTCGTGAGTATAAAAATATATTGTTCTTGAAAGCTGTGTTTATACATTCCGTACAAGTAGTACGCATGCTTATTGCTGTAAAAGCCAATTATATGTGCAACGAATTCAATAAACATTCTTTGTATAAAATACAAATAGAGTACCCCCTAAGTAGAAACTCTATACTGGCGCCCGAAATTATATATACCCTGGTAGTTAGCGTTAAATTTGTAACGAACAACATAATTGAAATTAAAAACTGTGTACTGTGTACTTATATTGATAAAATTGTTGCAAGTACTTATATACTATTTAAAAAATGAGTGTTGTAGAACAAAATCCTGCTGGAAATTTTCCTCGGGTAATTATGGTTCAGCATTTTGCGCCATTCGAAGCCACCTTCAATGGCGGCCCCTCAAGCCAATTCCTAAAGAAAATTGAGCATTGCTTTCAGCAACAATGCACCCCAGAGGGGGATAAACTTAAAATTGCTCTAGCCGCTTTAAGAGGTAGTGCATTTCAGTGGTACACATGCATGCAAAGCAGTAATCTGATTTTTGACTATTCGTCATTCAAGCAACAGTTTCTTAGCGTTTTTCCAAAGACCTTTAATCAAAGTGAAATTGAAGCGGAAATTTATTCGCTAAGGCAACGTGAAGGTCAGTCTGCATTAGATTTTGCTATGGAAAAGATTTCCAAGTGTGAGGAATATTTAGAAGGGGTGACGGAAGCGATAATCTTAAAAATAGTTATCCAACGTTTGAAGCCAAGTGTTCAAGATTTTTTAGATAATCAAACAATTACAAGCAAGGTTACCCTCCTTCAAGCTTTAGCTAAACATGACAATAGGCATTTCTTCGCTACCCCTCACCGTCATTCAGGTACGAGAAGTTTTATACAGCCGCGCCAAAATTTTTCGCGAGTTTCAAACCAGCAGCGTAAGCAGTACCGCAGGCAAAATAATAGAAGCGCACGGCGTTATAATGAAATTAGTGCTCTTAAAGTAAATAATATGGAAGCACCTTACTTGCACTGGCAAGTTGATTCACATGATATGGTTCAACCTGTTGAAACTGTGTGGTCAAATGTATTATTTTGTCCGAGCAGTAATCATTATTTTGAGAATAGTGAAAGTCAGGGTATTTTTGTGGCTTATAAAGAAAGTGAGTCTAGCTGGAATGATGAGGTAATTCCAGTACAAATTTCTGAAAATAGTGCCGATACTAATGCTAGTGGTTTAGAAAATAAATCATCTGACACTTCTATTAATGCTATACCTGATATTTTAGATGATATTCACACATCTGTTAATGAAGGAAATTTAGTAGATGACGAAGTATGCGTTACGGAAGTTAGTGAATACTTATTAGTTGACGACAATAAAAATCCTTTAAACGATAGTAGGAACTCGCTAGGTAATGATGATATTATTTCAAGTTTCCATCCGAATGAGGATGCTGTAGGCCAGGTTGATAATATGGTTTTAAATAAAGTACATGAAAACCAGACTGAGAATCAGGATGAAAAGTTGACACAGAGTTATACTGTAAGTAGTTTAGCTGATGCTTCGGAAGTTATAGACGCAGGTTGCATTAAAACGCACCAGTACGAAAAGCTTAATCTTCCTAAAACTGAAGCAGTGTTAACGAATATAAATGATAACGATTCTGATGTCGCAAGTTTCACAGAGACTTTTTCGTCAAAAGAGGATAAAACTAAAGTTAAGGGGGATAAAAAACGTAAAAAAGCGCCTTCAGGTTCCAGCATTAAAACTGCAAATACTGAAGTAATTAAGGCGGTAAACAAGAAGTTGCATAAGCACCAATACCAAAAACAGAGTCAGTTTGTTGAAAAACATGACACAAGTAGAGAGATAAAGCCAGTAACTAAACACGTTGGTGCGGCGTATAAACTTGACAAAATAGAATCTGCATTAAAATCTAATACCGATACAAGCAAAATTACGAAGAAAGGTAAAGTGTGCACTACAAAAACTCCATCAAGGGATGAATGCGTCGCTGATAAGGTACACAAGGTTATCAAAAGGAAGAATGACAATTTTAAAGTTCCTTTGCATAAGTACAGGAAACGGAAGATTTCTGCCGCCCAGCAAGGTTGGCCTCCTCCCAAGAGACCTCCTGTCCATCGTCAATCCGGACCAGCGCCTCAGGACCAACGACCTGCTGCACGAAGGATGCCCACACGGTCAACGAACCCCTTTACTAGGACTGCGACCATCAAGAGAGGTCCCACGGATTGGACAGACTGGTGCAAGGAAGTTGCTGCATTCATGAACAAGTCTTGTATCAATTATCTTTTTCTAACTCCCACCCTTTAATAAAACCGAACCAAATTGGTTTGCAGTTCCCCCAGTGTATATACTGTAAACATTTTGAGGGGAAGTGGTGAGGCACTGAAAAAAAAAAAAAAAGACATACTGTTGTTTTATAAATTTTTGAAGGGGACATGTAGTGACTAGGAAAAAAATACATACTGCACAATATACCAATTAACCACTAATGTACTAACTTCACAAAAAAATAACACATGAACATTATAAATTGGGGGAGAGCAGATACAGTCAAGAAATGTCATGCTGTGCAATTGTGTTGTCACTTTTAATTAAAATAGATATTTTAGGGCGCAGTTGGCAGCCCAGTATCCGCAACTCTGCAAATCCACTGTTTGATGGTGTCACCTGGACCCTTCGGGGTTAGTTTTGTAAAATGGTAGTGGCGTTTTTCCTCCACACAACGTGTGGAAGGTTTTTTTTGGCTTTGCCACCCATTATGTAAAAAGTCAGACCAGCGCGCGTTTTCAATTAGTTAACTGAAGCCGTTCAGACCTCAGTTACCTAATTTTTTTTCGAGGGAGGCCAGTGTAAGGTATACACAAGATTCGATTCCCAAGAATCGAACTTTTGAGTGAAGGAATTAAAGAAGCTGCTTCAGATATGCTAATTTTTGTGGCATACGCGCTTAGTATAAATACCATGCAGCGTCATTAATGATAAAGAGAGAGGTTGTTAAGGTTGAAAAGGTGTTATCCTGCGCTAGTGCTTAGCGGGCCAGAAGTTTACGTGGCAGTACTGCTGGTTTGACTTACTGTTCGTGAGTATAAAAATATATTGTTCTTGAAAGCTGTGTTTATACATTCCGTACAAGTAGTACGCATGCTTATTGCTGTAAAAGCCAATTATATGTGCAACGAATTCAATAAACATTGTTTCATGCATAAACTGTGTTAGCTTCAAATTCAAATAGAGTGCCACTTCAAATTATATACACCCAAGTCTGGGTAGAAGTGAGCAATAGAAACTATATATATATATATATATATATATATATATATATACTAGCTGAATATCAATACGGGGTACATTTTAGGATAATTACAATGAAAAAGTAATGAAATCGCTTTTTACAGGATTTTCTTATGAACAATATATTTTGTTTCTTCATTGGGCGGAACTAATATTACCAGGCTCATCCGCGAACTTACGCGTGAGCAAGCTACGTAAAACTGACCGTGGGGGAAACAATTTTCTCGTAAATATACGCCAGCATATTTTAAAGTTTGGTCTTGGAACTTATTTATCGTCATGGCGAAGCATATTTTGAGAGGAAATTACAGTTCTATATATAGATTTGATTTAATATCCATAAAACATACTAATTTGAACTAAAGTTTTAAGATTTTCCATCTTAATTAGTCTAGTGGTTAAATTTTATCTTTTACTGTATTTTAATATTTTCTTTGTCAATTAATTTCGTTGTTATGCACGTGACGCAAAATTAATTTATATTATCTCAAAAAGAAAAGAAATCTCGTGATCAGCATTTAATAAATTAAACTCAAAACTTTGCAAACGATTACTGTTTTGGAAGCTAATGTTCTGTTAATTTCCAGTAAAAGCTAAAATCATTTGAAAACCGCACACCAGTCTTCCGCTCACACGCAACACTATAAACCCCTAAAAGAATGCAAGAACAAAACGTTTAAAAAATATAAATCTATTAATTTAAATAATTAAACACACACAAATGTATAAATTACACAAAAGTTTACTTAAATTCTTTAATCTGTCTACATCTCCAGTATAGAAATATTTTCGGGGCATTTACAGAACATGGTATATTTCACTTTTGAAAACACGCATTAAATAAGTATCATTTCAATGAGAAATTTCTGAAATGAGCATGACAATGAAGATCGTGTGTTTACAAAGAACAGCAGTAACCGAAATGTGTTAAAATATAAATTTTAAGAGTATTGTGGTAGTGAGTTGTGTATATAAATAAAAACTTTCCAAACGATTACTGTTTTGGAAGCTAATGTTCTGCTAATTTCCAGTAAAAGCTAAAATCATTTGAAAACCACATACCAGTGTTTCACTCACACGCAACACTATAAAACTGAATTACAGTACTCTATGTTTATATGGCCATTGAAAATTGTGGTTAGTAGAGGGCAATACGGGACAACCCACGCATTGTCTATAGACACTTGCTATCTTTGGCTATTATTTGATCCGTAATATCTGCCTCATATGCCGTATGTTTCTTAACGCCATTCCCGAATGAAGAAATCGTGTAGAGGAGGCTTCTGCAACATGTGGACGGAGACAGTTTGGCTATTATTTGATCTGTAATATCTACCTCATATGCCGTATGTTTCTAAACGCCATTCCCATATGAACCACAGTCTAATTCCTTTAAAATGGACCAAAATGAGTAACTCCAGATAACCATGTAATCCACTACTGCTACAGGGGCATCAAAATGTGAGAATACAGAGTTTAAATCAGCCAAAAATTGCAATTATGCCGGACAGCTGACTGAAGTGGTGTAATCTTTGGCTATTATTTGATCTGTAATATCTACCTGATATGCCGTATGTTTCTAAACGCCATTCCCGAATGAATAAATCGTGTAGAGGAGGCTTCTGCAACATGTGGACGGAGACAGTTTGGCTATTATTTGATCTGTAATATCTGCCTCATATGCCGTATGTTTCTAAACGCCATTCCCATATGAACCACAGCCTAATTCCTTTTAAATGGAACAAAATGAGTAACTCCAGTTAACCATGTAATCCACTACTGCTACAGGGGCATCAAAATGTGAGAATACAGAGTTTAAATCAGCGAAATCTGCAATTATGGTGTACATATGACACCTAACTTCTCCAAAAATCTTTGCATTTGTGATGAGACTCATAAGTGATTTTTGTTTTTGATGAAACACTCTTGCTAACAAATCATGACGATCCTGTGGTTTTTGTCCAACTATTCTTTGCTGTTGATTTCTTCCAGTCTCGCTTCTCTTTCCGGGTAAAGATTCGGAAAATCATTCGGAAAAAGCTGAAAAGTAAACAATACCAAATCAATTAAAAACTAAATACAGTATAAATAATGTAGAAAAAATAACAGTATAAATAACACAGTATGAATAAAATGTACAGGCTGTGGCCAGATATGCTCAGGCCAATAATACAAAAAAAAAATTTTAAATCGTAGTAAGCAATGTAAAACATTTTACACACTTCAATAATAGCAAAACAAAACATGATGGTAAAATAGAAAGGAAAGTTCAAACAGAAGTAAGAAGTTAAATTCTAAAAATATAAATGAGGTATAAATCAGCTATCGATTCTAATTTATGAATCATTTATCAGGACATGAAAAAATTACTGCATGTAAAGAAAATTAACCTTACCTCTATAAATTTCAACACTTCTTGACCTGTGGCTTGTCCAATCATGTGAAATATAATTCTTGACAATAATTCTTGTTAACCTAAACTGTTTTTTTTATTTAAAAAGTTATGTTCTCAAAATATGACAATTAAGAAAAAGATATCGAGAAAAAATAAATCATGCTACTTAAGAAAGTCATACCACAAATTTCTATAAAATTAATGTGCAACTATTTTTGACGTACAAAATAATGTTTGAACATCAAAAATTTCCACATGTTTTAACATCAAAAATTTCCACAATAAAAAGCTAAAATTAGTTTAAAATATTAGCTTTAGGATTTTGTGCAGAATGATAGGTGTTTTAGCTAAATTTCATTAAAAATTATTTCAAATTGATCAATTTAAAAAAAAGGTATGCTATTTACAGATAAGTTTTTGTTTCTTTTTTTTTTAAGTGCTATTTTAGAATAAAACACAAAAAAAAACCTTTACAAAATTATTTTTTCTCAAAGCTAAACACAAACATAATTAACAGTTGTTTTAAAACACCCGTGGTAAACATTGTTAAGTTTCGAAGTATTAGAATGATAATAAAAAATATTCCAGAGTTTCAGACAGAAGTATAAAAAGAAAGAATATGCAAAAAAAGTAACTAAATTAAACAAAAATTGACAGAATACAGAAAAAGGGAACACCGGCAAAAGTAAATAAAACGTTTCCTTGTGCGCATGCACAGTTCTTATGAATGATTGATTCCAACGCCTAGAGTACCGCGTTCGAAGAACCGTGTATAAAATTTGTGTTGAAGTATCGTTCTTTAAAATTCAATTAAAAATCGAAATTTTAAGATAGACACTTGAAATGAGGTTTATATGAATGAGAAAGATTTCATCTTCCAGATGATGTAAATATTTTCTTTGTAAGTTAAAAACTCGAAGAGCACCGACTGTAGATACTCAAAATTTCGTAAATTTCTCGAAAAAGTGGGTTTAATATTTTGATGAAAATATTAGTCTGTTTTAAATTATTTTTAAACAAATCTTGTCTTAAGGTCTTGTTTGAAGGAGAAATGTCTGTAGTCTTAGATTGTAAAAAGATCAAAATTCCACGATCATATTTTGCCGAGATATTGTAATCTGAAGTTAAAAAAACATAAAATATCCCACAAAACATAAAATAAAAAATTTTCTAGAATAAAATTTTAAATTCGGGCTTCGAGGTGCACTTTCCCATAGTTTTCACTACCCGTGTGCCAAATTTCACGGCTGTAAGTTTCACAGATTCACCTGGGGGCCGCCCACACACACACACACACACACACACATACGCATACATTCGCTTTTATTAATAAGATGTAATGCTTATTACTGTAATGTTAAAGATGGGAATACGCTTCAAAGTTTAATTGTTTACTTAAAATACCTTTTTAGATGCCACAACAGAAATTACTCGTTTTACCTTCAATGAAACTTCCGAAATGAGTTTTGTTCTGTAAGAGAGGAAAAGCTGGAGGAATTCCTACTTTCAGATGGCGTTGCCCGGGATTTTTTAAGAATTTTTGTTAACCAAAATCAATTTAAAAATTAACACAGTATAAATAAAATAGAAAAAATTCACATTTTCTATGTTATTTATACTGTGACATAACCCATGACACGGGCTTCGCCCGTCTAGCCGGTCGGTTTAGGGACCCTCTCCCTTCAGCAATCATTGTCAGAGGATGGAAACACTAAAAAACAACGAATCAAGGTATCTAAATTTTGTGGCTACGTATCCCACGTCCTGCAAACAGTCGCAGCCATAAGAAATATTCTTCCCCCCCCCGGGGAGAAATTTCGTTCAGTCCACCCCTCCACGTATGGGCGAAAAATTCTTTCTTCGAGACTTTCCCCCTCCCCGCGTATGGGTGAAGAAATGGGCTTTCTTCCAAACCGCATTTGAAGGACCGTAAGGAAATTTGTTTTGATGTATCGTTCTTTAAAATTCAATTAAAAATCGAAATTTTAAGATTTTCACTTGAAGTGAGGTTTATATGAATGAGAAAGCTTTCATCTTCCAGATGATGTAAATATTTTCTTTGTAAGATAAAAACTCGAAGAGCACCGACTGTAGATGCTCAAAATTTCGTAAATTTCTCGAAAAAGTGGGTTGAATATTTTGATGAAAATATTAGTCTGTTTTAAATTATTTTTAAACAAATGAGGTCTTGTTTGAAGGAGAAATGTCTGTAGTCTTAGATTGTAAAAAGATCAAAATTCTACGATCATTTTTTGCCGAGATATCGTAATCTGAAGTTAAAAAAACATAAAACATCCCACAAAACATAAAATAAAATTTTTCTAGAATAAAATTTTAAATTCGGGCTTCGAGGTGCACTTTCCCATAGTTTTCACTACCCGTGTGCCAAATTTCATGGCTGTAAGTTTCACAGATTCGCCTGGGGGCCACGCACACGCAAACATTCGCTTTTATTAATAAGATATATATATATATATATATATATATATATATAGTTATCCGTCACGTTAATGTTCAACCTTTGCATTCTTTAAGATTTTGACTGGGAGTACCTAATTAAATCTGAGTTACCCGTAACACTAGGAAATATCCATTAGCCTTGTAGCGTACTCTGAGGCATAACTGAAGCGTTCGAATGAATTCATGGCACAATAAAAATAAGTCCCGGGTGGTAAATTATAAAGCCAGATGTTTACTAAACCGTAACAAAAATTTAATGAAACAAAACAAAATTAAATTAAATTAATACAGCAGAACAAAATGAATTTAACCGTTACAGTATAGAAAGACTTAAGTGCAGAAGTAATTTGACAGTTACTCTCCGAGACTAGTTTAGCCTCCCACAGGAGCATAAAACATGCGACCACCTCGCCTGTAAGCTACATGAGGCTCTCTCTAAAAACGCAAAGTATCTGACTACATTTTATGTCTTTTCTTTGTCGGCATCTTGGAAATCTTAGAAGTGCGTTCCCTTCCAGAGCGGGTGGCCCTGGGATTAACCAGGATGACAGTCTTGCTTATCGACGAACATTTCGGCCATTTTTATTTCCGCTATAGTGTCAAATTCGCTGAGATATTGTTCTAATAAGACAGATTTACAAGTGATGATGTAAGATATCGATGGTTTCGTCCAGTTTTCGCCCGTATTCTTGCAGGAACCGATATGCCTGTGGATTAACTTTCCAGGCTAGGAATTTTGCGGGGACCTGCTGGAATCGTTTTTTAATCCGCTTGGAAAAGCACACGTGTTCAGAATCGGTGGGAACACAAAAAGGAATTTCGATAAACATGCAGCTGGTCCGTGCGCGCCGTGGTTATGAGAGGGCACTCCCTATGGTCTGCGCTCTTAAAATCATGGTCTGCGCTCTACCTTTAAAAAGGCCTTTCATTCATTACCCCTCTGCATCTTCTAATGTAGCTTTACATAGCCGATCCTTGCTGTGACAAAACGCAAAGTGCGTATAATGCAGATTTTGAGGCTACTTCTTCGAATTAATTGACGTTCATAATATTAGTAAGCAAAGAATGGAGGAATATGAAGTACCTATTAACCACGAAATAAAGTACTATTTCATAAGCTATTGAAACTAAAAAAAACATATTCAAAAGTGCATTTAATTACTGTATCACCAAATATAATTTCTGTGTTACTCTAACATATATATTTTTTTGTCCAGAGGTTATATCTTTCGAAGATGAGAAAGTGTAGACCAAATTTGTCCTTACATTTACAAGAGTAAACAAATTCTGCATAGTAAATAGCTCCCAGAATCCATTATTAAGAGTTATATATTATGCTTCTTGAAAAATTTACTTCCCTAGAGTAAGATAAAAATGGCATGAATCTGTACTTATATATTATTTTTACTTTCATCAAAATCTAATAACCTCATAACGCAAGACATACTCCTGGAAATAATGTCTTAGGACTTTTTTTCTTACCAGTTTCTAAGAAGTTTTCGTCGTTCTTATTTTGTTCACAGAACATCCTTTTCTGACTTTACAAAAAGATAAATCTATGCCCCAATTTACTATAAATAAATCTCTATGCTAAACTTTGGGAATAAATCATGTCTTCTATTGAGCATAATTCATGATAGAACAGTTCGAATTTGATAGCAGTAAAAGCCATTAGCCATATCCTGCGACATTTTTTAAAGAAACTTTGGAGGATTTGAAAGAAATGGCTGTGAACTTGAATGGAAGATTTCTCAAAATTTCTCGAAATTCTAGACTTTTATAATCTGCTATGACTCAAGTGGAAAAAGTGTTGCTTTGATTTAAAAAGGTACAATGCCTAACTTTCATATTCTTCACATTGATTTTTATGAATATCACAAATTGTGCCGTTTCAGGCTACTGATACATTTTTGTAAAATGCATATGTATAATGCATATATATAATGTATAATGCAATAATAATGCATTTTTGTAAAGAAAATTATATAAGGGCTTATGCATCTAAATAGGACAAGAAATTTTTAAAACTTAAAATATTTATGCAAGCAAATAATTTAAATTTATTAAAATCTTAAATTTTGAGATATTATGGTTCTAACTCTAAAAGATTATTTAATTCAAGAGAAAAAAATATGTACTTTAATTATAGAAAAGAACACAGAAAATATTTTACTCTTTTTAAAGACGAATTTCAGTTTAAAATTTATTTGTATATAAAAAAGGATTTACATAAAATACTAAATGAAAATTGTAACTTTGCAAAAATTTGATACTCTAACTGAAATTTTATCAGCACAATGGTTAGTCGAGAAGCCTTAAATAAATTTATTTGAATTATCGTCCGAATTCTTTTTTTTTAGGTGTCCAAAATCTCAAATAAACTGTACTAGGTTCCCTAAATGTACTAGGTTCCCTAAATAAAACTGATATACAGTGTCTTCATATAAACGGACTGAAACATTACTATATTTGAAAACCTTATTTGAATAGTTGTCCAACTCCATTCTTGTTCATTTTGAGATACAGAGCCTTAAAATCTAATGAATGCTGAGAAATGATTGCTGAAGTCTGATTTGTAATGCCCTCTGTTGGAAGCAGAAATAAGCTGGAGGTGTACTAGTTTTTAAAATAAGATAGAAATGACTTGCATGAACATGAAAGTGAGGCTAACTCCATTTTTGTTTAAGTGGAGTTTGACCACTATTCAAACAAGGCCTTCATTTGTGACTAGATACCAAAATTTTTGTATATTAAAAATATTCACATTTCGAAATAAGCAATTTCATTAAATACTTGAAAACCTCTCTAAAATTTTTAACGTAATAACATAATTTTCCGAGTTTTTTCGGGTACTTGAGAAAAAAAAAGCCTGTCACGAAGGGTTGATATTTTTTCCAGCTGCGAGTGTTTTCGTCGACTCCGCAGGGAGAACCGTGCTGTTCGGCTTGATAAAGCTCCAGAAAGACGTGCACGAATGATCGAGTCTTTTTCGAAGCCAATGAAATATGACACCGTTGGTCATGGCTTACTATAAAACGAACAATGCACTTGTATTTATGATACTGACTGTCACAGTTTTGCATAATACACGATATCGTACCGCATTCTCTGCAGCTTTTATCACAGTAATGCCATTCTTGAGATTCGAAGTTCATGAATTACCTGTACCCTAAATGAAATGACTGCATATTTCATTATTTCGATAAATTACTTTAAGGTTGTATGCATTTATCCTTAGTATTGAGTACGAGCTTTAGCTAAGTCTCTCGCAGTCTGTCAGCGTCAGGCTTGGAATTTTCGAAGTCATTTCTAGAATTCTTCGAATATCAATGAAAAATGACATGAGATTCCTGTTGCAGGTTTCAAAGATAATTCATCTATTCACGATCAAAATTTCCCGTCTAACACAATTTAATAAATACCTTTTCTGCGAGTGTTCGAAATATATAAATATATTTTTATATTATTCGAATTTTAGGGTTCTATTAACTTCTCTTTTATAAATTTATCTCCAAAGCTTTCCTGGATTATCTGTATTTTATTGAAAGGACTAAAGTCCAACGTAAATTATGTACGAGTTCTGTTTAAAAACCCATGCTCTGATTCTTTTCTAAGGTTGAAAGGATAATTAAACTTAATGAGTACCATCATTGTAGACAGTCTTACTTACCTCCATTAAAATAAAAATTTCCTAGCTCTCTTACTTCGCAGTGCATATCGACATGTTCTTACAGGTATGATCACTAACAATTTCAGTACTGACTCTATTGACTCGTAACTTTAAAAAAAAAAGAGTCCTTGTAGTAATGCTTGTTGAACCCTCATTTCTCAGCAAACAAAATAAATAAACAAATAAATAAATGATCCCCATTACTTTCCACGCAGCTTTCCATGTCTCACTTTCATTGGTAATGATGGAGATTTTCACTCAGAACACTGTGTGATCATTACGGGGGAAAAATTTATTAGTAATCCCAGATTTCAGTTAATCGTTGTTGAAAGACTTTCCCAAACTAAGTGAACACAATATTCCCCAATGAACACAAAATTTCAAAGCGTCTCACTGCTTTTTCAACATCATACTGCTCAATGCCATTCCCATAAGGATGCCTGATTTTTATATTTAATTTGATGGAAGATCTATCTACAAATTTATTTCTCAGTCGGTGCCAAAATTCCCGGAACCC
This sequence comes from Dolomedes plantarius, assembly GCA_907164885.2. NCBI lineage: Eukaryota > Metazoa > Arthropoda > Arachnida > Araneae > Dolomedidae > Dolomedes > Dolomedes plantarius. The sequence goes on from OU015492.1 coordinate 158,936,844, forward strand.
GAAAAAGATTTCGCGAGAATTGCTTAGCAATCGTAACAAGACGTTAATATAAATGTATATACGAGTTTGTTTGTCAGAGCTTTTAGCTGGGTGTGTATTCACTGCACATTTTTTATTTTCCCTCTTCTTTATTCTCAGAAATTATGAAGAATAAAGCCCGATCTCGAATTTCTACGAATGTTAGAATAAATGTTTTCTAACATCTTTCTAAAAGAGACTTAGTGTTTAAGCTTATACGAATAAAATGTCAAAAAATATGTGAAAACAAAACTGTCTCTTCCATAGCACTATATTCTAAAAGGATTTGACGATTTCAACGCCTAATCTTAACTGTCTTCTCAAATAAATATAGTTATATATTTTCAGGCATTTTATATTAAAAATATAAAATGCCTGAGTATCAATAAAAGTATCGATAAAAAAAATAAATTGGAAAGTAATGTAAAATATTTCGATTCATAAGCAATAATTTACAATAATTTACAGAGAGAATTCTGAATTTAATGTTTTGTAAATGGAATTTCGGCTGAGCTTCTTATGTTAAATATTATAATGTGTGTCTGAGTTTTAAGTAACGTCTAATGTTATATAACAAAGCTCAGAGGCACAAGGTGCAAAGGCCCAAAGTTCGATTCTGAATGTACATTTATAACAATACAATGACTGTCTAGAGAATGTTTGACGGAAGACAGGTAGTGAAGTGATGTATAAAGAGGCATAATGTTTAGCATTTAGTATCAGTTATAATATCTTACATTTCGAAGGAGAAGGTTTATAAAGTTCATGCTCTTTTCTACGACATTCGTCCGTCTAGGATTTATTTGACTAGGACGTCAGGTGTGCTCCACTACAAACTTCTTTAAATAGGATCGCGGTTTGAGAGAACAGGCGATAGCGTAATTTATAGATCCCAAATCATCCAACAGGAACGTTAATCACTGTTGTAGAAATGGAATGTAAACGAGTTAGAGAGAAAAATCCATGGTCAGTGAGGCAATGAGGTATTACCCTTGATTATTAAGTTTTGCATATGTTAACTTCAGGAAAAAACCTAAAGATAAATCGACTCGTTTCAGATTAAGTCACATTATTCCCGATACTGGGTTAAATATTGAGGCAATATTGAGGCACCATTTCAAGGTTTAGGATATAAGCTTCGGAAATTAAAGGAATATATTGTTTCGTCAGGTGATCTATTTGTTTATAGAATGAAAAATACACATGGGCATTAAGAATAGAAGAATCTGGTAAAAGCAATAGCAGCAACTTTTAATTTCAAGGACCACGAATTGCTTAGAACTTCTCCACGATATGGCTATGAAGTTTGATAAATTGTTATGCGAAATGTGTTGGTTTCGTGACTGACAAGTACAGACCCAGCTGAGAGAACATTTTGAATACATGCACGGTTGTCATATGATGATATGACAACCGGACTCCTATGATGTAACGTGGTCCCTGTCAGGCAGGCAACTCTAACACTACGATGCATGGATAAGACAAGATCAAATATATTTTGGGTCATGAGTCCGTCTATGTGTACCCTGTAGGCTGCAGGAGGAAGTGAATAAGAACCAGATGACGAGACCTGCATTGTTTGCAGTTCGAGAAAGGAGCATCACCAAATTTTCTGTTGGTAGCGATTTGCCTAAACATTTTTTTAAATCATGGTTAGTATAAGCTGTATAGTGCATGTTTTAGCCGCCTTTCATATGTAGTATTTATGATGAAAGAGTCTGGAAATGTCAGAAATGACAAGAAGGACTCCCTTCGAGATGATGTGATACACAGGCTACGCTGAGGAGAATAACTTTTGAGTTATCATCTTACTTCTGCGCGTTTATTTAGAAGCTAGCAGCATAACAGTGGGTTTTCAACCTTTTGGCTGGTAAGAAATTTTCTAAAGTTCCGTTTTGGGGGCACGATTACAAAGACGTGGGTTTCATGGTTTGTGAACTGTTGAGGGTTATTTTTCCGATTGGTTGGTTTGATGATTTGTTTTTTGATCGCTTACTATTATTTTTAGCTATACAAAAGCTACTAAATAGATCGTAATCGGCGGGAGACTGGCACCGGCAATTTCCTAGATACAATTTCCTATCCACAACTAGAGCCTACTCTCAGAACCCTATACTACAAAACATTTAGCAATAAACCATAGACACCTTCAACATAATATATTATGAACTGTGCTTCACGGTAGAGTTACAGAATCCAAAGTGCCTGTCCTAATGGGCAGAACCAATTGCAAATATATACACCTCGAGCGTATCAAGCAGCCTTGGAACTAGGTTCTTTTCGAACTGGCCTGGAGGGCACCACTTTTTCACTCACCACAAAAAATTTAGAAAAATTCCATATTTGAGATTTTCCTCCTCCAACATGCTCATCGGCTATACCTTGCTGAGGAGCTATGGCAAGAGCGAAACCTAGGTTATAAGTTGCCTGGTCCGCTGGAAGTATACTTGTTTCCATTCCTGAGTATTAGATGCTTTCTTATGACCTTTCTGTTCACTTTGTACCAATTGTTTGGAATAAAATATAACTCTGTGTAAACTATTACAAGAGAAAGCTTATCAATTGCACATCTAGGACATTGTTTCTAGATTTTTTTCTCTATTTTCTACTGAGGTTAGTGCATATCCTGAGGACATTCACTCATACACACCACGAGACTTGTTGGCTACTTCCATAAGGGAAGATCCGTATGAGAGGGTAATAAAGAAACATCCTTTCCTTGGCCTGTATTGGAACCCAAGTAAAAACTTATGGCATCAACTATTAAGCAATAGGAAATAATTATAAATTCCTTAAAGTTTTTCTAAAATGATGTGGTACCAAAAGGACTACATCAAATAGATAAATTTAAATGTAGCCTTGAATTGTGATTTGAGTAGTTAACTTGAATGGTTAATTTACGTATTTACTCTTCAATCTTAATAACATTTAATTCCTAAATGATGACGATTTATACATGTCCCTTTGATTTCGAATTTCTTTAGAAATAACTTTTTCACATAACATACACTTTTCATCAATAAAATTTGAATTTTTATTAAAAAAATTATTCGTTGTGAAACCTAATTTCGCAGAATTTTAAAATTTTCTAGAGTGGTAAAATTTTAATGCTTCCTACGCAGTTTAAGATCTTAACAACGTTAGCCTTTGCACTTAAGCATAATTCATACGTTATTAGTTTACCGAAAGCCAACATAGGTTGGAAAATTTGGTGGGATACTTCCATATATTTTTAAAGGTTTCAGCGTCAATTTTAGATGCGGAAGAAAAAAATATTCTTTGCTCATAACCGGGGTGCGAAAATAAATGCTCTGAAAAAGGTTTATTTTGAACTATTTTAACTTAACTTTCATTATGCGCTTACACATACATATCAAGCATGACGCAAGAAATTAACAAATTTAAGTCAACATAATTGCTTATATTTAGTTGAAAAAATATAATATTAAATGCAGTTCACGTAATTTAAGCAGTTTTAATGCTTGGTATTTTTTAAGATCATCCTTCGAGTATCTATTTACCGTTCATTCATTCAGAAAAGATGATAAATTATATGATAAGATGGTAATACGATTATGTTTGACCGTACTCATCCGAAGGTTATACGGCATATTTCCTCTTGACACATCTACCCGACAGTAATCATCCAGTCGGGGCACACAAGCAGCCCAGAGGGAACAAATCTGCACCCAACTAGCCACCAAGTAAACTTTTAACTAATTTCTAATTGAGTATCTATTTCATTCAGCAACACCGTAAAAATATGAGCGCTCGCATTACCATTGCTAATGATTGATTAGTCTATATTAATTTTACTATTACGCTTTTGTAAAGCATTATATCCTAAATATCCTAGCCCTTGTTCCTGGTTGCACCCGGCTTTGGTCGAATTTTATTTTTATTTTTATTTTTTTCCTCTTTTTTTTCCTTTCCTCTTCCCCCCCCCCTTTTATTTCTTTTTTTTTATTTTACAATAATATAATTGCACATAGTATACTCTAATACAATTATACATAATATACAGTGAAATAATACAATTATCCATAATATGCAGTAATACAGCACAGTTACAATAATACAGTTAATACATATATATAACAATACAAATATATTATATACCGATGAATATGTAGTAACACATATACAACAATATATATAATAGTACCGTCGCAGTAACACAGCAGCAGTAGTTATTACATTAATATTGCTACATCTTTTATATTAGTACACAAATTAAATACACATAGAAACTTGATATGGGAAGATAATGCAACACTATTTAAGTACACAATACGACCATTTAGATTCGCAATGCAATATAATTTAGATATTCAATGCTACAGTTTTATATTTCAATACTACAATCAATTTGCACTATGCTACCATTTATGCACACCATACTAATTTAAAAATAATAAAATAATACAATACGCCATTGAAGATAAAACACATTGCTGTACAGTTAAGATACGATACAAAGTAAACATAAAGAAGCTCAGTTTAAATATATTATTCTACAGTTTTGAAGCACATTACAGCAACACTAACACACGATATTAATAAATAATACCCAATCACATTGCTAAATGAAAAATACATGATACTAACAATTTATTCAATACACTGCTGAAATACACAATTCTCAGTTCCAGTGCTAGTAGCTTAGACGATACTACTATAACAATGATAAGACGGTAAATTATATAAATAATTATGAAAGAATGGAAATCGAGAATATATATATATATATATATATATATATATATATATATATATATATATATATATATATATATATATATATATAAGAAAAAGATGATAGAGAAAACCAGTAATAGCTCTAAAGCTACTTGTAGCCAGGAACAAATACAGTAACCACCGCTTATAGTGATCAGTGGTTATAAGAATCAACCGTTTATAAGAATCAATATCACTAAACCAAAAACAAATGTATTATTTCCATGTTAAAATTTTCGTTTTAAAGAATCAATCCACCGGTTTTAAGAATCAGCTTATACTCTTCGCTTTCCTTTCATTTTTCCAAAAAAACCACTTAAACCCTCAAAAAGCGCGAAATTCTTTCTTTTTTTTTAAAGAAAGATTGATAAAATGGGATGGAATATAATCTTAAAATTCATCCCTTTCTTTGTTAGACAGAACATAATAGTTTCCCCTTAAACGCTTTAGCATAACACTGTCCAATTAGCTTGACCCGGGGGCATCTTTACCCGACCGGGTCCGATTTCACTTTTCTACACTGACAAACAAATAGGGACTCTATTTTTCCCACCTCCCACATCCTGGTTGCGGCTTCCTGGACCCTGAAATACATAAATCTTCGGCGAAGTGTCCACTATCACGTGACATTAGTAGATTCAGCTCAGTATCAAACCGTGAAATTTAAGCTAGAAGGTGAATCTTCTTCTGAGACTATTAGTATTGAAAGAGGTATTAGTATTGAAAAAGGTAACAGCCTCCTGAAAACTTCATTACGCCAAACTACCATAGAAAACTTTTTTTGCTCCCTTCCTGTAATTGAAATGTTAAAACTGTAACGCGGGTATGTTGTAACAAATATTGGATTTTTTTCTTCTCTTATTATAATCATGTGTGAACCCCGATGAACTCCGATTGAACGATTTGAACCCCGATTAAATCCATGAACCCCGATTTTACGTAAAATCCATGAACCCCGTAAAATCCATGAACCCCGATTTTACGTTGTCCGTTTCGTACGTTATCCCGCGTCATACGTCATTTTCTGCTGGTCCGTGAAAATTACCTATACTATGCTTAGATTATGTTTTAACCCCGATTTTATGTTTTCCGGTTATAGGTCAACTTATAGGTCTAGAAATTAAGTTATACAAAATAATTTTAATAAAAGATAATTAGAGTAAATTAAAGAGTATTTTATGGTAAATTATCTACTATATGTATATATAGGTGTGTATGCCTGTTCAAAAACCTAAATTTCGGCTATAAGAATCAACCGCTTATAAGAATCAAAAACAGTAATAACAAACGTGATTCTTATAAGCGGAAATCACTGTAACATGAAAAGAAAAGTATGAAAGAGGTTTTAGACAGCATTTCTTCATCAGCGGTGTCAATGCTGTCTAAAAACCAATGGATTGTTTCCGATGAGTATGATCTATTTTATATATATATATATATATATATATATATATATATATATATATATATCTGACACTCAGTTTCTTATTAATGTCACAATTCATGCGCTCAAAAATGAAAATGCGCAGTAATTCATGTTGAAGTGGCAATTAAATCATCTTTTAACAACAATGCAGGAAACGGCTAAATATATACTTTCTTATCTTGTCATGAATACGACTTAGGCAGATATATTTTCTTTTCCTGCCCTTAAATTACTGTTGCGAGGAACTCGGAAAAAGAAATAAGTTCGTAAGAATGCACGTAAATATAACGGCAGATAAATAAAATTTATTCCTTGCTAAAAAAATGGGCATACATGCTAACCTTCGTGTATTTAGAAATCATTTACGTACAAAGATAAAACCCCACAAACTGCGCGGGAGAAAAAAAGAAAAATGCCGTAAAAGGCAAGCATTTCACAAACTTCAATTCCAACTAAGGACACATAAGTGACATTGTTAAGATTGTCAGTCTAGAACGTTGTCTATCTGAAGAAAAAAAAGTGATAACACTGAAGGTTTAATAAGAGATTCTATTTTTATTTAAATTTGAATTTCATTTATGTAAAACTTTTAAACATTTAATGAGGACTATCTGTAATAATTTTCGACAGATATATTTTTGGTACGGCAAGAATATATTTTTATAAAATTCCTCTTCCTGAAACCCAGCACATTTTTAGAAATGTTAATTCAAGTTCTGAGTTTACTCAAATGTTAAGTTAAAAAATATGATTTTTTTTCCTTCGAACAATATTAATACTAGATTCAAGCTGCAGCTGTTACTAAATCAATAACGTCAGTGGTTCATTTGTTAATATATCAAAAGGAATGTTCTGCTCAAATGGAAAAGTAAATTAAAAAACTTCTAGTTTTTTTTTAAATTTCATATTCTGTAACAATATAGTTACAATGTTTATAGGATATACATATTCCTTTAGTAGATGATTGAGTTTGCAGGGCCCTGGAATAATTTTTCTCTTTTAAACATTAAAAAACGGTTAGCACAATATTTGATGGGTTGAGCCTTCTTTTTCCTTATTTTAAAAAGGAAAAATTTCACTTAGATATAAGCTAAATTTTAAATTTGTCCCTTGGTAAAAAAGGTCTTTGCTTTTGTTGTTGTTATTATTCTACTATTCCCCGTAGATGGATAAGTCCTAACCAGGTCTACCGAAAGCTGCAGGGCAAACAGAATCGGCTCCAGGTTAGCACATGACTATCTGCTACAAGGTTTGGAAGCCGACCTTAGTCCAATGCCACAACAATTTTGACCATCCCCTGGGGTGATATCGGGTGCACTCGTACCCTCCTTCCACCCTCAAACACCGCACGGTGCAACTTCTCCGCCTTCAGATTTAACCCGGCATTTTCAAGAGAGCATTCAGAGGCGCTTGTATAGATTTGAACCAAGTACCCTCATTGCTGATTTTCGATGCGCTAACCACTAGTTGTCGCGAGTCCCCTTCAGTGTTATTATTAATTATTTTTACTGACAACAAAAAGTATTTTTTTACTTACTATTCAATACACAATATCAACTGCGGGCGAAATAGTTTTTTTGCATTCGAAGGATTTTAGACTCTTGAAAATTGTACTGCGTATATCTTCAGTCAAGAATTTCTGTATCATAAATAAGCTCGCTATTACGCTAGGCAACGCACTTTTACGTTTATTTTTGTCACGTTAGTCGTAACAATATTTTGAGACCATGACTTGGTGCAGATTTCCTTTCTAAAACCCTTTTTTCCCTCTCGTGCAGTCAATCAACCTTATCAATTAACCTCGCTCTTACATATCAAGCTAAAACCACCAACTATAATCTTTTAATCAGAATACATCAGATGAAATCCTGCGATGGAAAAATACAATGATGAAATCAAGTGAGTTTGGGAAAGAAGTTTTGTTAATCGGCACTGTTGTTAAAGAGATGTCAACATATGCATTAATTTTATTTATTTTGCTGAATTTGGATTTCTTTCGGGTTTCGCGGTACTTATTCAGTTTTTTAGATCAATATTTTTTTACTGGATTGTACTGTGTTTGCGCCATATTCTGAAGGTATTTGCCTTGAATTTCAGTTATAACAACTTTACTTAATTATTTTATACCTACGTGAAATTTTTATCTTTAGTTAAGAACATTTCTCATTCAGTTAAGTTCATTAATCCCTTGCATTGTTATACAGGGTTTCTACCTATATCCGTTATACCCCCTTTAACCTCTAAACGGTGACAGATTAGGCCATAAAGTTGGTGTCTAGGTATAATAAAAAGGCTATGCCTACCCGATGAGATAACTTACAACGCCATCTATCCGCAAATTGTAGAATTAGCGTATTTATCTCAAAAACGGTACGAGATACGAGAAAGAAGTCAATTACAAAGTTGTTCAGTATCATCGATTTAGTAAGAAAAGACACCTTGTGTGCATTAATACTTAAAACATAATGTAGAAAATGAACATTTGTTTGGTCACGATTTCGAAAACTGTCATGTCATAAAGAGTGGGAGAAAGAAACTGGTGTCGTTAGCCCCAGAGACATATTAACCAAGAAAAAAAAAGAAACTGAGACACTTCCCTATCTTCAGGATCATTTATTTATGTTGCTGAAAATGCTCTCCATTAGCCACTATACACATTTGCCCTCTGGACTGGATTTCTCGCTGCCACTCGACGTTTCACGACGCCACAGTGTTGAAAATCTCGACCAAACAAATGTTCATTTTTTACATTCTGTCTTGAGTATTAATGTGCACAAGGTGTCTTTTCTTACTGATGCTGAACAACTTTGCAATTGACTTTTTCCCGTATCTCGTACCGTTTTTGAGATAAAAACGCTTATTCCAAAATTTGCCGATAGATGGCTTTGTAAGTTGTCGCATCGAGTAGAACATAGCCTTTTTACTATACCTAGACACCAACTTCATGGCCTAAGCTGTCACCATTTAGAAGTTAAAGGAGGTGTAACGGATATAGGGGGGAACCCTGTATATATAGAAAGAGATTTTTCTTCACTGCGGTAATTACTTATGCTATGGACATTCATCCATACGCACCACGAATTCGGTTGGGTACTTTATCACCTTAAGGCTGTTGTGTACTAACCCTATTGGATTCGCTCACCTCAAAGCTTTAAATAAAGTCATTACAATTGAAATTCAAGGCAAATACCTTCAGAATATAGCGCAAGCACAGAATATTCCAGTAAAAACATGTTGATATAAAAAATTGAATCTGAACTGCGAAACCCGAAATAAATCCAAATTCAGCTAAATAAATAAAAATAATGTATATGTTGACATCTCTTTAACAACAGTGCTGATTAACAAAATTTCTTTCCCAAACTCACTTGATTTCATCACTGCATTTTTCCATCGCAGGATTCCATAAGATGTATTTCATCTGATGGGTCAACTATACTCCCAGTAAGGATGAGACTATGAAAGGGTACAGGAATGGCCATGCCTTTCAAGGGATTTCAACCTGCGCACACCCGGTGGTAGCTGTCTAAGGACCAGTTCACATAGGAGTCCGGTAGCGGAAGTGTTAAAGCGTTGAAATAAATTTAACCAATGACAAACCTTCAAACGATTAACGAAATTTTTAATGCCTATGATAGGTTTATTTCCGTCTCAGGTCCATCTTTCCTTTTACGTTTCCGCTACCGGACTCTTATCTGAACAGGCCCTAACCCCTTATACGAAATGGGTGAGATTGCGAAGTAACAATTAGACAATGCAGATATACCTACGTGAGTCCGTGAGTATGTGTGTCTTATGCCTGTGTGTTTATTTACGGTAATTAGTATTCATAATATAATGTTTTATTAGGAAAAATCCATATTATTTTATTGAGTTCCGATGTTTCTTCCGCTGTATTTCATCTGATGCAAACAATTAAAATATCTACTATGGGTTTCACTATCTCTCTCTCTCTCTCTCTCTCTCTCTCTATATATATATATATATATATATATATATATATATATATATATATATATATATATATATTGTAGCTGCAAATAGCTTAAAAGGTTAATCAACCTGAATGGAATAGACTGTATAAAAACTTCAAAGAACGACGCAATTCCCGTGAATTATATTTATTTCTTAGAATAGCGAAGCAGTCGACTGTCATCGCTGAGTTCCATCAAAGCTGGCATTTTAGCGCACAGCGCAAGCTCACATTCGTTACATAGCCCGTGGCCACAACCAAGGTTAAGTAATACAGATTGCAAATAAAAGTTGAAGTTGACTGAAAGCGATATTTCAATGACGTCACAAATCGCAAACAAGATGTTGCGAGTATTAGTACGCGTCATAGCCCAAACATATATATATATATATATATGCACTGCTCAAAAAAATTAGGGGAACAAGAAAAGAAGTTAAGAAAACCGTCCGAGACAGCCATGTATTGGCATAAAATGGATAGTAAACGCGTATCAATGCGCAATGCAGAAAAAAAGACGTAAAAAATTTGTAATTAAGCTTTAATTCTTTGAAAATATGGAAAAAACATGAAAAGATGATTTAGGGCAACAATTTGGTTACATGTAAACGATAAAAAAAAGTATTGTTTAGAAATGATGCAAGATTTTTAATATGGCGTGTGGTCTCCTCGAACAGCTAAGACTGCTGCACACCTGTTTTCCATGGATGCGATGATGTTATAAGACTTTGGGGAATGCTGTTCCACTCCTCAAGAAGTGCAATCTCCAAGTCTCGGAGAGTAAAAGGAGGCCTTGGTCTCGCAGCAATGCGTCGAACGAGCATGTCCCAAACATGCTCTATTGGATTCAGGTCAGGAGAGCACGCTGGCCATTCCATACGCTGTATTGTTTCAGCTTCATGAGTGTTCTCCACAAGACGAGCTGTATGTGGTCTGGCATTATCATGCTGGAAAACAAAGGAAGCTCCAATGGCTGCAGCGTAAGGTATGACATTACACCCGAAATTTATTTTCGAAGGACAAGATTAAGCTTCACTGTATATCGAATTTCATCAAGGTAAAATACATGCACGATAAATCCAGTGAAAGGGAAGATGAAGCCTATGAAAAATAAATTTCTCCCCAAAGTAACCAAAGAGGATATCAAAAAGGACTTAAATTTCTTCCTATAGAATGTTGAAATACGTATGTTTCAGCTCATACAGCAAATGTAACTGAAAAATTAAGAATGAAAAATGTTGTTTTGTGATATCTTGAGCCTAGAGAACAAATAGATGTATATTTCTACATAACATCTGGATAAATGTTTGGTTCTTGGTATTTCTTTTCACTTTAACTGGTAGTGGCATATTAAATAGAAATAGATAAAATGATATATGGTTTCCCTCAAGATATTTCCTCTTTATGTTTCAAAAATACTGTAAAGGATATTTGTTTCGAAAGCCTTATCCGATTTCACTTCTCAAATAGAACTGATACAGATATTTCAGCAAATATTGATGACATGTGTATCTGAAAAACATGCTGAATAGATTTTTTTAAAGTCAAACTGAAACATAGAGCCTTTTTTTATAATTTTAGATCCCCATTTATTAGAAAAAGAAAAAATAACATACTGGTGCAATAACTCTCTTTAGAAATTCCACGTTTATAAAAACAAAAACAAAAAATGAGAAAGTATAAAATTAAAAGCTGAAAGAGTGTAAATACCGCTTAACCCCTTGGCTACCATGTAACCACTATGGGACACATGCTATGAATAGAGCAAAATAACATGTAACATCTAGTGCAGGGGTGGGCAATTGCTTTGGCCCGGGGGCCACTTTGCGGAAGCGGAGGTTAGCGGAGGGCACACCTTTTAAAATTATTGCATTTATTAGTTAACTTTTCATTTCAGAAAAGGTTTAAATCGTATCATAAAAATCAATGAATATAAATTAAATAAAATATTGGCAGTTTCATTCAATTTATTTATTGTGCTAATTTCATATCATCTTTAATTGCAAACACATTCAATTTTGGTATCAGTTTAATGAGACAAATGTACCCTATCACACTTTTCTACAATGTTTTTGAAATCAGGTGTGAGATTGCTCGTTGAGATCACAGCCTGCAAGTTAATGTCTTTCATAGATCATCTATATTTACTCCTGTTGATCTTCAAGCAAGAAAACTTTGCTCACAAATATATGTAGATCCAAATAGAGAGAACATTTTCCCAGCAAATTTCTTCATACAGGAAAATTTTTCAGCGTACAAAGATTTGTAAAAGTCAACTAATGTTACAGCATTAAACATTTCTTTCACAGTGTGATCGGACTGCATATCAATAAGTTCAAGCTGCAGATCCTCAGGTGCTGTATGAATATCAGCAGTGATGGTATATTAGAGCAAATTGAATTTAGGCTCTATTTTCTGGCCAGAAATATTCTTTTGACCTCGTCCTCCAAACTCTGCAGATGATCCCTAATCTTAGCAGAAACACTTTCAGGCACTTTATGTTTTCCTATTAAAGGGAAATGACAAAAATTGCCTTCACTTTATTGCCTTGGAAATAGACCTAGTTGTACTTTAAATGATTTTACATGCTTCCACATTTCATGTACAAATAACCCCCTTCCTTGCAATGTCCCATTCAGTTCATTCAATTTCTCAAATACATCAGTTGCAAACATCATCTCATATCTCCTCACATCTCATTTTTGTAACAAAATCGGGAGATATCTCCATCATGTTCAAAAATAAGAGGATTTCATTCTTCAATGCATAGACTCTTTTTATCACTTTTCCTAGGCTTAACCACCTCACACTGCTGTCATAAATTACGTCTTCATACTCTGCCTCCACATCCTCAAGCAAAGATTTGAACTGTCGATGGTGGAGTTTCCTTGCTTTGATTGTGTTCACCACACTAACAATAGGATATCACATGCTTTAAGTCCAGGGCAGCTTTACAAAGGCTCTCCTGGTTCAAAATACAATGAAAAGATAAGATATCATTATCTGTGCCTCGTTCTTGTAATTTGTTTTTCAAAAACGTAAACATACCTACATACTTTCCACTGAAAGCTCTGTCCCTATCTGTTGTAATGCTTGCCATTTTATTCCAGTACAAGCCACTTTTCCACACACAATTCACGGCACATTCAAGTAAGTCTTGACCAGTGGTTCTATCTTTCATCGATTCTAGGCCAAGTAATTGCTCTGTGATGATGAAATTTTTATTAATTCCACGGATAAAGATAAGTAATTGTGCAATGTCTCCGTTATCTGTGCTCTCATCCAGTGCCAAAGAAAACCAAACAAAATCTTTGCTCGCAGTCTTCGGGTGTTTTGCGAGTTCGTCACTAATTAAGTCAATGCGTCGCACTATAGTCCTTGACAATGAAATGCTTTCAAATTTGCTTCTCACATCAGGACACAATACGCTTGCACACTCTACCAGACACTACTTAATAAACTCACCATCTGAAAAAGGATTGTTGCGTTTAGCAAGGTTGCAGGCTACCATGAAATTTGCTTCTCTAGCACTATTTTGAAGTGCTGATTGCTCTGAAAATAATGTTTGTTGCTTCTTCAGAATTTTTACATACTCCGCAGATTTTCTTTTGCGTTCTTCCTTTGAAAGTTTGCAGCCAAATTCTCAATGTTTCGTTTCGTGGTGTCGTTTTAAATGGTACTCCTTATATACGGCTATCGTTTCATGACACAGTACACACACTGCTTTATTCCCTGTATTACCAAGGGAATATTTGTCTGTCCATTCTTCATTAAACACACGACATTCATCACCGGTTTTACGTTTTTTCGAAGGATGCATGATTTCACTAAAGTTGGAAATTTATAGATTTACTGTTACAAAGACAAAATTGAAATTAACCATATCAACCGAAAAAGTGCGTATGTGCACTGCGCATGTGTATTTACGTGGCCTTCCTAGTGGAAAATACGAGAAAAATCTTCGGTCGTGCACGGAAAGTAAATCTCTATTCAAGGCGCATTTTTCTGGTTGTCTTGGAGGGCCACAAAAAAAATCTGTAGCGGACCGCAATTTGCCCAACCCCGTTCTAGAGGATACATGATTTATTTCCTTATATAACCAGTATAACCACTTTAGGAAACATCATAAGATAGAATATGATTCATTGGGATTACAGTCAATACATTTTTAAACTTTTTTTAAGACCTTGATACAATAAAGAGGAAAATGATAAATTCAAAATTACCTTCTATATTACAAATCGTTATGATATTTCTTGAAGATGTGTGTGATAATTCTACAGGGGAAAGTTTTACTTTAGAGTTCGATTTCCGTGTAATTATGAATTATCCTTAATTTATGGACATTAGTGTAATATCGGTTTGAATGAATAAAGCTAGAGGCTCATTGAATACGGATTCTGAACCTCAGACAGTTTTCTTAAGCGACATTCCATCGAGTCAGAAGGCAAGCGAGCAAGGCAAAAGAGGGAAGAAGCAAGGACTGAAAATCGCTGCTCAACATTTTTATACCATGGGGGCGCTAGGAGCTTATAATTTTTGTAACTGGTTAGAATCAAACACGTGAAGGTATGATTCAACGTCGCAAGACTTTCCGAACAGGTGCGGCGTGGCGAGATAGACTCGTGATGCTGACTCATGTCTAAAAATAACTTTAATGTTTTGCGAATGCAGTGAGGAGCATAGAATAGTCGGTTGCTTCGTTTTTGAAATAGGGTCTGTTCTATATTAAATTTGAAAGGAATTTAGAATCCAAAGGCAAAAAATAATGGTGGGGCGTTTTTATTATATATATATATATATATATATATATACAGTGCTCGATTTCTAGAAATAGAGGTACCGGAATTGTCACCTTCCGGGGGTGTTTGGGGGGGATTCCAAATTATATATATATATATATATATATATATATATATATATATACATATTTTCTGCATTTATTATACATATTTTCTTCATATATTATACATATTTTTCTACATTTATTTTCATTTTCGAAATACATCTTAAGTGTCACCTCTTTCAGACTTCTGACGCTATTGATTTCTGTATGCTCTGTTGGTGTAAATATCTTTTTCCTTTAAAAGTCTTAACCATAGCCTCGGGAGACATTGAGATGGCTTTAGTTAGAAAGTAAGTTTTTCTTTGATAACAAGCTTATTAATATCTTAACAAATTCTCTAGCTTTATGAAAGTGCCTCTGAGAGACTTCACGTTAAAAACGGAAATGAAATTAAAAGCTTTTCTGATTTTTTTTATACTGAATATTTTTTGCTACCTGTTGTAATTAACAGAGACTATAGGGAAGATAGCATTGCTTAGAAATAAGAAATTTTATTATGAAGTAAAAAACGAAAGATTTAAAATTGAATAAAAACCAATCCCAAGTCGTTTCACACTCAAATGTTTTTCATGCACATGATGCTGTACAAATTTAAGACAAAATTTTCTTGAGTACTTTTAAAAAAAGAAAGAATGTACTCTGACGAGTACAATCAATGAGTTTTTAGCATGCAGTTTTAATTTGAAGGGATAATTAAAAATATCTTGACACACTTAATGGAAAATATTGCTTTGAAGGCAAATACAAAGGATTTATCTGTAAAAATTGTTTGGGGTAAACAAAGCGGTTTTTACATTTAGTGTAATAATTTTTCTTCTGGCTTCAAATACTCAAGTGTTGGCTTGTAAATGCCTTGATTCTCAAAGTACTGATTTTCATAGTTTTTTCAACCCTCAAATATTCCAAAGTTCTCTATGAATTAACTCATTTCTTGTAGTATTTTTTATTCGTTAACACTATATATTTTAGTTTCACGGATTTTAGATGTCACTTCAAATTTTGAGTTCTTAAGATTATTGATAAATACATTATGCAAGTTTATTTTCGCTACATTAGACTGTCCTCAGTGGCAAAATTTAATTTTGGGATCTTTTTATCTCTTTCTTTTGTGCTGGTAAACAATCTTTGTGAATTTTTACTTCGACAAATCTTAAATAATAGGAAAATTTCAAATGAGTCTAACAACAAAACATTGCAGAGTTTTTTAAGTTAAAATAAAGTAATAATAAATAAATCACGGGGTTGCAATTTTTTATTAAACAGGGTTATCAGGAAAGAATCATCGGATTACAAAATTTAATATTTTTCCATAATTACAAACAGAAAATTATAATTAATATGTCATTGTAAAGGAAAAATTAAAAAATTTATTTTCACAGGTGTTCGATATGTCTTTCTTTAGTCAGCCCTATAATACCATTGCGATATGCCATTTCTTGCCAAACACGTTGTAATGTTTCACTATTAACTGTTTGTAAAGGCATCACAAATGCGTTGTTTAAGTTCGAGCACACTTGTAGGCAAAGGTGGTATGAACACAAGATCTTTAACATATCTCCAAAGGAAGAAGTCGCATGGGGTTAAGCCTGCTATGTACTAACCCCATTGGATTCGCTCATCTCAATGTTAACCTATGGAGAAAATTTTTTAACGGACTTGGATTCCACGATTTTTTTTTAAATTGTACTCCGTCACAGAGAAAGAAATTTTACATTTGTGTACATTTTTCGATTTTTAAAAAAATGCAATTAATATTTTAAAATTTAAATTATTTGGGGGGAAATCTGATATAGTGTGTTTTAAACGCTCATAAATTCCTTCGGTGGACGAAATTTATAAAATGAATCCTGTAGCGCTTTGCAGAAAAGTTCAGGCTATCTGACAATACCAATTTTATTTGATTATCAGCATTTATGCACCTGTAAATAGTTGACAAAAATATATTTTAAATAAAAAATTTGGGGGCAGCGCTCAACCCCCTATAAAGAGAGCCCTTACAATCCCTCAAAATGTCAATCCTAAGGGGGGGTGTAATTCTCGAGCTATCAACTGGACTCCTCCCACCACAAGAGTCTACAAGAAGAGGAAAAGGGAAATACGATTTTGTTTCCTTAGTACATAGGAGCCTTAAGTGAGATAGGAGGGTAGCTGTGTAGGACCAAATCATCGGCTGCACTGCGACGAATCGGCTACACAGCTACCCTCTTAGATCACTGGACTTAACCCCATTCGACTTCTTCCTTTGGGGATATGTCAAAGATCTTGTGTTCATACCACTTTT
The DNA here is from genome assembly GCA_907164885.2 of Dolomedes plantarius. NCBI lineage: Eukaryota > Metazoa > Arthropoda > Arachnida > Araneae > Dolomedidae > Dolomedes > Dolomedes plantarius. The sequence goes on from OU015492.1 coordinate 158,954,122, forward strand.
GACTACAAGTGTGCCCGAACTTAAACAACGCATTTGTGAGGCTTTACAAACAGTTAATAGTGAAACATTACAACGTGTTTGGCAAGAAATGGCATATCACAATAATATTATACATGTCACTAAAGGAAGTCATATCAAACACCTGTGGGAAAAAAATTAACATTTTTCCTTTATAATGACATATTAATTATAATTTTCTGTTTGTAATTATGAAAAATATTAAATTTTGTAATCAGATGATTCTTTCCTGATAACCCTGTATAATGATAGCTTATTAGGGTCACTCATATCAATATTTATTCTAGATAATAGTTACTGATGAAGCCTTTTTAGAAGCTAGCTAAGTACGTAAGATAAAGTCACGGATTAACGGATTATTTAAGGGATTATTTAAAGTCACATTAAAGGAAGGTTTAAAGCCTTCTTACAGATACTTAGTTATAAATTAAAAACATAACATTTAGCGTACATAGTTTTTATAAATAATTTGATAACTTAATTTCGTTACATCAGAGAAGTCTTAACATACACTGCTCAAAAAAATTAGGGGAGCAAGCAAAGAAGTTAAGAAAACCGTGCGAGACAGCCACGTATTGGCATAAAATGGATAGTACATGCCTATCAATGCGCAATACAGAAAAAAAGACGTAAAAAAATTTGTAATTAAGCTTTAATTCTTTGAAAATATGGAAAAAACACGAAAAGATGATTTAGGGTAACAATTTGGTTACATGTAAACGATAAAAAAAAGTATTGTTTAGAAATGATGCAAGATTTTTAATATGGCGTGTGGTCTCCTCGAACAGCTAAGACTGCTGCACACCTGTTTTCCATGGATGCGATGATGTTATCGATAAGACTTCGAATCGAAGATGTTCCAAACATGCTCGATTGGATTCAGGTCAGGAGAGCACGCTGGCCATTCCATACGCTGTATTGTTTCAGCTTCAAGCATGTTCTTCACAAGACGAGCTGTATGCGGTCTGGCATTATCATGCTGGAAAACAAAGGAATCTCCAATGGCTGCAGCGTAAGGTATGACATGACGTCTCAGTATCTCGTCTGCATACCTTTGGGCCGTCAAAGTACCATTCCGAATGATATGCAGGTCCGTACGTCCACCTATGCTGATTCCACCCCATACCATAAAACCAGCTCGTCTGTATTGTGACCTTTCACTAACGAATGTGGGGTTATTTCGAGTGCCCCTTTCCCTCCATACCAAAACACGTCGGGTGTCACACTCCAGACTGAATCGAGACTCGTCTGTAAACAGCACTTGGCTCCAATCATGTTGCTCTCAATCTCTATGTTCAGCAGCCCATCTTCTTTGGGCCGGAGTGTGGCGTGAGGTCAACGGAATGCAGACCATTGGCCTACGTGCATAGAGACCTCCCTGATGAAGCCTATTACGTACTGTTTGGCTGGACATCCTTTGTCCTGTTGCCATGAGCAATTGTCTTTGCAGCTGAGTAGCATTGTCTGTTCTGTTTCGACGAGCTCTTAACAGTATATACCGGTCATCAGTTGCTGTAGTGGCGCGTGGCCGACCTTGCCCTGGTCGACGTCTAACATTCCCTGTTTCTTGGAATCGATTCCACAGCCTTGCAACGACACTTCTGGCGACTTCAACAGCGTCCGAGACACTACGTTGTGTTTGCCCGGATTCAAGTCTGCCTATAATACGCCATGCCATGGATTCCGGTAAATCACGTTGTTGAGACATTTTCAAGTCACCTTTTCTCAAAAAGAATAACTGAGCAATCGAATTTCATAGTTAAGGCAGTGAAACAGACGTTTCTGCAACATCCCTATTTCCGCCCTTATGTTCTTTTTCTGGTTTTTGACGTCATGAACTTTGATTTGCATATGAAGTTTTCTTCTTCTGTTTCCTGCTAGGCTTTAAATTTTGGATGATTTATTTTATGTTACTTATTGGTGTAAGTATTTGCGTAATTTCGTTAAAACCATGTGCTCCCCTAATTATTTTGAGCAGTGTATATTCAGTTTTGAAAACATGGTATGTCATCCTAATACTTGAATATGAGATCTAATTTCTTTCCAATAAGTTTGCGTGATTATGTCTTAATGTATCTTCAGTTTTTTGTTTTTTTCTTTAGTTTTTAATAAAACCTAGATGATATTTTGATAAAATTGTATGTTTTGAAGTTTTTCTATCAGTACTTTGAGTCCCGAACCAACTTATGTCTTCAGAGATATTAGTTCTTACCTGGAAGACTTAACTTTGAAGTTTGGAAAATAATCAACAATTGAACCGTTTCTTATTTCTGATTTCCCACTTGATTTTAACTTTCTTGACTGTATCTTCATTGTTAAAAGGAATAAAGAAAAATGATAAACTGGGGGGGGGGGGGGGTTCTGGGAACGTATTTTTATAATCTATCACAGCGAGTGCTTTAAAATTTGTTGAATAGTCCGACCACCTGTCTACAAATGAGATCTGACTCCCAGTTATAGAAGAATTTTTTCATTAATATAATTCAAATATTTAACGACAGAGTGTCGGTTGGTCATCTCTTGGTACATGGCTGCTAAGTAGACCAGAATCAAGAATTAAAAGCAGTTTCCAAAATGGTTAACAGCATTCTTTCCAAAAGCCAGACTAAACCCCGTAGATACTCGTACAGATTGTCAGCGCCTCAGCCATTTGGCCAACGTCCGGTTCAACAACACCGGGATATTCCTTATCTATACCTAAACTCCAAAACCTCTCAAATACTATTTTTTGCTGTTTTCATTTTATGTGGCAATACGATAACCCACAGCTGCTTTCATTTATTGATTCATCATAAAACTCAATAAATAGTGTTAAGGGCATTCTAAAGGCCTTCTAATGAAGCGCTGTGACTTATTTATGACTTAGTTATCCATAACTGTGACTTATTTGTTAAAACGTTTTTTGGCCCTCCTGTAAAATTTCTAATTTTTCAGTTGAAAGGTTTTGGAGTTTAGGTATCGTTATGTAACTTTTTATATAGTAATATATTTTATTGATTGAGTCAATTCATTGTATAATCCGTTCACTTGCCAAATCGGTTAAGTCCATAAAACAAAAACTGGAGAAAAGTGATAAAACAATGTATTTGTTTTTTTAAATTCCTCTGTAAATATGAATTCAAATAAACACCGTAGAATGCATTATTGCAGATGTATCTTTTATCTGAAGACATAAAATCTGTAAGATATAATATCCTTGAGGTAATCGTTATTATTATTATTATTACAATTCTGCGTGACTAAGGGATTTAAACAATTAGGCAAGTGAAAAAAAAGTAATAACATCCAATTCAGTCTTCAAATTACTTTTTTACTGTAGAAAAAAAATAATAATTGTTTAATAATTCATCTGTATTTACTTCTGCGGCATTTAGACTGTAACTGACTGATTTATTTTACTTTTTTGCGATGAAACAACACTAAACGATTGACCGTTATCATCAAGTACGTACTTGTGTTTGAACTGCATCATTACAATGATTTACATTAGAGTGTGGGCGTGGTGGCCCAATTCGCAAAGGCAGCGAGCCAGTGATCTGAACGTCACTGGTTCGATGCTCGTCGTTAACAAAATCCACCGCCATGTAGCTAAGGGCGGCTGGTTCACGAAAAATCTGTCGTGGCTGCAATGTTCTCCAAGTTCTTAAATTTACCTCTGGAGGTGTGGCGTCAAGTGTACCGGTCTCGTCCCTTGGTTCGGTTCAAAATTACGAGACCGGATCGTAGCCAAATCGGACTCTGATCCTTGTGGTGCTAACTAAAACCGGAGCCGCCCCCTTCTGTCCAATAGACTATATGGACTTGATCTGATGTTGCTGTCGGTCAAGTGGGATAAGCAACAACAACAACATTAGAGTATTGACTTCACTTGATCGGCTTCTGAAAAAAACTACTTATCATTCGATGACCCCAAAAAAATGCGTCATTTAGTGGTGTTAATCCTTATTGTTTGGGAATTTTTTTATGAATGTAAAAAGTTGGTCGTCATTCAAGTGCTTTGACACTAAAATTTTAAAAAAGTGGACTTAAACAATTTGGTACAGGACTGCTGTAATATAATTTTAAAACTTTGGTTGAAAATAAAGCGGGATGCGATGTATTTAGCAGGGTGGTGGCTGCAGTTTAAAATGGGTGTTAAATGAGGGAATTAGGAAAGTGTGGGTCGCTTTCGGCTCTTGGATTGACTCTGATCGTAAGACCGCGAGTTAGTGGTGTCAAGTGGCATATGGACTGGTTTAAGATGAAGCGAAGTGCCCTGTGGACAAGGTGGGGGGGGGGGGGGGGGCAGTAGCAGGACCGGAAGTCTGGACCTGCGGATCTGAAGTCGGGAATTTGCTGTCACGGCGACTTGTTGTCAATAGTTATTTTTGCCGAATCAGCTGACACGCTAGGAATGGTTTATATTTTGAATCTCAACCAATTTGGCTTGTGAATGGCTCATATTTCAAAAATAGGCAATTTTCATCATTTCCAAACCTGTATGTAGGCCTCCTTGCAATACATGAAACATATTACCTTACTTTAGTCTTATGGTATAACTGCTCTCTCTCTTAGTTCTACAAATGGCTTTTAAATAGCTCTAAGTTAAAATAAAAAATTCTCAAAAACCAAATATAAATTTCCTGGAAACCATTAACTAAGTAAAAAAATGTTAATGCTCTCTTAGCTTCTGAATTCAAAACAGCTTTTACACTATTTTCAATTCTGGAGTTCTTAAATTTCAATAAAGCTTTATTTGCACCAGCACCAAATAACAAAGAGTTCCAAAAGACAAGAGAAACTTCCACTGAGTTAGATCACTTTATAACAAAATTAAGTGCTTTCTTTAGCATTTCCGTTCCGGAGACCTTTTTTTCCGGACAACGTTTGAAACTCCTTTAAGACAGTAAGTAAACAATTTGCTTGCAACAAAAAAAAATGTTTAGCTTTTCTTCTAGGTGCTCGAGCGTGACAAGGTTAAATACTTTTTATCTTGCTTCCAAACAATTCGCACATGTCGACGGTTTTCAAAGAGAAGGAACGTAAGAAAGTGAAACATTTTATGTAATAAAACTTGTGTTTACTCTCTGAAGAGAAATCTTGGGATTTGAAAATATTGCTGACCTTATTTTAGTGGAATTTTCCTTTTGAGTTATCCTCTTGGCTTGTCATAGCACGTGGTTAAATTGATGACGAATAGAATGTCTTAAATGCTTTTCTTTTTTCGAAAAGTGAGTGGATATTAATTTTCTGGGCCGGAAAATATAATTAAACTCCGCACAGTCTTAGGTAATTTGTTTTAGACCTACTTGTAAAAGCAAATTCAATAAATTTATACTTTAAAAAATCAAAATTGCATTCGACCCTTGTTTCCCAAAATTGAATAAGGCTCACTTTTCATTGCTCGTCACTTTTCTGTTTTATCTAACGTTGACTTATTCCAATTTCCCCGTCAAGATGCAAAGGGTCTATTCCGGGTTTCACATCATTCACCGTTTTTTTTTTTTCATGTAGGCTTAATGTAAGCATCTTGACATTTTATTGAACGTTAAAGGACAAAACAGAATAAAAAAAACAAGAACTTGGAGGAAATTGGGATTTTATAGGTTGATAAGATATCACACTTACCGGATATCACACTTACTTTCCATGTACTTCATACATCCTCCTCCTCCAACCATACTTCCTTCCACTTCATACAACTCCCCTTTACAAACTCATTTTGTGCCATAACTCATCCCTCGTACTTTCTGTAACTAAAGAAGCAAAAATAGCAAATAAGATAAAGTTACGATTTAGAAATGTTTAATTATCTCCTTCCATTAACTCATCCCTCCTACTTTGACTTATTAAAAATATTTCAGGTAGTCTCTTCTAACGAAACTACCGCGGATTATTAACGTAGGATTACTTATCATTGCTTACCTCTTTTTTTTTACGTATTTTGGTACTTTTCTGTTTAATTGTTTACTCCCACTGGGTTTGGCGCGCTACCAAAATTATAACTCGCGACGCAGTACAATTTTTTTCTCTCCGAAGGACCGTTATTGAGGAACGTAATCCTACGTTAAAAGCCGAATTAGCAAATAACAACATTAATTTTCCATTTAGAAGCATTTAATTGTACATACTTATTTTCTACCAACAGATTCATATTAGCGGTGTTATTGGTAATTACTCCTACTCCTGTTATCATGTCACTCCTGTTAAAACGCCACTCTATGTAAGACGTCAAGTTTTAGGATCCGTAAAGATAATGTGATGACACGTTTTGACATTAATTGCTAATTTTCAGTTCACTTCATTCTCGGAATAGTAATCTCATCTTGGCTGAACTTTACATTCGTCTCGATTTTCAAGCGATTAACTTCATTACAGTAAATTTTTGGCTTGGGGAAAGGAGAGGTGGAGCTGGCAATCTAACCGGTGCTTTGAACTGGAAGCTAGTCGAGACGTAAAGAGTAGACATAAATGGCGTTGAAGTCTCACGTTGGAAAGGGTGGGGGGCTACCGACCGTTTGGAAGAGCAAGTGCCCGGAAGTAGCCGCCCGCTGCGGTCTACCCTCGCCGATGGGGGCTTCAACCAGGAAGTCCTCAGTTGCTATGTCGAGCCCCACTCGGTGCAGTCGAAACGTTGTTGAAGCTGTTTGTTGGGTGTTGTTATTTAATGTGCCCATTGAGAAAATTCACCGTTAATATAGATAGAACTGGTTTTGTCCTTTTAAGCTATTTGAATGCATGATTTCTAAATAGGTATCATTTGTAATGAATGACTTCATTATGCGACTATGAATCTGCAAATAAAGACGAAATGTAGTAGGTCAGTGGAGCTAATTCTGAAGTTTAATATGGACCATGAAACTAAATGGGTGAGTGGCGGAACCTCTGGGTGTTACAAAGTATTTAAAAGCATTGTTTGAGATGTAAAATGAAATAAGGAAAATATTACCTAGAATGGGCTTATATCTACATAAATATACCATAAATCCGATAATCGCGAGAATGGTAGATCTCCCTTGACAGGGCAAAAATAGTCCGTTATATTCTATAATGTATTGAAATAAATTATGGATAAAAAATATTTGCTAACACTCATTTAACATAATTCTCAATTTTAACGTATTAAGGCGGAGCATCAACTAACCTCGCAGATCATCATTGTGCAAAGCTATGGGAAATTTTACTCTGTTTTTAAAACCACAGATTACCAAATACACATTTTTTCTATTCTGTTTTATGCAGGTTGACGCTTAAACAAAGAGAGATTGGTTGGTTGGTTTGTTGGGGTTTTATGGGGCAAGGTCCACAGTAGGACATAAAGTGCCAAGCACAAGACTAGAGCAGAAAGTAGTATGTATAAAAGCTCAAACCATCACCAAGATAATAGGTTTAAAACCAACACATTTCAGCAATAGAAGACATGGAAATACATCAAAAGGACGATAAAATGGTGTGTAAACGTGATAAAAGAAATGATATGTATAAAGTGATGATGAGGCGATAAAAAAGTGATATATAAAGGTAATAAAAAAGGTGATATATAAAATTGATAAAATGTGCATTAACGGTGATGTATAAAAAGATAAAAATATTTTGAGTAAAATCAATAACAAAAGCAAATTCTATGCATAAAACCGGTAGAAAACAAGAAGGCAAAAAGGGATAAACAAAGAGAGCATGGGTTTTTTTTATTATTTTAAATTCTTCCCTTGGTTATGGTATTCAATACTTAATGTTTACCGCTACAAAATTATAATTGTATCTTGGAAATGTTGAAATAATTTTTCAAAAACTTCTATATTGCATTTAAATGTCTACTTGGAATGCAGAAAACAAAATTCAAAATCAAGCGACTGCCATTCTTCGATTATAAAAATACTGAAAAATTCAAGATGAGGCAAACTGATGCCTCACCTTGAATACAAAATGTGATTAAGGAATTATATTATACATGATAGTTTCGTAGTTGTATATTATTGTACAAGTGTAAAATTATATCGTTAAACAGATTGGTGCGAAATTTTATAAACTTTTTTAAAATAACCCTGTCTCTTAAAATTAATAATACATTCGGATCAAACAAATACATGATAATTTATATTCCAATATACTCTCGTTTATCTCCCAGCGCCAAACACAGATGTAGTATGGCAACAAAAATAAAAATCAAAGTGCAAAAAATAGGAAATACGAAAGCGATTTTCCGGCCAGAGGTCAATCGATCCCACAGATATCAGACGTATTCCAATTTAGTTGTTGAACTTTCTCTTTTCACGATTTCTGGACCAATGTCGGTTTTCATCAAGGGTCGTATAAGAAGCAATAAGTCTTTTGCAGTAAACTTGCGCAACAAAGGCCTGATTGACAGAAAATGCATCGAACTTTCCCCAAGAATCAGTTTAAGTACCCACAGACATAAGTTTTCCTTTTTATGAAATGGGAAAACCCCACAAATCAGAGTCATAAACAAGGATTGGAAACACATGGCATTAAAGCTGATTGAAATCTCGTTTACAAATAACGAATAGGTTGTTACGACAAAGAATATTTTCTAGGTTGCTTCTGAAATATTTAGATTGGTGTAACGAGCATATCATACGTTTACGCATGTGGAAAAGCTAGTTTAATGGGAATTTTTGTCATTATTTAATGTATGAAGTAAGTTAAAATATATTTTAATCATTAAAATATTTTATAAAACAATGAATAACTACGTCAATGGATAAAGCTCAACAACTTTTCGTTGAATAAACCTACATTTTTTTACGAAATCATAGCTTTTTGGACAAAAATTTTAACTCTTGAAAGAGCATAAATTTTAAAAGAACGTGTATGAATTTAGTACTGATTTAAGATTTTTGTAAAACAAAGGCCAAAATATGCTTGGGAAATTTAGAATAATTTCAATCGAGGATTCTAAACATATTAACCAGTAGCAATGCTAATTTAAAAACGAACTGCGGAAATAAAGCTTCAAGCAACTTCTATAATAATCTTTGAAAAGTAAATGGCATTCCTAACGTATATAAATATTCAGTCATGCATGGAATAAGAATTATCTTGTTGCGCTCAATTCCAGGACATCAGTAATAAGAATTTTTGTTCACAAGAGATAACTAGTTAATTTAAACTCTTGTCTTGCATATACTGTTTTTACAAACAAAAAAATCAGATATCAAATCAAACACGTCTTTGATAAACCACATTATTACAGGGAAAATGTATGCGCAACTACATTTAGTAGGATGGAATTACATGTGTTTCTAATGAACTCATTTGAACAAAAATCTAATATATTAAAATTGGTTCCTTTCACTTTTGTTTTCTTTTGTTTTGTTTAAATTGTTGAGGATTTATTATTGTTGTAGCGCACAACTTTTGAGAAATCTTTCGAGGATATCTGTAGAAATGCATACCTGAGAAAACTTTCCATGGAACATGGGTTGTCATTTAAATGGAGCACTTGCTATGATACCACCTTTGGTTTTCTTGTATGAGAGTGATCCTCACGATAACATTCACAAATTCAAGAAAGTTATGAGATCTATTTCAGGTAATATTTTAATGCAAAACGTTAAGCTAAAATTTGATAAAAAGTCAGATCAAAGTTATATCCGTAGGTTTCCAATCTCCACAATTTTTCACACCTATTAAATCATACTAGGATTCATTCGGTTTGCAGTTCTCTGTTAAGTGCTTCATCATACGTGTCAGTACAGAGACTTAGAAAAATCAGTTATACTATTTTTATAATTTGAGGCCGCCCACATAATATAGTGGCTAGTATTCTGAACTGCCACGCAGTGGGCTTGGGCTCAAATCCTGAGTAACGCTTGGTCGTTTGCGTGTCGTTCCCCTCATATGGAGCAGTACTGACTCACCTATATAATGCTCCCATCAGTGAGGGGCCCTCCCCCCCCCCCAAAGAAATAGAAATTGCATTATCAATATTGATTTTGCATTATAAATATTATTATCCGTTCATCTCGGCCCCCCCCCATGCATTATAAATATTTTTATCTGGTCATCTCGTCCCCCCCCCCAAGAAAAAATCCTGGGTGCGCCACTGGCTCCCATAATAAAGTAGCCAGTAAATTCCGATGAATATCAAAAGGAGAATGTCTTACGACAAAGGGCCTCCGCATTAGACGGAAAAAAATTGTAATTTTGACTTATTTAATTGTGGCATCAAACAAAGCTTCTGAAATTGAATGATCTTAGATAAAGAGACACAGAAAGAAAATAATCTCTCCTGTGCTCCATTTCAATAGCAGACTGTAGGTTTAACTATTGTCAACCATCGGTTTAACAGCTAGCTATTTTTGGCAAAAATTTAAACATACATTTAATTTATTATATGATCTGCCAGCACAAAGTTCTGATAATTGCTTGTGATTATGAGTCACAATTCGTTAGAGTTATCAAATATTTATTTAGAAGAAATTTTATTCAAAATTAGATCTACTGTAATGAGGTTGAACTACCACACGCTAAAAATCCTAGATGAATTTCAAAAAATTGTATAAAAAACCAGATGATTGAAATACTAAACATTAGAGACAGACATTATAAATACTAGAGCTTTGATCGTATTTCTCACAGAAATTTCTCTCATATAGCTTCATGTAAGTCTAGCAGCTTGATGTTTTGTTTCAATCTGTCTAATCTGAAAAGATTATGGTGTGTATAATAAATTGAGGAATAGATATTATTAGAATATTAGAATCATCTTGATAACAGCTTTTGCTGTATATCTACATTTGAACCTTCATTTCCGCAAGGATAATTATCAGACACATTCAGTGCATAAACGCTAATATATATATTTTCACATATTTTGTCTCTTTTTATGTTATCATATTTAAATAAATTCATATTTACAACAAATTAGACTTCTTGCTGTTTCTAACGATTTACATTCTAAGCATAGTAAATTCTTTGTCATCTATAATTTACATATCCCCTTGTCACGTAAATTAACTTTCATAATTTAATTTCTAGGGTATTTTCCGTTGAATGAGGCGTAAATAATAAAACCTCATCAGGCATTTAGTCTCAAAAACATTCATTCAACTTTAATATTCTTTGAGCATATTTCAAGGGAGATACTCACTATCAAACTGAAGTAATGCTGACAGTTTAATATCAACAGTTATATATATATTCTAACATAAAAAATCTTTTAATTTTTCATATAGCGCACTCTTCGGTCATATCATGCCTTAGTTGTCAAATACCAAAAACATTACTATGAAGAATGATAAGAACGGTGATATGTATCAATGTATCCTTATAGTTGGATTTGGGGGAAAGTTATTGAAAAGTATAATTTTATCTATCTTTTTTTTACAGTGGAAAATAAAAAATATACTGTCAGATATGGATATGTTTAACTTTTAGTTTAACTAATCATCCTTTATTCAAACTATTCACATAGGAATTTATTTTCATAACTCTCCCTCCTTTATTTTCCATTGTGTATACAGACTTCGTGACAAAAAATATCTTTTTATCCTTCCTCGTTTATCAAACCTAATTTCCTACTAGCCTGGAAATTCGATTTTATTCTTAGATCTATGTAGCTCTTGAACTTTCAAGAAATCTAATCTCAGGTTTATCCTTCATGCGTTACTGCTTATGTGCCTTGCCTTAACGTTAGCGAATCCGCGTGCTGTGGATCTGATAATTCATCTAAGTTGCAGTTTGTTACACTGGACTGCCGGAAATAAGGGTGTGCGTGTCAAGTCGTTAGAGAACGCAAGTGACTTTATCCATTATGTAATTTTGTCGTTCCCATGTGTGTCCTTCTTATCGCAAAATAACATCAACCGCGCAGATACACACAAGTGCTTTGTACCTCATTTTTTTTATTATCATTTTTAACGCTGTCGTAATTAATAGAACAGCAATTACGTTTTGCAAGGAGCTCCGCGTGGCTGACTGCACAGTCCAGCGAAAACCAAAAATATTTCGTGGGACTGTCTCGCTCCTTACAACATGAAAACAAAAACCAAACCATTAAAAAAAAAAATTCGGACAACGCCTAGCAAAATGTGGTCCCCGACCACCAAAGCGTTGCAATCAGCCTACATAGGTTAAACAGGCAATAGATAGAAGCACACTTCACAGTTGCTGATCCCAGACCATACCTTGCTTATCCCATTTCTCCCCTTCGTCATCTTCTTTGGGTGTTTTCACAAGAACCGGTTTTGTTTTGTTTTTTTTTTTCTCTACCATGTTCGGGTTCCGTTCTTGTTACACTGGGTGGGCGGAGCTTACCGGTGTGGAGGTTTTCGTTTCGGTTTCGTGAATCGTATCGAATTTGTTATTTAAAGTGATAGTGCGCGGATAAGGAAAAAGCAGAATCTCCATTGCAGAGCTAGGAAGAGGAAGCAGAAATTCGCTCTTTCCCTACATCCACCACCCAGAGGATTAAGTGCTAAGAGGCACCGAACACAGCTAGTCACAAGAAGCCATGAACAGCCAGCGACTTCTATGGGTAAGTTGCGGCAGATTTTATGAGTAACTTGGATTGTTTTGAAGTACAAGTGAATGGTACACTACTCTTAAAAGATAATTTTTATGAGTTACACAGCCTCTCAGTGGAGACCAGACAGTGACTAAAGTTTACTAGCTTCCACTGAATTTCATCTTAACACTGATCTTCTCCTTAAAGTAGAATGTCATAAATTAGTTTCATGAAAAAATTGCTTAGTTTGAACTTATGATGTACATTCGTATATTGTTCTTCGTATCCTGCAAGTAACTGTTTTGCGTTTTATCATGTATGCCATTTTAGCGTGGAGAAATGGCATTTACCACAAATGACAGTCAAAGTAGCAAGCAAAACTGGTAGCTACTTTCTGCTTTAAATAATGCTCTTTTAATGTAAGTATGTATATCTCAATACATACTAGAAATACATTACCTCAGAGTAATTTAATTTTTACTGGATTTTAGCCCGCTCAAGAAAATTTACTTTTAAAAAAGATTTTTCATAATTTGATATTTGACCAGGTTCTGAATAATTTGGATGAAGTTTTATGAAGGGAAATTTCTTTAGATTATCATGAAACTCGCTGAAATTATACGCAAGCAAGATCAATTGAAAAAATATAATATTTTTTACCGATGCTTAGAGTTTTAAAAATGCAATAAACGTCATTCTAGTTACCTCATGTTTTCAAAGGCGCTTCTTAAACTGTTTTTTTTTTTTACGAGATATATCAATCACCCTATCCTACAGCTGACTAACTATTATAAAATTTACACTTACTCTGAATTATGTTTTTCCTTTACGGAGTTTCAAACTAGTTAAGAGTCTAAAAAAAGTAGAATCATATGACTAATTCTAAAATTGCATACCCGAAACTTACAATAGAAACCCCAATCTTGTATTTAAAACAAACAAGTGCAAACAAGTGCAATTATTTGTTTGTAATCTGAACCCTCTTATGAATACAATATGTATTAACAATATTTAAACATGAAAGACTAGTTCCCAACATGAGTTGCATAACGATAGTAAAATTCGATTCATTAGAATTTAAAAATTTTGAAATTTTGAAAGTAATTATTGTCTCTAATTTCTTTCAGTAGTCCAGACTTTTCTCGTGAGGATAAATCTGCATAACATAGTCTTGGATTTAATTATACCCCACAAAACTTATCTAGTGTCTCGTAATCTGTATATTTGGCAGGACTAACCAATTTCAAATGAAAACATGCTACATTTCTGAAATACTAATAGTTTGTAAAATAAAAAAACTGAAATGGGGTAATTTCTCTAACATTTTAAACTATCTTTGAAAAAAAAATGCTTGATACATTCTATGCATTAAGTCAAAAGCTTCGTAATTTCATAGACAACTTTTAAAGAGAACATCATAATTTTGGTTTAATGTTAATAGAATATTTAAAATCTTAGAAACTATATTATGCGAAAGTAATTTATATCCTTTTAACATATCATTTTAATAGAATTTTAAAAATGATCTAATTTTAAAAATGCTAAATTAAGTTTCGGAATCTCAAAATTTAATTGGTTTCAATATCTCCTCTACATCATTTTTTGCAAAATAGCATTTGGCCAACTAGATCATGAAAAAGGCTTAGTCTTGTCTTCCCCTTTCAAAGCAAATCTTCATATTCAAATTTTATTTTGACCTTGTACGATAATATCTTTCAAACAGAACGATAAACCGCCAGATTAAAAACGAATAGATTCAGAAAAAGAAAAGGAAATAAGCAAATAATTTCAAATACAGTTGTCCATTAAAATACATACTAAAAATTTGACATTTAACAAAAATAACACGCTTTTGTGATATCTAAAATTTTTCAGTATTTTTAAATGTCAAAAGCATAGGGAGAAAATATAGTGAAAAAGTCTGTTTTTTAAATTCTAAAATTAATACTGTTCAAAAATAGAAACAGCTTTACTGATATGTTTTCTGTTGTCTTGCAATATAATTAATTCCTAATTTGCGATAAAACTAGTCTTTTTTTCTACCTTTCAATTTTTATTAATGAATGAATATATCAATTAAAACTCCTTAGATTTTTTCCCTGCTATATCTGATTCTTTTCTTTTCCTTTGGACAGTTGTTAGCATGTATTTATTGACTGGCTATTATGTTGAAAATTTTCACAAGATAAATAATCTAGAAATTTTTCACTGTCTCCCTCATTAAAGCTCTTGTGAAATAGCCAATTAGTGAAAATTCTTTATAATTTTTTTAAATACCTAAAGATAATTTAAAAGTATCTTTTTTTATGCAATTATTTTTCGATGTAACGTAGGAATTCAAGAAAAGGTTAGAGTTTAAAATTTTTATAACGATAGACTAGCATATTAATAAATAAACTATTTTACCCCATTTTGGACTGTATAAGATTTTAATAAATCAAAAAAATTTTCGATTTATATCCAATAACTCTCTCAAATCTTAAATACATTCTACACTCTTCTATATATTATATTTGTATATGACAAGCTTATTTTATTTAATCCCATTCATTTCTGAAAACGGATCTACTTCTTTTTCTTTTATTCATCTGTTAGTGTTTTTCAAACTTAACTACTACTATTAAATCTTACATTAATTACTCTGATTAACACCTAGGAAATCTCTCAATATTTTGTGATTTTTTGATGAAACACGATTAGTTTTCAACTTAAAGTAGATTAATCATACAGAAAATTTGAAATAAATGTATCGTAATGTATAATATCGAAATATTTCTTATGATAGTATTAATGACGTCCACATTTTAGATTGTAGTATTTAATTACTAGTTTTTCTAAACGTGCTATTCTTTTGTAAGTTTTTATATGACATTAAAGCCTATAATAAATCTAGAAAAGTTGTAAATATTGCATCATCTATACTACTTATTTCGGAATAATACTGCTTGAAACATTTGGTCAGAATTTACGAGAGGAATTTCCAATACGATATACCCGAGATTGAAATAACAGTTTCCTCTGTTATACTGTATAGTACTTTATTTTTCACTAGAAAATCTCAAAACATTTGTATAAATGCTCATAGGGCTTCTTAATATCCATTCAGGTATACAATAATTAAATGCAGAAATCGCAGCAGAATTTTTTAACAAAGAATTTCTAAATAAGAGACTGAAGAATGCATATATAACCTGTATAAGATACTTAATAACAAAACTTACGAGCATAAATTATTGCTTCACTTGATTCACATAACAGATCTCTGTAAATTATGCTTCAAAATATTTATACCTAGTTCCTCTCTTTCACTCTTTGTGAAGAGAAAATTTCGAAGAAATGTTTTATCATTATAATTGAAATATTCAAACAATAATCGACATTAAATTGTTCTAATAAAACCAAGCTATGGATTCATTGGTAAACTCAAAAATTTTACATATCTGTTGCTTATATGGAACGCTTGAAGTAAAGTAGTTACGCAAAATAAGTATTTATATATATATATATATATATATATATATATATATATATATATATATATATATATATATATATATATATATATATATATATATATATATATATGTATGTATATATATATATTTGAATAAAAATTAAAACTGTTTTAAAAGTTTAATTTAAAATATAATATTGCAGAATCTTATCAAGAACTTTGATGAAACACTGTTCTTTATAAACTGAAAAATAGCTGCAAATATTAAAAGTATTTAAAATTCAGAATGTTAACTCAACACTATGAAATATATTTTAATCCATCAAAATAAACCTCTTTCTGGGTGTATCTTTATAAAATATATCTCCCAAAACTAATAACTAAGGACAAGCACCACCTAAAAACTTATCATTTGTGTTTAATCATTACATGCATTTTTTTATTGATCTATGTATTTTTTTATTTCTATGTATTTTTAAACGATCTTAAAGTATTTCACATCATTAGAAATAAGTATGTACAAATGCTGAGCATTTTTCTAACATTAAAAGTCAATTTAAAAATGTAAAGCACTGGATTACTTTGTCCAAAATTACAATTATTCTGATTCCTTACTAGGGCATTATTTCTCATCCATGTGAAATCTGACCAGTTAAGAATTCTAGAGTAGAATTAATTCTATAACAGCTCTGTAGTAATAGGTTTTAAAAATGCTTGCATTCTTTATTTCGAAAATTTTCGCTTAAAAATTTCTAGTAAATTTAAGCACATACTGTTTCTAATCGTAAAAGGCAAAACAAAAATGTAACCGTAAACAACGCTGACGTATGAATGTTTAACGAGCCATAAATATAAATAATTATGAAAGTTAAGTACTCTCTTTTCCGATAATTGCTCCAAGTCAGAATAAACTTTTCAAAACTTATTATACGACTGAAAGAATAACTAAATGGTATCTTAATAACAGACTACAGTTTACACTGTAATTTGTCAACAAGTAAAGTTTATTTTAGAAATAAATTAACAAATTCTCTTAAGTAGTTTTTGTTTTAGCTTTTGATTATAATGGCTTCACAAATTCTTTGAAACCTAAAAAATGCTTAATAAACATATTGCCTTAACTGAAGTATAATTGATTCCAAGTGTTTTAAGTAATAATGATAAATAAGAAGGTAGTATTGCAAGGACATGCGATTTTCAAATTAATACTCATACAAAAAGTAAATAAACCTTTATTCTCTAATTAATTGCTAAAGAAACTTTGTTTAGTAATTCAATTAGTACAAATTTAATTACTATAACATCTCCTTTGAGAGAATGTTGTATTTTAAAACAAAAAAATGTTAAAATCATATTTGTTCCTGAAAATTTCCAAGTTTTTAAACAAACATATGAATTTTAACCAGTTTGTCATATAAGTCAGAATCCTACTTATCGCGATAATTTATTTTTAAAAAATTTCTATTTTTATGCGATTTTATGATGCTTAAGTTCTCGAGAGATACAAATACTCTGGAACAAAATCTTGAAAATACTTCCAGCAAACATCAGATGAAAGAGGCTTGCTTCAATTTATAGCAAATGAAAAAAGAGTATATAAATATGGTATATTTTAGAAACTTAAGCTTAATAAAAAATTCGGACTTAACTACTACTATAAGGTTAGTAATAAAGGCCTTTAATTTCGGCTTACAAATTCATGCTTTCTCACAACGGCAAAAACAATTAGGACATGCTGGCATCATCATTTAAAAAGAAATGGTTCTTTAAATTAAAATTGATTTTATTTTTTTAAAAATATCTAAATTAGTCAAATAACTTTCTTAAAACTGTGATAGCTTCTAAACCAAAACTCATAATTTTATGAAATCTAAAGCCAAAACATTTATTTAAAATACATATTTAAAGCACTAGATAATATTATTGCATCGCTGTATAATCACACTAAGTTTAATAATCTTTAAACATAATTAATTGTTTTAGAAAATTAAAACGAGGAAATTTAGCAATTACTCAAGCAAAATATTGCAAATAGAATATCTTTAATTCTCTCAAACTTTTTTCAATACATTTGAAATAATAAGACATTTAAATACACGTTTAGATTATGAAATAGTTTCTTGTTAAATTATTTTCTTTTATTAAATTCGGCTGTTTAATAAGCTTAAAAACTGGAAAATTCTAACATAACTTAATATTTTTATAAAACTGTCTTGATGATTTCTCTTCTTTCGATATTGCAGTTCAGTGCAATGTTTGTAATTAATTTCCAGTCATAAGTAAAAGGATTTTCTAGATGAGAAGAGATTTTATTAAATAAAACATAACTAAAAACTTAAATTTCTGGTGAATAACATAAATATTTTCCTTCAAAACGAAACACAATCTTGCTAGTTTCGATGCTTTCATGATAAATAATTGTATACATGTTTATTCATAAAAAAACTTAATATCCAACCGGTTGGTTTAAAAAATAATTTAAAGTTCTAAAAGGGATAAACAGACAATTTCTTTTACCTGCTTCCCTGAAAAATCTCTTTACACGCTAAAATTCTTAAATATTTTGGATAGCATTTGTATAATTCAAAATAAACGAAATTCAGTTATTTTTGCTTGAATACATATAAACCGTTTTATGCGGTAAAATCATTTTTAAATCATGTACCATAATCATGTTCTTTTTTTAGCTCAATTTATTTCAAGAATTTCAACATTTCTTTCTTTTAAATATTATTTTATTTCTCTCGTTTCGAAGAAACTGCTCCATGGCCATAAAAACTAGCTTTTTCTTATGAAAAATAAAGCAAAAAAAAAGTAAATCAATGAAGTGGTAACATACATTTTATCTCTTGGCAAACTTAAACGAGAGTTTTTATAACGAGAAGTAGAATAATGCTCTTATAATATCTGTTTAGAAACAATTTTATTTTTAAGGATAAATTGCCAAATCGTTTTATCACTGCTTAAAACTATAACAAAAAAAATGGGAAAATATTATTTTATAATTTTTCAGTTCCGATGCCAAAAAAGTTGAAAATGTATATGATGGTTTTCAAGAAAACCTTCTAAAATTCAAGTGGAAACATCAATCCCTCTTAAGTTTTGATTAAATGAGCTTTTTAATTTTTTCCAAATAAAAAATAAAAACTATTGCTTTGAGTTCATGCATGCCCCCATTTTCAGTCTTATCAGAAATTCATTTTAAAAAACATATATTAATCAGTATTTTACTGAGAAAAATCTGATGTTTAACTATTCCGTCTTTTTTTTTGAGTGTCCAAAAAAAATAAGGGGATTTTAGATAAACGTGAGTGTGTTAAGCTATTCTCATAAATGAACGTAATTATTTTAAACATAAATGGGTTCATAATAAGGTTCAGCACAGATTAAGAAACTCCTTCAGTTGTCATTTTCATATAACATATTGTTCTATTGACATTTCGAACATCTAAATTTTTATAAAATTTCCTTTTGATCTACAAATAATTGAGTACTGAACTTCAACATTCCCAGATACAATTCTGGGGGGGGATTTTACAAATTGTTTATATATCTGTTGTTGTTGTTTCAAATGTACCCTGGCCCGAAGTATTCCAGACCAGGTCAACATAGGCTAGCGGGCTGAGAGGTGCGGCTCCGGTTTCTGCTGCCACCACAAAGGTCGGAGTCCGATTTGGCCATGTGCCACCTCAATTTTGACCAAGCAGCGCCGAGGACATCTGGGGGAGATCGTACCCTCTCCCACCCTCTCTGACATCTTAGAGGGACTTTCTGGTCTACGGATATAATGTGCCCATATGTAGACTACACACGTAGATAGTTAATGGCCCTTTTCGGGATTCAAGCCGAGCACACTCAGAGCCGGAAGTCGAAGCGCTACCACTAGGCTATTCATCTGCAAACATTCGAAAAAACAATGCGCATATTTTAAGTACTATATAGATATTATGCACAGCTGCATCAGAAATGTTTATTATCCATGAAGACAATTTCATGAATTTGATTTTAGAAAGGGGTTGAGTTTAGTTGGTTGAGAGTGCTACTGCCAACTTTTGCTACGCAAGGACTACTTAGACACTCGATTTTAGAAACCCAATGGCTAGATTTAGGAGCTTTTTACAGTGTGCTGTAATAGAAATTAAATGCATTAAGGAAAATTCCTGCTAAACTTAAAGCTGTAGTAAAGTTGTACTAAACTTAAAGCTATTCATTAAAAGACTCAAAATCTGGACATAAAAAGTATTTAATCCTCTAATCCTTTTATTTAAAAATGACTGAATAATTGCGCAACGTATTGTTTTAATTTATAAAATTAGCTTTTAAGTCTCAGCAAAATCACTTTTTATAACGGAAAGTGATTTATGTTTCATAACAAATAAAACTCAATTAATGTATTTTATCATATTTGTTAACTTTTCTTGACGCAATATTTTTCGATCCGAAAACCTCCAATTCAGAGAAGTTATTAGTTAAATTTAAATCTCAATATCCTCTCTCAAAAATTAAACTTATCACGTGATTTAAGAAATCAAATTTATCAGTTTCTTTTTATGACTGAGCATTCAAACATTAGTATTATAAAGGAAGTTTCATTTAGTGTTTGAAATGCGATAAACAACAAAATGTAATACTCCTTAACATTTCCACCTCGATGCATCATTTTATGGAAATTTCTAAAGACGAGATTTAAATTAAAACGTTAAAAATATTTAAAAAGCTCCGTTTCGGGCAAAAGACTACGTTTGTCTAATTTTTCTTTTATTTTTCTTAGGTTTTAATAGTTCATTCTTTCAAATTAATTTTGATACTTTTTCTAAATAATAATTTTATGCGAAATAATTCTTTTGATGTATGAAAACTCCTAAAATACTATTATACATTTTTGGGGGTCTTTTTGAAAAAAAATCATAATTCTTTATTACATATCGTAATTACCATTTGATTTATTCATAAACAAGTTAAATTTAATTCGGATGAGTGCCTGGAACTTTAAATGATGTAAAGTGACGATATCATTTAAAAATATCTACTAAATGTATATTTTCAGTTTTAAAAGGTCTTTTCCAGAAAAATATATGATTTCGCTGTGATTCTTTAAATTTTAACATAGTTTCTTTGATTGGAAAATAGATAAATTATAATAAGGCATAATTAGATCTGGGCTTGTGGCGGCCCAGTGGTACAGCGCGCTGGTTTTCGGTGCTCAGATCGAATTCTGGCGTCGCGCCACGAAAAATGCCTCCGTTCGTGTCGTCCCTTCATAGGGGGTAATGCTATCCGCCTATATGGTGCTCCCACAATAAAATGGACAGTAAAATCGTGGCGTAGTATAGGCGAATGTCTCACGACAAGTGCCTCCGCATTGGAAAAAAAAATAATAATAATTAGATCTCAGTAGCATGTAACAGAAAAATTATTTGATTGCAGTTAATTGACACGTCTATTTTTCAAGAATTTTTGAACCGGGAGAAACGAATACCCATTGCAGCAGTCACATTATTATTGCTTAATTAATTTTGTCCGAGAAAGGGTTTTATTGGAGCGAGAAAAATTTATAAAAATTAAATAACACATTCTAAATTTTAAAAATCTCGAAATAAATTTTTAAAATCTGTATTTTTAAATTTAATTACAATCCTCCTAATGAATACTTCGAACAATTATCTACTCAAACAAAACTAATCATAAAGTATTGCTTTATCCAAAATAGCGTAAATGGAACAAGCGTTATCATTTTCCTTCAATAATTTTCTTTCAATTTTGGAGGAATTTAATTATTGTGAGCCAGTAATGTAGCTTGAATCGCAGGAAATCAAAATTATTTTTTTAATATTTCAAGAAAATGGTTTAATAATAGAATTTATAATGCCAATTATTCTAATAATGTTTATAAATTTTAATTGCATGAGTGATATGATTTGATTACAAATTTACATCAAATCTGATGTTTTACTCTTGACGGTTGCCCTTTCTTTCTCTTACATAATTTGTTTCGTGATTCATAGTCTGGTTAAAAATTTTAGACAGTATGACAATTATAATCTCGAAAGAAAATTGCAGCAGAATAATTTCTTTTTTATATGTTAACATAAATGTAAACATTATAATTTGCCCTTTATCGTAAAATTTAAGTTTATTGGTATAATTAAAATGTCCTTTTTGTGTAGGAAGGGAACATTCCAATTTGATACACTCTGATACTTCAATAAAATGCCGCTTAATTATAAGAAAGGATATTATTTAAAAGTGGTTTTTCATCTGAAAAGAACATTCTTGTATAGTAATCACATCTTTGAAATAAATGGCCCGTTGCATTAACTTTATTAAAATCTATGGATTGTAAACTTTAACCCACTTTTATAATACATTGATTATATGTTTGCGGTACATTTCCTTCAAAGTCTCGAAGCATTTGAATAAAGAAAAGGAAAAGACGAGAGGATTCTTGATTTTAGTTTTTTTTAAAATGATGACAACTGGCATGATATTCTTGGGAATAAAGATCCCTCGATGGATAATTTGGTATAATACACTACAACAAGATTTTACAAAAAAAAAGTTGTTGTTTCCAATCCCCTTGAAGTAGGAAAGCCTACACCAAGTAGAAAGGACATAGGTCCTCAAATCCTAGGTCCTTGGCGAAGGGTAGTAAGCAGCTTCACTTTAAGGCGAGGTACCACTAGGGCTGGAGTCTGACTTGACCTCGAAGAACATCGGTCCCGTAATTTTGAACCGAGTCAAGTGACTAGACCGGAACACTTGACCCCACACCTCCAGAGGTAAATTTGAGAACTTGGAGGACATTGTAGCCACGACCTATTTTATGTGCCCCGGCCGCCATTAGTGAACACGGGGGTGGATTGGCAGCGACGAGCATCGAACCAGGGA
This sequence comes from Dolomedes plantarius, assembly GCA_907164885.2. Classification (NCBI taxonomy): domain Eukaryota; kingdom Metazoa; phylum Arthropoda; class Arachnida; order Araneae; family Dolomedidae; genus Dolomedes; species Dolomedes plantarius. The sequence goes on from OU015492.1 coordinate 158,976,930, forward strand.
CGTTCGAAAAACGATAATAAAAAAGTTCTTGTACTATACAATCATACTAATTTCAAACTTACATGGATCTTTTTTATCTATTTTTGCAGGTTTTACTATCCCTTCTCGCCCTAAGTCAAGTCTGGGCAAAAGAAGAAGCCGAAGCGCTGGAAGAGGAAGAATATGAAGATGAAATTGATGAACCGGAGGTGAAAGAAGCTCTGCAAGCAGATGCATCGGTTTATGGTCCGCTGGTTGGAGGTATTAGCGGTGGATACGGCGGTGTGGGAGGTTATTCGGGACACGGAGGCGAAGGTATTGGAGGAGGATACGCCAAGCATGGTGGAGAAGTATCACACCATGATCATGTTCATGATGGTGGCTTCAAAGGCTATTCTGGTTACGATGGCCAAGGCGGTGAAGTTGGCGAAAAGAAAGTTGGAGTCCACGAAGACCACCATGATGTCCATGATCAAGGAGGTCACAAGAAATTCGTAGAAGATCACGGTGTCCACGGTGAGGGGGTGAAAAAAGGAGGAGAATCTTTCTCTAAAGGACACGAAGAAGGAGGCCATAAAGAACATTCAGTTGCGGGAGCTTATTTTGACAAATATGGTAAAGATCATAAAGGCGTTGTAAATGGAGGTGCGTACCAAGATGGCGTTGTTGGATCGGAAAAACAAGGAGGTATGGATATGTTGTGACTATTGCTTCTCATTTATTACAAAACCTAACCATAAAAGTTTATTTAAAAGTATTGTAAGTTTATATATTTATTTGAATCTTGAAAAAATATTTTAACTTGTAACCAGGTCATGGACAAAAGGGTGGAAAAGTTGGAGGTGAGATCTTCAAAGACAAAGGACACAAAAGCCGAGGATTTAAGAATGTCTACCACAAAGAAGAAAGTGGAGAACATAAGACCTTCCATGATGACTTTCATGATACTGACTACAAAAAGAAATACCAAGACCATCATGACTTCTATGATCACAATGGAGCTAAGTTCCAGAAAGGATTTGGTGGAAAGACCTACCAAGATGAAAAGAAACATGGAGATGACTACCATAAATACGGAAAGTCTGGCCATGAACGTCATGAGGATGCAGAGCATAAGAAAGGTTTGTGAGAATTTTATAGTTTCAGTGACTCGATATCTTACTCAAGAAAAAACATATTTGATTTTTTGTACACATTCTGTAACATCAAATGATCTTAAACGATGACAATTTAACTTTCTTTTCTCATGCACTGAAAATCGACCTTAGAAATATTTATCGTTAAACTTTTGTTGAACCATTTTTTAATTTTATTAGTCTACCGAAAAAAAATAAAAACCTCTACTATTTCAAATATTGCCAAGCATCTCCTCAAGAAAAATTGGGTATAATTTAAAAAAATTTTAGGAAAACATTTGTGTTCTGACTGACGCACGACAAATTCTTTACTGATTCATATATCTATGTCTTCTCAAAACGTATTTTGAGCTAACTTACCATAAATAAATTTAACTGAGTCGGTTCATGCAAAGTGAGGACTTGTATTTGTAACACTATTAAGTTGCAAATACAGAGGTGATGAGGGAAAGGTGACATTCTTGGTGACTTTTGAATCTTACAAGCTGAAAATTGAAGTTTCACGAATGGTATTTTTATATTTAATTTTGATATACTTGATCGTTAAATTTTTATTTCACTAAAAATATTCATACGTATACATGAATAACATTATTTTTCATCCTCTTATACATTTTTTTCCTTTAAAAAGTGTAATTGATTAAAAATACTGATGTTAAACGTTTCCATATTAATCTTTCAAAAAAAGGTTTGTTTTCATCATTTACATATTGCAAAGACTAAAAACTTTATAAAGAATACTCAAACTCACATGCACTTAACTATTTCGTTTGAAATCAGTAGCTAAAGAACATACATAACTTCCGTTGTATTTTTTTAATGCATTTTCAATGAGGGTAGATGTTTTTATTAAGACTATAAATCAAACTTAAAAGTAACGTTAACAAAGATGCCAGTTGTTTCTCAATTCTTTCAATTCGCTCATTTTCCAAAATGAATTCATTGTTTTCTCAGGTGGAGCCCACCACAGCCTTGTCGATGCTCAGAAACAGCACGGTGGTGCTCACCAGGTTTCCCATCACGAACTCGGACATCACAACAAGGGCAGCGTGGCCAAGCACTCAGACGGATACGGTGGAAATTACGGCGGCGGCGGATACCACAAGAAGGTCTACGGTCAGGATGCCAAACACAACAAGGATCACGATGCTCACCATGGGGCTGCTTATGGCGGACAGCATGGGGGACATCAGGGAGGATATGGTGGAGTCAGAGGCGGAGGACACCAGGGATACTACGTGCAACAGCCAGCTTACTACGGACATTACTGAATCTGAAAACCGGCCAGCTAGTTCGATCAAAAAATGCACCAATTTCTGTATATTTGATATATTTCAGTTGTCACTCTTGTAAAATATCATTTTTGTTGCTCGGGTACGGGTTGCCTGTCATGGCATTCCTATGAATAGCTTTTATCGTTCAGTGTTTTTTTACTTCCGTGTTAACTTTGTTACTTCGCACATATTTTTTCGCAATTTTGTGCATTTTGTGTTTTTACTTTTCATGCGCAGAATTTAACTAATTTATTGCCTGGAAGATGATAGAGGATGTTAGATTTGGGACAATTTTATATGTTTAATTTTGAAGATAAGATTTTTTAGAAATTAAAAATGTAAAACAAGACAATATAAATTAAAAATTTATAGAGAAAAAATGCTTGTAATCTGATAGCTAAAAGCTATTCAAATTTTTCTAAGATAATTAAGAACAATGATTTTTTATTGAAGATTTAATCCCTTGCAAATCAAAAAAACGTTAGAACTACCGTAAAATATGTAATCATAATACTACTTTACATGTGATGTTTATTTGAGAAAAAAATAACGTACTCTTTTCTTTAGTAGAACTTGTCATATATTTTATATATTTGTGGCTACATTTTAGGGCATTCAAATTATTTTCTTACACAGCAGCTACAAATGTGTAAAATTGACATGAAAAAAAGCTTTATTACCTCATTTGTACATTTTCTTTCCCTTCATCAGATGAGTCTTTGTAAACAAACTGCTCTGTACTTCACTGTATGTTTCGTTTTTGTTCCTCATGTGTTCCTCTGCTGTAAATTTACTCTAGTACGAAGTGACAGGAAAATAAATTTGTTGTTTAATACAAATTATTGTGTTTTCATTTACAATTTTTTAGCTTGCCTATCAATCTTGAATGTTTTAAATTCATAAATTTTGTATATAAAAATACACATTTTTATGAAAGAGCTGTTTTTAAAAATATGTTACGAGAAAAAATAGCAATTTTTTAAGTTTATAAATGCCCATGGAATAAGAAACATTTTAATTTTTACAAGTTATTACGTATTTAAATTTCGGAAATTCATTCCTTAACCATTAAAAGTTTCAGTTTCCTTTGCGTAGTTAACTTTAAAACAGTTTCTCTTTGGATGAATCGGCGGAACTTTGTTGGTTTTTATGTTCACATGTCAGAGTTAACATTATTCATAAAAAAATTCGTATTGTTATCCGAAACGTGTGTTAATTAAGTTATTCTTGTGCCCTTACATTAATTTTTGAAACCTGTCTAAACCAAGATATGTAAAAAATTCTAAAAGTTCTTAAGCGTGATTTAGCCATCCATCTACTATCTGAATATAAAATGGTTCCATTCAACTGAGCTCCGTGGAGATGGGGAGATGACAAGGTTAAATTTCTAGAGTACCGAGAGATGACTGACCTAGAAGAGCCCCAAATGGCCTGTCATAAGACCTAGAATCTGGAAAGAATTTCCCCACCGATAGCGTCATCTATTGATGCTTCTGCATTCAACTATGATCGTATAGTGGTTAGTATATTGCGTTGTGGCCTCAATATCCCAGGTTCAAATCCTGGTCATGGCACCAATGGTGCAACGCTGCTTCAGTCTTATAAAGAATTATCATAATTACCAGACTTATAAAATCGTATAGTGGATGTTAATCCTGGTTTGGATCCTCGCCATTTGCTAAATAATGCAGGCGACGCATTAGGTGCAATTAAATACAACATTTTATTAAAATCAGTAGGTCTTGGTTAAATGATTAATACACAATTAAAACATATTAATTATAACATATATTAATTAGAAATGTTATAGAGCTATAGCTCCTTAAACCTTTTTACAATGATGGAGGGAGAGAAGAGGGAAAGAAATCGTACTCACATCGGTTGACCATCTCATGTCCACTGATTCATGTGAATTTTTGTCGCTCGAATGTGGGGTCTGACTAAAACCGGTTAGCACTGCTTCCCGTCGCCAAACCAGCGCATGGCCACAGCGTGCGGCATTTAATCACTGTTTTCGTTTATTTAATCTCGCCGTTTTAAAAGCAACCCCATGTCCGAACTCCCACGCAAACTAGCTAATGATCTTCACTTCCTATTGAAGATCCCAAAATGGAGATATCTCCGAATTGAAAATGTGCGAGTACGCTCCCTAACACTGCATCAATCTAACCGACGACAGAAAATTGGTCTTTTAAACTTGAATAAGAGTGCAACCGTCTGAAAATTATCATTATCATGTTTTCGAAATAAAACAAGTGATTGACTCGCCTCGAGTGAAAGATACCTGAGTCAGAGTCTGATGCAACAGCAATGTCCAATTTTGAACGTTCATCTTCTTTTACGATTCAGCCCTAAAATCCACTTAAACAAACACACCTTATACTTTAAAAAGCCAATCTATTCTAATATCTACAATGATGTTCATCTTTCGATTGAAAACTTGACCATGGGATTGATATAAGCTTAGATATTTTATTATTTTTTTAAAGTATTTGAGATAGAAGTAAAAGTAATAAGCTCGAAAAGAATCCGAAATAAACATGGCACCTTTCTAAATCATTTGCGCATACTGGCCACTCCTTTTGAACAAATTTATTGAACAATCAAGAAAGAGGACTTCAGACAGAAGGGAGATTTTCGAAAGCCATTACGTCATATCGTATACAAGTCATTTCCTTGAAACTCACAGAGGGTCACCGTCGTAAAAGACTTACATAGTTAAACACACCAAGAAATATTTGAGAATTATCTGATAAATGCATCTTCATAAATTAAATTAAAGATGTACAAATGTTGTTGTAGCAGTTGTGACTGGGAACTATAATTAAGAATATTTGCTATTTTATTCGCATTCGCTCTCTCTCTCTCTCTCTATGTATATATATATATATATATATATATATATATATATATATATATATATGAATGATTAAATATTGGAATTTTCTACACATACCTGTGAGAGCTCAAGTTAATGCACTTTTTCAAACTCGAATTTTCCAATTTAATAGACGCAGGCAGGATTTAGAAGGAATTAATATAAGTTCTTAAAAAAATTCCATTCCTATCTAAGTAGCTCTTTTACTAACAGCTTCTACCAAATAAATAGCATTTATTTAAGTTCACATCACGTCTCACTTACACAAGATATATTTTCTCATACCTCCGAGGCGCAAGAATAGAATTTAAAGTCTTTATTCTTTAACACTGCTTTCATGAATACAAATTTCGAATTAAAGAAATCTCTGTAAAAGGAACAATACTCATGTTATAGTGAAAAACTATCTCGGAAAAATTGGATGATTGTAGAATGCTTTTGACTTAATAATGAAAAGGATGATAATCCTAATCATCAAGGTCCATTAGTGTGGTAAGGAAAACTGTACAATGAAAAATAACCTGTATAACATATTTAATAACAAAACTTACGAGCATACATTATTGCTTCACTTGATCCACATTACAGATATCTGTTAATTATGCTTAAAAATATTTATACATACCTCCTCTCTTTCATTCTTTGTGAAGAACTGTTTTATCATCTTAATTGAAGTATTTAAACAATATTCAACAGTGTTTTAATAAATTCAAGCTATGGACTCATTGATAAACTCAAAAATTTTACATATTGTATGTTGCTTATAAGGAACGCTTGAAGTAAGGTAGTTACACAAAATAAGGATTAATATATATATATATATGTGTGTGTGTGTGTGTGTGTGTGTGTGTGTGTGTGTGTGTGTGTGCGTGTGTGTATGTGTGTGTAATATCTTATCCGAAATTCCGATATTTAAGTTGGAATAGATTGCTATAAATATTCTTGTCCCGTTCTCGTATTTAGTACCTCATCGTCCTCAAAAAAATATTTCCAAAAAGTCTCCAAGCTGGTACGTCAACTTCATTCCGTTGATTACTCTTTTTAGTTCTAATTTAATGCAAGTGCACATCAAATTCTTGATTTTCAAATCCTTGTGTATTAGTTTTCACTGAAAATTCAAGAGAGTATTTCTTCAAAAACTTAAAATATTATCTGTACTCGGTGATTTTTAAGACGAGAGATCAGAAGTTTGATAAAAATTTGTTATTTTTGAAAAAACTAATACGAATACTCTAAAGGTGTCTTCAACATATCAACATAAGCTTTACCTTTACTATCAGATCCTATCTTTATAACCGCAAAAATCAGAAAGTAATAATGTAAAAATTTAAGATATGCGTCGCTTTGACGATGTATCAATGCATTCTTGTCATGAGAAATGCCTTATCTTACGTTCATTATTTATATGACTTTATATTTCTATGACGTATTGAAAAATGTCATGCTCTGAGACAACTGCACTAAAAGTAGGTAAAATTTGACACGGTAAATCTGTTTTCAAACAGGGTAAATCTACTCATGCATTTGAAGCTGTCCATAAATATTACACTCTGTTGCTTTATATCTAGGAGTGACAAAACATAACCCGTTATTAAAGATACAAAAATCCAAGATACTTTTATTTTTCACATGTATGTATATATAGACAAAAAACGAGGTGAAAATATTTATTATTATTGGACAATACGTGACCTGTTATTAATAGGAATTAGAAAAAACGTTGAAATTTTAACTATAAATAACTGAAAATCAAACTTTACTTCAGAATTTCGAAAGCAAATCACCTTTCTTCCTCGGTGGCAGAGCAAGAGAATGCCTACATATTAAAAAAAGAGAAGCAAAAAATGGCCATGACTTGCTAAGCAGGCATTTTCTTATTTTGCTCTTGACAAGGAAAGCTGTCGAAATTTGCCATTGGAGCTTAGTTTTCAGTAATTTAAAGGGAATGTTTTTCTAATCGATGACTTATTTCACCAGTTTTCGTGCTATGTGTCCTATTCACTATTTATAGATCATGAAAAAGGGTAACTATTTTCAGTATGGCAGCGAAATGAAAGTTTTCAAATAATTTGACTGGATAATTCCATCCATTCGTGCTAGTCATGATTCAAGCATCAGAATTATTCATTTCTCATTACATTACTAGTAACTTCTCCATGGATTCTTATCGTGAGGGACTTGATATCGAAAGCTCATCATGGAATGCTTTTGATGGACAATTTTTCATTCTTTTTCAAATTTTTAAAATTTTACATAAAATTTCCAAACTTCTTCTTCTGTTTGGAGCCACTTTGACCCACTTTAATGCACTCAGTACTATTTTTGCAAATTGGGAAAGATAAACATATTTTTCTTAAAGGTTCTTTTTTCAAAAATTCATAGAATCGGGAGAGATCATTTGATTCTGAAACACCTCCCGAGTTCGTGCAATTCCACCTGTAACCAGCTTCAGTAACAGTGGACTCCAAGTGCTGGTAGTGCGTAGTGATACTACTCCTGGCCTGGAGTTAAAGCCCTAAACTTTCCGAGTTTGGTTCCTAGAGGCAGGGTAAACACATGCTCTCTCTCAGTATATTTCCGCATTATTGGATCAACCAAAGTGTACTACCGTATGAAAAGTATACAGTACAGCAGAGTCCGTAACACTTCTATCCTTTTATCCAGTGTTTCACTTAACCTTTCAGATGGTAAATCTCCTTTTTAAGGCACGCGGACTTTTTCAAATGATGTATTACTTTCATTTAGCATTTGCCTTTCCTGAATTTTGCTGTCTGCATCTGAATAAAAAGAGGTTTCCCTGCAAAGCCCGAATATTTAATTCCTTTTAAATGCGAAGATCACTAACTAGCAAGAGAATTGACTTGTTTAAAGTTTTTTGTCAAAATTTTCGCCAACTTAAAAAATCTACTAACTCTGTATATTTAAACGTCAGCATTCAAATGAGAAAAAAAGTTCAAAAGTATGAATTCGCCAACGTCTGATTAGTAAATCATCAAAAGGGAAATTCTTCATAGATTCACATAAGGTATTTAGGTTAATTGAATGTGAGGTCAACTGAAGTAGTACTTTAATGTATTAGTCAATAACCATTTCTTCCTCAAACTCCTTTCGATCATTTCCTATTCTCATTTAGGGTCACAATAGCATCTGGTCAGAAACAGACATCAATATCACCCGCTCATAGACACCTTTATTGACGGAAATCCTCTGTCCGGGGATAACCCATTGTTCTTCTATGGTCATTGGTATAATATATATACATGAATGAGCGTGGGAAAGACTTTTTTCATGGTGAGAGAGATCGAATATGTATGAAACTGGATATGAGAGAGAATTTATATTTATTTTACGAATGGCTTCATGACATGTTTGTACAGTTTACTCAATGTCATGTGTGTGGGATATATATATGACATGACAGTATAAATTTCTGATCTACATTATTAGAAGATTATTTATGACAAAGTACGCATTGCATTAATTTTTCTATCCTCGTGAATCTGAAAAGAGTTTTCAAAACTAGGATACATGAAAATGTCGAGATAACCAAATTATCTTTTCAGCTGTAAATTTTACATTATGAAACAGAGCATACAAACACGATGTTGTTAATATTCAGTTTAACTGCTTGTTGGAAACATTAAAGCCCATAATATATATATCAAATTTCAGGGGCTATTTGTAGGGAAAACGTGCAGTAGTAATTATGAAATCGTAGATCATAGATACTTAGAGGCCTGTGAATTAAATTTTATATCACATACTGGAGTGCCTTAACCGTATGAATATCTCGCAGATGTGATACTTTTCCTCCTCTTACGAAACAGACTATTTCGATATATTTCTGCGAAATCAACATTCTGACCTGACAGGATTTACGGAAAAGTTAATGAAATTTTATTCTAATGAAGTTTATTAACTGACGACATAATTATTAAAATTCTAAACCTGAATGAAATTAAATTAATTAAATTCACAATTCTTTGTAGTTCTCTGCTTCTGGCGAAAATTTGAGAACTCGTTAAACATTCAGAAAACTAAACTCACTTTTAAAATATTTTTCCATGAACGGTCTTATCCAATTAAAATTTGCGTCAAAAGTTACAATTTTTTCCATTATATTGCTAAGTCCATGTTTCTCATTATATTAGAAGTTTTGCAAATAGATTTATCTTAAGTTATTGGATTGCACATTTACAGGTATTTTTCATAAGCGATGTTTTCTGGTGAGGTATCGGTTGACATCTCAAATCCTTAATTCCAATATCAAATTAATAGAAATTTTTCTCTCGGTAATTTTACCGTCGCAGATTAGTTAATTCATATATTTTAAATCTGCGTTTTGCATATGATGCGAGATGCCTGAATGTAAAGCATGTGGTTTTAAAAATGTTTAACCTTTCTATAACTAATTTTTTACAGGGCATAAAATTAAATTACTGACGTCTATCACTACAAAATTAAAATAGTTTTTTTAAATTAAAAACACATGCCTTGCATTCAAAGATGTATTTCCAAAATAGAATCAAGTGATAAAATTACTCGTCATATTTAATTAGCAGCATATATTTTTTAAAGTAAAATTTTGCTGTAAGTGATTAGCCCTAAAGTGCTATTACTTTCGCTTTGACAGATTTGAATGTCTGCCTTTTTTCAAGTTCGCTAAAATTGAAATTAAAAAAGCAATACAACAATTCCTTGGTAACATTTAACAGAGGGAGAAAAAAAAATAATGATTTGAATAACTAGCACCGTGGTGTATATTTAAAATTTCGAACTATTTTTTTTATCTGTAAATAAATTCACTTTTGAAGGACTGTTTCTTTTATCTATATATATAAAACAGTTCCGTAACTGACTTATTCATTCATTCACTGACTGACTGACATACAACGCACAGACCAAACCGCTGGACCTAAAGGGCTGAAATTTTGCATGGCGATTCTTCTAATAGTGTAGGGGTGCACTGAGAAAGATTTTTCAAAAATTCTTCTTAGATTTTTTAAATTAAATTTTTAAGCTGTTTTTAAACTTTTTTTACGTTTGCATTTAAAATAATACATTGAGGGTTATAAAATTTATATCACGAGAAAGATCATAAAAATTCCTTCGAAATGAAATTTTTTTCGAATTTTTACCTCCATTTCCTGATTTTTGGTGAATTTTTAAAGATTAAATTTTAGAATTTAATTTATTAAATGCCGATCACGTGATTTCTTTTTCTGGTACTTTAAATAAATTTATCGTCACGTGCATAACAACTAAATAAACAAAAAAAATTTTTTTTTTCCTTGCTAATTCCGCAGACGATTGGACATTATACAAAAAAATATTAAAATACAGTAAAAGAAATGTTCTACAAACTGTACTATATTAACTGTACTATATTCTTTAGTATTCTTTATATTAGATTTAATTTGAATATTTTCTTCTACGTTATTTTATCGATAAAATTATCCTTTACGATTTTCTTATAAATATATATATATATATATATATTTTACATCAATTGTATACATTGATCGTCGTATTTATCATATAATATATATATATATATATATATATATATATATATATATATATATATATATATATATATATATATATTTGGCATGAATTGCATACATTGACCGTTGTATTTAATTTGAATGTACTCCGTAGCGAAGTACGGGTTTTCAGCTAGTGTATTATATAAGTAATATTAAAATATATATTTTATTGAAATGAGAATATTCATAAAAAATTGTTTTTGTTTGCCAATGGGGGGGGGGGTTGCATTGTCAATCGATTGTCGTTCATTTCATTGGGGCACCGTATAAGTGAACCAACACAACCCCCTGGTACCACCTCAATTTCAACCGAGCTCACCCAAGGACGACATCCGGGTATCGTACCTTCTCCCACCCTCTCTGACCTCATAGAAAGACTTTCCTTTCTATGGATTTAAAGTGCCCATATCCGACCCAGACACAAAATTATGGAATGGCGTAAGTCGAAATTCGAACCGAGTGCCCGCAGTTCCAAATCCAACATGCTACCACTAGTCTAACTTGGGCCTATTAAAAAATAAGTATAAATAAATAAATAAATAAAAATATAAATAAAAATAAATAATTATTAATTTAGTACTATTGTTTTACCATAATATTTATAAATTTTAGAGATTTCCCACAAAAAAAAATTATTTTTCGGTTGTTATCTTAAAATATGTCATTTAATAAAAATGTATGGAACGAACGACGTCGATTCTATCACTGTACAGTCCACACATATTCATTAAAGCGTATAAATATGATGAGATCAATAGACAAATACCAGATGTTACTAGCCAACCCCTGCCTTCGCAGAGATTCTACAACATAATACTCATTAAGTAATGGATGACTCCCCATTATAGAGAAGACAAGCCTGTTAACCGGTTTCAAAGCAATAACTTTGCGTACATAATATCAGGAATCATAAATTATACATATTACAGACCAAGAAAGTGGGTAATAAGACTGCGAGTACGCAAGTTCGTTTACTCACATTAAGAGTGAAGGTATTAAATTTCTAATTTCTACACCTAAGAAACTGAGTATAAATTAGGAATTTTTTGTACCATAGTATATGTGATTTATTACATTTGAAAATTTTAAAAAAAGAGCCAACATCTTAAAAAATATTTTCTAACCCAAATCCTATTTTACCTTCCTTATCATTTAGAGTATTTACAATGTGTTTTATTTATTTTGCATTATTAATTTATTTTAACGAGGGATGTTGATACATTTTATTTAGGAAATTTTGTAGCTGCGTGTTTATAGACTATTTTGGATTTTTAATGAATGTAATGATCAGTAGATAGAAATTGCCGGTTCACCAACACACGGATTGGTGCGGAGCAGCGGAGCAAGGGGGGCGTGGCCTCTTGATGACGTCAGCGCCACCTGGTGGCGTTTTTGAGTCAATCAGGAGAAGGCAATGATCTTAGCGCCCCCTTGCGGGAAAACCTGGAACCTTGTAGTACAGCAGAATCTTGAAGAGAGTATGTGCTCCGGGGAGCGCCACCTATAGGTCAAATATGGAACTAAATTACGTATAAGGTTATGATCTATATTTTCAGTGCTGCCATCTATTTTATAAAAATCACAACTGAATTTTACATTTAATTTTACAGAAGATATATATTTTTAAAAGTTTGTCCTGAGCTAGGACCGAACCCGGGATCTCACGGTTGGCAAGCCAACGCCCTACCCACTGGGCTGTCGAGTCTTGTTATTGTACGGTATTATAAGGTATTTAAAGAGTGAATATTTTAAAGGGAACTTGAGAAATATGATAGAGGATTCTGTGGTATTATATTATTTTAATTAGTTAATTAATTAATTATTTTTTTAATATAATACATACTAAGCGCCCCCTAGCGGGAAAAACTTGAACTAAACTAGAACTTTAAATATTTAAGATTGTAAAACGATTTTACGCTGTTACCAAACATCTAGTGAATAAATTATATTTTGAAATTCTGATATCGAGAATTTTACGCTGCAGGCGCCATCTATTGGTAAAAATTACAACTACATTTAAAATTTAATTTTGTAAAAGGTTTTATTTTAGTTTAAATTCTAAATTAAAATATATTATTAACTTACTATTTTTTTAACGATAGTAGTAATTAGTAAAAAATAATTATAATTACTTATTATTATTTTAAAGACATATCTAATTTATAAATAATATTTGAAAAATATTCTATTAAAAGGAGTATTTACAAGTCTTTTAACATTAAATCTATAAGAGAAGATATTAACAAGGATATTTTTACGCATAAAATTATTGAAAACAGCTGTTAAATTTAAAATATCTTTAATTTTCATGCTAATATCAATTTCAAGTATAATATAACTTAGATATATCTTTAAACCCATTTAAACATAACTTGAAGACATTAAATTATACAATTACCATCTAGAACCTGAAACTTAAAACATATTATCAATTTAATAGTTTGGAAAAAGTATTTATTTCAGAACATTACATACTAGCATGAAAAAAAAAAAAATGAGAAATATTATTTGATCTTACCTTGAAAAACATTCCATGAAAGCTAACAAGGGATATTTTTAGACATAAAATTATTTAAACAAAGCGGGAATTCCCCAGTAGAGTTATTTTTTCCTTTTAATATTAGAAATAAAAACTGAAATATGATTCAATCTAGATAATTATTTAAATTAAATACACATAACATACCAATCCATACTATTAAATCTGCAAGAGAAGATATTAAATTTACGCTAAAAAAATTTTTTAATTGTCGACATATGCATACTGCAATAGTCTACATTATTATCAAAAAGTTCATTGAATTATATTCTATAACAGAGAGAATATTTTTATGAATTTACTAGAATTAATTATCAAAAATAAATATAACGTCATCTATTGATTAAAAATGAAACTTAGAAAATTTAATACATGGTTTTGAGTATATTTTTCAAAACTTTAAATATTTTTAGTCGAAGGGATTATTTTCAGGACTTTAAAATTGTTTTGCTATGTTTTTTAACGTGATATATAATTTTACATAGATACATTCGCAAAATAATACAAAATAATAAGAAATTTTTACATAGATAGGCTAAAACGAATATTTTTTTTTCTTTTACTTGATATTTTTACACATGAAATTATTTTACAACAAGCGTTAAGTTTAAAATATCTATAATTTTTCTTAAGAATATTACTTTGCAGTATAATATAATTTAGATAGAGCTTTGAAACCATTGTAACATTTAGTATAGAAAAAATTATTATTTGATCTTACCTTGAAAAACATTCCATGAAAGCTAACAAGGGATATTTTTAGACATGAAATTATTTACGACAAGCGTTATGTTTAAAATATCTTTAATTTTTCTTAAAGATATTACTTTGCAGTATAATATAATTTAGATAGAGCTTTAAAACCATTGTAACATTTAGTATAGAAAAATTATTATTATTTAATCTTACCTTGAAAGGCATTCCACGAAAGCTAACAAGGGATATTTTTAGACATAAAATTATTTAAACAAAGCGGGAATTCCCAAGTAGAGTTATTTTTTCCTTTTAATATTAGAAATAAAAACTGAAATATGATTCAATCTAGATAATTATTTAAATTAAATACACATAACATACCAATCCATACTATTAAATCTGCAAGAGAAGATATTAAATTTACGCTAAAAAAATTTTTTAATTGTCGACATATGCATACTGCAATAGTCTACATTATTATCAAAAAGTTCATTGAATTATATTCTATAACAGAGAGAATATTTTTATGAATTTACTAGAATTAATTATCAAAAATAAATATAACGTCATCTATTGATTAAAAATGAAACTTAGAAAATTTAATACATGGTTTTGAGTATATTTTTCAAAACTTTAAATATTTTTAGTCGAAGGGATTATTTTCAGGACTTTAAAATTGTTTTGCTATGTTTTTTAACGTGATATATAATTTTACATAGATACATTCGCAAAATAATACAAAATAATAAGAAATTTTTACATAGATAGGCTAAAACGAATATTTTTTTTTCTTTTACTTGATATTTTTACACATGAAATTATTTTACAACAAGCGTTAAGTTTAAAATATCTATAATTTTTCTTAAGAATATTACTTTGCAGTATAATATAATTTAGATAGAGCTTTGAAACCATTGTAACATTTAGTATAGAAAAATTATTATTTGATCTTACCTTGAAAAACATTCCATGAAAGCTAACAAGGGATATTTTTAGACATGAAATTATTTACGACAAGCGTTATGTTTAAAATATCTTTAATTTTTCTTAAAGATATTACTTTGCAGTATAATATAATTTAGATAGAGCTTTAAAACCATTGTAACATTTAGTATAGAAAAATTATTATTATTTAATCTTACCTTGAAAGGCATTCCACGAAAGCTAACAAGGGATATTTTTAGACATAAAATTATTTAAACAAAGCGGGAATTCCCAAGTAGAGTTATTTTTTCCTTTTAATATTAGAAATAAAAACTGAAATATGATTCAATCTAGATAATTATTTAAATTAAATACATATAACATACCAATCCATACTATTAAATCTGCAAGAGAAGGTATCAAATTTATCTCGCGATGTTAATAGAGAAGATTCTTACATTATCTGAAATAATACAGACTTTATCATGTTTAGAAGATATTTACAAGAGTTCATTTTAGAATTAAATGAATCATGGTTTGAATCCTACAACAGTAGGGGGTATATGCAAACATGAAGACTTTAAATTATACAATTACCATCTAGAACCTGAAACTTAAAAATATATGCACCAATTTAAGTATCTTTATATAGTTTATGTACAGTTTTGAATATATTTCAAACCTTAAACGTTTTTTCCAACTTTGAAACTATATTATAAGTTAAGACGCTTACTAAAATTAAAAAACATTTTATAGAGGTAAAGACTTGAAAGATAAAATTTACAAGTTTTAATCCTAAATATTATATTTTATCCAGAAATGTAGACTATTAATATATGATTTTAAACCTAACATGCTTTCAACGATTACCTAAATTGCGATATAATGTTAAATTTCACAGATTATTTCACAGATTTTAAGATATTTATTTAACCTAAGATGTTTATAAATCCTATCCAAATTGGAATAGTGTTTGCATATCATCATAAACAACTAAATATTATCATTTTCATGGGTTTTAAGGTATTTATTCAACATAAGATGTTTATAAATCCTACCTAAATTGGAATAGTTTCTGCATATCAACATAGACTGCGTAAACAACCAAATATTAACTTAATTTAAATAAGAGCATATAATTTCCTTTTTGATAACTTAAATATATATATATCATACATGTTGCTAAATTAAAATTCTTGTTATACTTTCGTATAAGATAGTTTTTTTACATACAAGAACAGAAATAATATAGACTTTATTATGTTTAGAGGATTTGCAGATATTTAAAGCAGTTCACTTAACTTTAGAAGTAAATGGATCAGAGTTTGAATTCTACTACAATAGAGGTAGTTTAACTTCACAATTATAATCTAAACAGATAACAAATCTTTGAAAAAAATATTCTATAAAAAGCAATAAAATATATTATGGAAACTTCAAATTAATTTATGATAGGTTTCATTAAATATTCTGCAAACGCTATGAAACATTTCGCATAGAAAATAATTACCATTTGATCTTACCTTTAAAATCTATAGTTTATGCACTTAATTCATATAATTTTTTACAAAAAACAAGCTTTAACTGCATAAGAAGATATTATATTTGTCCCGCACATACATATAAACTTAAAACATATTAAAACTTACTAGTTCCCTTATAAAGGTTTCAAGACTTTAAAAATTTTTTTACTATGTTTTAAATCTAATCTATAATTTTACATAGATATAACCATTAATAAATTGTTTTACATAGAAAAAAGCATACATCGCACCTAAAATTTTAGTTTTCTTAACAAAATAACCTGCAAAACTTTCATCGAAACAAATGTTTATTATGTTAAAAAAAATCAAACACCTATTGATATTACTTTGAAATATTATGCAAATAATAACTTTGAATAAGTTTTACATCAGAAATTATTTTCCGACAATTGTTAAAAAAAATTTATACTATAAGTTTAAAACGCTTCCTAACACTTAAAATTTTATCATTCTATAAGGAGTATAATTTCTTTTAAATCATGCATAAACATCTATATATTAACATAATTTACATAATAGCATATGACTTCCTTTTAATACCATAAATATACATATCATAAATGTTGCTAAATTAAAATTCATGATATACTTTCGTATAAGATAGTTTTCTACATGCAATTACCCAAAATATTTTATCCATACAGCAACAGAAATAATACAGACTTTATCATGTTTAGAAGATATTTACATGAGTTCATTTTAGAAGTAAATTGACCAAGGTTTAAATCTTACAGCGGTAGGGGTATACGCAGACAATATTTTTATATGAGAACCTACTTACAATAGATCTTAAAATTAAAATAAGTTTTGTTAAGAATAAAACTCTGCTGTAGATTTTATAATCTAAGCATATACCACACTGTCATAGTTAACATTTTCAAAACTTAATGGTTTAAAATATATTATTATAAAACATATAAAATACTTACGGCATTAGTAGAAATATTCTGCATTGGAAAAAAAATCTGGAGCTTATAATTAGCCATACTTCTAAAACGAGACCCAATTGAAAAATATACAAGTCACGTTAGTTAATCTTGATTATCTGCGGTTAATTTTCCGTTACAGTCACAGTTATCTTCTCAAAATGAATCAATGATAAGATAAATAATTATTTTGCTATCATTTAACGAATCGTTCACGTTCCTTTTATTTTATTTGTCAAGAGTTGCCAAGAGTTGGCAACGATTGTAGAACGACTTTCAAAAATCTAACCCCTAGTGTTTACACAAGAAGTAGATTATTATCTTATACACGAGAGTATACTGTGGGAAAAGATCAGATAATATGTTTAATCAAAGTTAAACAATTGATACACGTTTTGCTAACCAAAACTTTATTCGATAGGTTAATTTTCAAATCTGAAACAAGCTTTGCTAACTGCTAATACAGTTTATTAATGTTGTTAATAGAGTTTTTAATAACGAAGTTGTTCGATTAATGCTTGCAAAACTGCAACTACTAAGTTGATCGAATATATATTAAATTGTATTAAGTTAAAATTCTAGTTTTCACGTGAAAAAACATTATGCAACATAAGTATTAAAATTAAGTCTTTGAAATATTCTATAAAAAGTAATGAAATATACTATGGAGACACTTACCCATTGTTGCTAAGCTTGGCATTAATTAATAAAATAATTATAAAGATCTATTAATAATACTTTGAAATATTCTGTAAAAGGTAACTTAGAATAATTTTTAAACATGATTATTCTATAAAAAATACAATATTATCAGTAACAGCAGCAGATAGTATATTCAAGATTATTGAAAACAACGTAACAGAGAATAAAATTTTAGATTATAAAGCAACAAAGGCTAATTTTCAAATGTACACTGTCAACCTCTACTATCAGTATTTTACGATTCATTGAAGTGGAAGTTATAGTTAAGTTCTTATTCTCACTTAACATTTTAATAACTTAAAAGTTTAACGTTGTATTGTACAACCGACACTCATCAGAATAATATAAATTGCTAGTAATCTTATCTAATGACGAAATAAAGTAAACTATGAGTCATAGAAACTTATCTTATCTGATATAGCGATTCATTCGACAGTCGCTTGCTAGATTTTCAATCGGAGAGGGCTGTTTTAGAGTGCTTGTGCTGTTTATCTGTTAGATTATGAAACCTGCATTTAAAAAAATGAAGGAACAGCTTGTTCCCGAAAAAGATTGGTATGAGCAAAATTATGAAAATACAGATTTTTGCATGCATAATTTTTCTGAAGGAATCTTAAATGTTTTAAAAATTGAACAGAGAAAAAAAGAAGTTAATTGCTTCGGCCCATCAATGATAAAATATTTCAATCTTGGATGTAATATTCTTGGATGTAATGTTTTTGCAACTGTCCACATACATATCAGTGGCGCAGCAGTCCACATTGCTAAATTTAAAGAAAGTCACCTACATAAACTTCAAAGGGAAAAAGGAGTGTCAATGCATGGAGATACCTGGATCGAATTTAATAAGAAACTTCCTACCATCTCAACTGAATATAAAGACACTTCATGTATTGCAAACAACGAAATAATCGCTATTATAGATCAGGAAGTGTGTATTCTACAGGGGATGTATCGCATGAAAAATGCTAATTATGACTTAGATTCCGGAATTAAGTTGAATAGATATGAACTAAAACAACTTTGTGATTATGCTTCAGACATTACAGACTGTGTCGAACACACAATTTTATGTCGTACTTTGCCTCACATTCTACAAGAAAATATTGCCGATTCCATCTCCGATTGTTTTAAAGAACATTGTAATGTAGATGATGCGCTTGAAAATTTTTTCAGATGTGTTAAACAAGAACTGTTCAATGTATGTCATAAACTGTTTAAATGTGAAGGATGTATTATGAACCACCCCTCCCAATATCAACATTTGTGTCTAAAAAGCAGTGCTTTAGAAAAATATAAGAGTCTTGGTAAAATACCAATTTTTCATATAAGTATTCAAGATATTGTTAAAAATATATGTGATAAATATTGTACATGCGCATACATTAATACTGAAATTTTTAAAAATCTTTGCGTCGATGATTTTAAATACTATTTCGAAAACGGAATAGTTAAAGTGTAAATGTAATGTAAATGATGTGTAATGAAAATGTAATGTTAATGTAAATGATATCTTAAAAATTATTAATATATCTTTAAATTATAATAAATATTTTTTGATATCATTAAATAATTTTTAAGACATCATTTACATTAAAACACACATAGACTAAAAAAAAATGGAATAATTCATCCTTAAAGCAACCTTTATTTAACATATCCAAAAAATTCTTACAATTCTTGAAGATATTCCTTAGAGTGAAATTTCAGATCATTAGAATAATCCTAAAGTATTTACACTTTAACTATTCCGTTTTCGAAATAGTATTTAAAATCATCGACGCAAAGATTTTTAAAAATTTCAGTATTAATGTATGCGCATGTACAATATGTATCACATATATTTTTAACAATATCTTGAATACTTATATGAAAAATTGGTATTTTACCAAGACTCTTATATTTTTCTAAAGCACTGCTTTTTAGACACAAATGTTGATATTGGGAGGGGTGGTTCATAATACATCCTTCACATTTAAACAGTTTATGACATACATTGAACAGTTCTTGTTTAACACATCTGAAAAAATTTTCAAGCGCATCATCTACATTACAATGTTCTTTAAAACAATCGGAGATGGAATCGGCAATATTTTCTTGTAGAATGTGAGGCAAAGTACGACATAAAATTGTGTGTTCGACACAGTCTGTAATGTCTGAAGCATAATCACAAAGTTGTTTTAGTTCATATCTATTCAACTTAATTCCGGAATCTAAGTCATAATTAGCATTTTTCATGCGATACATCCCCTGTAGAATACACACTTCCTGATCTATAATAGCGATTATTTCGTTGTTTGCAATACATGAAGTGTCTTTATATTCAGTTGAGATGGTAGGAAGTTTCTTATTAAATTCGATCCAGGTATCTCCATGCATTGACACTCCTTTTTCCCTTTGAAGTTTATGTAGGTGACTTTCTTTAAATTTAGCAATGTGGACTGCTGCGCCACTGATATGTATGTGGACAGTTGCAAAAACATTACATCCAAGAATATTACATCCAAGATTGAAATATTTTATCATTGATGGGCCGAAGCAATTAACTTCTTTTTTTCTCTGTTCAATTTTTAAAACATTTAAGATTCCTTCAGAAAAATTATGCATGCAAAAATCTGTATTTTCATAATTTTGCTCATACCAATCTTTTTCGGGAACAAGCTGTTCCTTCATTTTTTTAAATGCAGGTTTCATAATCTAACAGATAAACAGCACAAGCACTCTAAAACAGCCCTCTCCGATTGAAAATCTAGCAAGCGACTGTCGAATGAATCGCTATATCAGATAAGATAAGTTTCTATGACTCATAGTTTACTTTATTTCGTCATTAGATAAGATTACTAGCAATTTATATTATTCTGATGAGTGTCGGTTGTACAATACAACGTTAAACTTTTAAGTTATTAAAATGTTAAGTGAGAATAAGAACTTAACTATAACTTCCACTTCAATGAATCGTAAAATACTGATAGTAGAGGTTGACAGTGTACATTTGAAAATTAGCCTTTGTTGCTTTATAATCTAAAATTTTATTCTCTGTTACGTTGTTTTCAATAATCTTGAATATACTATCTGCTGCTGTTACTGATAATATTGTATTTTTTATAGAATAATCATGTTTAAAAATTATTCTAAGTTACCTTTTACAGAATATTTCAAAGTATTATTAATAGATCTTTATAATTATTTTATTAATTAATGCCAAGCTTAGCAACAATGGGTAAGTGTCTCCATAGTATATTTCATTACTTTTTATAGAATATTTCAAAGACTTAATTTTAATACTTATGTTGCATAATGTTTTTTCACGTGAAAACTAGAATTTTAACTTAATACAATTTAATATATATTCGATCAACTTAGTAGTTGCAGTTTTGCAAGCATTAATCGAACAACTTCGTTATTAAAAACTCTATTAACAACATTAATAAACTGTATTAGCAGTTAGCAAAGCTTGTTTCAGATTTGAAAATTAACCTATCGAATAAAGTTTTGGTTAGCAAAACGTGTATCAATTGTTTAACTTTGATTAAACATATTATCTGATCTTTTCCCACAGTATACTCTCGTGTATAAGATAATAATCTACTTCTTGTGTAAACACTAGGGGTTAGATTTTTGAAAGTCGTTCTACAATCGTTGCCAACTCTTGGCAACTCTTGACAAATAAAATAAAAGGAACGTGAACGATTCGTTAAATGATAGCAAAATAATTATTTATCTTATCATTGATTCATTTTGAGAAGATAACTGTGACTGTAACGGAAAATTAACCGCAGATAATCAAGATTAACTAACGTGACTTGTATATTTTTCAATTGGGTCTCGTTTTAGAAGTATGGCTAATTATAAGCTCCAGATTTTTTTTCCAATGCAGAATATTTCTACTAATGCCGTAAGTATTTTATATGTTTTATAATAATATATTTTAAACCATTAAGTTTTGAAAATGTTAACTATGACAGTGTGGTATATGCTTAGATTATAAAATCTACAGCAGAGTTTTATTCTTAACAAAACTTATTTTAATTTTAAGATCTATTGTAAGTAGGTTCTCATATAAAAATATTGTCTGCGTATACCCCTACCGCTGTAAGATTTAAACCTTGGTCAATTTACTTCTAAAATGAACTCATGTAAATATCTTCTAAACATGATAAAGTCTGTATTATTTCTGTTGCTGTATGGATAAAATATTTTGGGTAATTGCATGTAGAAAACTATCTTATACGAAAGTATATCATGAATTTTAATTTAGCAACATTTATGATATGTATATTTATGGTATTAAAAGGAAGTCATATGCTATTATGTAAATTATGTTAATATATAGATGTTTATGCATGATTTAAAAGAAATTATACTCCTTATAGAATGATAAAATTTTAAGTGTTAGGAAGCGTTTTAAACTTATAGTATAAATTTTTTTTAACAATTGTCGGAAAATAATTTCTGATGTAAAACTTATTCAAAGTTATTATTTGCATAATATTTCAAAGTAATATCAATAGGTGTTTGATTTTTTTTAACATAATAAACATTTGTTTCGATGAAAGTTTTGCAGGTTATTTTGTTAAGAAAACTAAAATTTTAGGTGCGATGTATGCTTTTTTCTATGTAAAACAATTTATTAATGGTTATATCTATGTAAAATTATAGATTAGATTTAAAACATAGTAAAAAAATTTTTAAAGTCTTGAAACCTTTATAAGGGAACTAGTAAGTTTTAATATGTTTTAAGTTTATATGTATGTGCGGGACAAATATAATATCTTCTTATGCAGTTAAAGCTTGTTTTTTGTAAAAAATTATATGAATTAAGTGCATAAACTATAGATTTTAAAGGTAAGATCAAATGGTAATTATTTTCTATGCGAAATGTTTCATAGCGTTTGCAGAATATTTAATGAAACCTATCATAAATTAATTTGAAGTTTCCATAATATATTTTATTGCTTTTTATAGAATATTTTTTTCAAAGATTTGTTATCTGTTTAGATTATAATTGTGAAGTTAAACTACCTCTATTGTAGTAGAATTCAAACTCTGATCCATTTACTTCTAAAGTTAAGTGAACTGCTTTAAATATCTGCAAATCCTCTAAACATAATAAAGTCTATATTATTTCTGTTCTTGTATGTAAAAAAACTATCTTATACGAAAGTATAACAAGAATTTTAATTTAGCAACATGTATGATATATATATATTTAAGTTATCAAAAAGGAAATTATATGCTCTTATTTAAATTAAGTTAATATTTGGTTGTTTACGCAGTCTATGTTGATATGCAGAAACTATTCCAATTTAGGTAGGATTTATAAACATCTTATGTTGAATAAATACCTTAAAACCCATGAAAATGATAATATTTAGTTGTTTATGATGATATGCAAACACTATTCCAATTTGGATAGGATTTATAAACATCTTAGGTTAAATAAATATCTTAAAATCTGTGAAATAATCTGTGAAATTTAACATTATATCGCAATTTAGGTAATCGTTGAAAGCATGTTAGGTTTAAAATCATATATTAATAGTCTACATTTCTGGATAAAATATAATATTTAGGATTAAAACTTGTAAATTTTATCTTTCAAGTCTTTACCTCTATAAAATGTTTTTTAATTTTAGTAAGCGTCTTAACTTATAATATAGTTTCAAAGTTGGAAAAAACGTTTAAGGTTTGAAATATATTCAAAACTGTACATAAACTATATAAAGATACTTAAATTGGTGCATATATTTTTAAGTTTCAGGTTCTAGATGGTAATTGTATAATTTAAAGTCTTCATGTTTGCATATACCCCCTACTGTTGTAGGATTCAAACCATGATTCATTTAATTCTAAAATGAACTCTTGTAAATATCTTCTAAACATGATAAAGTCTGTATTATTTCAGATAATGTAAGAATCTTCTCTATTAACATCGCGAGATAAATTTGATACCTTCTCTTGCAGATTTAATAGTATGGATTGGTATGTTATATGTATTTAATTTAAATAATTATCTAGATTGAATCATATTTCAGTTTTTATTTCTAATATTAAAAGGAAAAAATAACTCTACTTGGGAATTCCCGCTTTGTTTAAATAATTTTATGTCTAAAAATATCCCTTGTTAGCTTTCGTGGAATGCCTTTCAAGGTAAGATTAAATAATAATAATTTTTCTATACTAAATGTTACAATGGTTTTAAAGCTCTATCTAAATTATATTATACTGCAAAGTAATATCTTTAAGAAAAATTAAAGATATTTTAAACATAACGCTTGTCGTAAATAATTTCATGTCTAAAAATATCCCTTGTTAGCTTTCATGGAATGTTTTTCAAGGTAAGATTAGATAATAATTTTTTCTATACTAAATGTTATAATGGATTCAAAGCTCTATCTAAATTATATTATACTGCAAAGTAATATTCTTAAGAAAAATTATAGATATTTTAAACTTAACGCTTGTTGTAAAATAATTTCATGTGTAAAAATATCAAGTAAAAGAAAAAAAAATATTCGTTTTAGCCTATCTATGTAAAAATTTCTTATTATTTTGTATTATTTTGCGAATGTATCTATGTAAAATTATATATCACGTTAAAAAACATAGCAAAACAATTTTAAAGTCCTGAAAATAATCCCTTCGACTAAAAATATTTAAAGTTTTGAAAAATATACTCAAAACCATGTATTAAATTTTCTAAGTTTCATTTTTAATCAATAGATGACGTTATATTTATTTTTGATAATTAATTCTAGTAAATTCATAAAAATATTCTCTCTGTTATAGAATATAATTCAATGAACTTTTTGATAATAATGTAGACTATTGCAGTATGCATATGTCGACAATTAAAAAATTTTTTTAGCGTAAATTTAATATCTTCTCTTGCAGATTTAATAGTATGGATTGGTATGTTATGTGTATTTAATTTAAATAATTATCTAGATTGAATCATATTTCAGTTTTTATTTCTAATATTAAAAGGAAAAAATAACTCTACTTGGGAATTCCCGCTTTGTTTAAATAATTTTATGTCTAAAAATATCCCTTGTTAGCTTTCGTGGAATGCCTTTCAAGGTAAGATTAAATAATAATAATTTTTCTATACTAAATGTTACAATGGTTTTAAAGCTCTATCTAAATTATATTATACTGCAAAGTAATATCTTTAAGAAAAATTAAAGATATTTTAAACATAACGCTTGTCGTAAATAATTTCATGTCTAAAAATATCCCTTGTTAGCTTTCATGGAATGTTTTTCAAGGTAAGATCAAATAATAATTTTTTCTATACTAAATGTTACAATGGTTTCAAAGCTCTATCTAAATTATATTATACTGCAAAGTAATATTCTTAAGAAAAATTATAGATATTTTAAACTTAACGCTTGTTGTAAAATAATTTCATGTGTAAAAATATCAAGTAAAAGAAAAAAAAATATTCGTTTTAGCCTATCTATGTAAAAATTTCTTATTATTTTGTATTATTTTGCGAATGTATCTATGTAAAATTATATATCACGTTAAAAAACATAGCAAAACAATTTTAAAGTCCTGAAAATAATCCCTTCGACTAAAAATATTTAAAGTTTTGAAAAATATACTCAAAACCATGTATTAAATTTTCTAAGTTTCATTTTTAATCAATAGATGACGTTATATTTATTTTTGATAATTAATTCTAGTAAATTCATAAAAATATTCTCTCTGTTATAGAATATAATTCAATGAACTTTTTGATAATAATGTAGACTATTGCAGTATGCATATGTCGACAATTAAAAAATTTTTTTAGCGTAAATTTAATATCTTCTCTTGCAGATTTAATAGTATGGATTGGTATGTTATGTGTATTTAATTTAAATAATTATCTAGATTGAATCATATTTCAGTTTTTATTTCTAATATTAAAAGGAAAAAATAACTCTACTGGGGAATTCCCGCTTTGTTTAAATAATTTTATGTCTAAAAATATCCCTTGTTAGCTGTCATGGAATGTTTTTCAAGGTAAGATCAAATAATATTTCTCATTTTTTTTTTTTTCATGCTAGTATGTAATGTTCTGAAATAAATACTTTTTCCAAACTATTAAATTGATAATATGTTTTAAGTTTCAGGTTCTAGATGGTAATTGTATAATTTAATGTCTTCAAGTTATGTTTAAATGGGTTTAAAGATATATCTAAGTTATATTATACTTGAAATTGATATTAGCATGAAAATTAAAGATATTTTAAATTTAACAGCTGTTTTCAATAATTTTATGCGTAAAAATATCCTTGTTAATATCTTCTCTTATAGATTTAATGTTAAAAGACTTGTAAATACTCCTTTTAATAGAATATTTTTCAAATATTATTTATAAATTAGATATGTCTTTAAAATAATAATAAGTAATTATAATTATTTTTTACTAATTACTACTATCGTTAAAAAAATAGTAAGTTAATAATATATTTTAATTTAGAATTTAAACTAAAATAAAACCTTTTACAAAATTAAATTTTAAATGTAGTTGTAATTTTTACCAATAGATGGCGCCTGCAGCGTAAAATTCTCGATATCAGAATTTCAAAATATAATTTATTCACTAGATGTTTGGTAACAGCGTAAAATCGTTTTACAATCTTAAATATTTAAAGTTCTAGTTTAGTTCAAGTTTTTCCCGCTAGGGGGCGCTTAGTATGTATTATATTAAAAAAATAATTAATTAATTAACTAATTAAAATAATATAATACCACAGAATCCTCTATCATATTTCTCAAGTTCCCTTTAAAATATTCACTCTTTAAATACCTTATAATACCGTACAATAACAAGACTCGACAGCCCAGTGGGTAGGGCGTTGGCTTGCCAACCGTGAGATCCCGGGTTCGGTCCTAGCTCAGGACAAGCTTTTAAAAATATATATCTTCTGTAAAATTAAATGTAAAATTCAGTTGTGATTTTTATAAAATAGATGGCAGCACTGAAAATATAGATCATAACCTTATACGTAATTTAGTTCCATATTTGACCTATAGGTGGCGCTCCCCGGAGCACATACTCTCTTCAAGATTCTGCTGTACTACAAGGTTCCAGGTTTTCCCGCAAGGGGGCGCTAAGATCATTGCCTTCTCCTGATTGACTCAAAAACGCCACCAGGTGGCGCTGACGTCATCAAGAGGCCACGCCCCCCTTGCTCCGCTGCTCCGCACCAATCCGTGTGTTGGTGAACCGGCAATTTCTATCTACTATGATCCCTATTTTAAAAAATGCATGCATTTTGATACGCATACATTTTGATATGCATACCTTATGATATGCATACATTATGATATAAAACATTTAGATATGCATACATTTTGATTGTTTGGATCATCATTTCTGTTATATTTCAAATATAAACTTTCTTTTAAGATGTAAAATGTTCAAGAAATCATTCTATTCGATGATCCTCCGCTAAATAAAAAATAATAATAAAATGTATCCGATAGATATTTGGAAGAAATTTTTGAAACAAAATCATTTTATTATGAGGGATTATATATATATCTAAGTCGAGAAAATGATATTTTAAAATCATTTGCAACTCTAAGGACCTGTTTGCATAGCGTTCGTCAGCGTCAGCGTTACTTGTATTTTATATATATTTAACCAATTACAAACCTCCAAACGATTAGCCACGAAATTCTTAAGGTCTGAGATTGGTTTAAAATATGTCAATACGAGTAACGCTGAAGCTGACGGATTCTATGTGAACAGGCCCTAAAGGTAGAGGAATTTTTAAAAAAAATTCGGATGTTTCTTAGGAAAAAATTAGTTTTTCAAAATCACATGTTTAGCAAATCACGTAACACTAGTATGAAAGATCAATGCCATCGCAGATGAATGGTGTTTGTTTTCATATCCCTGTCAATCATACAGCAGAGGTGAAAATATCTTGCCCTCGTATAAGGCTGTCCGTCGAGGTTTTAACGGGTATTATAAATGCCACAATTTTATAAAAGAAAACAAAAACTTTGCAGTTTTGAAGAAGGTAAAGTTTATGTGTGGTTAATAATATCAATTGACATCGCACATCTAAAATCTTACTTGTAAGCTAAGGGAACTTTATCTCGCGCTATTTTTTTAACCACAATCAATGGGCAGTTTTTAATGCCTCTTTTTGCAAATGAAATTAAAAGTGTAAATAAAGAGGGCATAGTTTTCAAAATTTTAAATTTTCCTCAATAAAATTTTGCAGACATTAAATTATTGAAAAATATCGCTGCAAAATTAAATTCGTTTTTGAAATATCAAATTTTATAAAAATGATTTTAAAGCAAACACCCACGTTACATTGAAATTTATATTCAAATTCGGGAAACATAATTCAAAAATATACAGAAACAAATAAGTGACATAAAAAAATACTGAGGGGGAAAATTCACTATAGTTTAATATTAAAATTCAAGATCTGCGAGATTAACTTGAGTATCGTCTTAAAACCAACTTTAAATTATAAACTTGAAGTGTGATGTAAAAAAAACACATACACACACTCAGGTCCCTCACACATTTTTAGTCAGAAATATCTGGTAATTAAAGTTTGGGTATTATACATCGTCGCCTGAATCATAAAATCACAAGATGGTCTTTCGATTTTAACACCAAATAGTCAAGTTTAGAAAAGCTTTCTTTTATTTAATTTTCTTAGATTAAAGTTGCAATTTTAGTAACGACAATCTTTCCAGTTTGTATCTGTTATCTCAAATATCTTCAGAAAGTCTATGAATGATATTTTCAGAAGTAACACAGAAAAATGGTAACCATGCAAAGTTATGTTAGGATTTAGTAGATTAAAGTGTTATTAAAGCGTTACATGATGTCAATACTGACGAAAGTTGGTAGTTTAGTATTAATTCAGCAAACGAGCCCCGGATGCCACGTGACAATGTGACGTCACGTGGATTGCAACCGTAAAATACCAAGCTGAGATTTTCAGTTCGTGATGTTCAGTTGTTCTGAATAACGCTTTCAGATAGTATAAAGAAAATTTTCTTCGAATTCATGTGATGTCGTGATAAACTTCATATTGAATTTATGCATAATCATACGACTAAACAAACATTAAGATTTTATTTTAAACTAGCTGAATACCCGTGCTTCGCTACGGGATACATTTTAGGATAATTACAATAAAAAAGTAATGAAATTGCTTTTTAGAGGATTTTCTTATAAACAATATATTTTGTTTCTTCATTGGGCTGAACTAATATTACCAGGCTCGACCGCGAACTTACGCGTGAGCCAGCTACGTAAAACTGACCGTGAGAGAAACAATTTTCTGTAAAATGTAAGCCTTCATATTTTAAAGTTTGGCCTTGGGACTTATTTATCGTCATGGCGAAGCATATTTTGAGAGGAAATTACAGTTTTATATATAGATTTGATTTAATATCCATAAAACTTACTAATTTGAACTAAATTTTTAAAAATTTCCATCTCAATTAGTCTAGAGGTTAAATTTTATCTTTTACTGTATTTTAATATTTTCTTTGTCAATTAATTTCGTTGTTACGCACGTGATGCAAAATTGATTTAAAGTATCACAAAAAGAAAAGAAATCTCGTGATCAGCATTTAATAAATTAAATTCAAAACTTTCCTAACAATTACTGTTTTGGAAGCTAATGTTCTGCTAATTTCCAGTAAAAGCTAAAATCATTTGAAAACCACACACCAGTGTTCCACTCACACGCAACACTATAAAACTGAATTACAGTATTCTACGTTTATATGGGCATTGAAAATTGTGGTTAGTAGAGGGCAATAGGGACAATCCATGCATTGTCTATAGACACTTGCTATCTTTGGCTATTATTTGATCCGTAATATCTGCCTCATATGCCGTATGTTTCTAAACGCCATTCCAGAATGAAGAAATCGTGTAGAGGAGGCTTCTGCAACATGTGGACAGAGACAGTTGTTTTGTGACAACTGACTGAAGTGGTGTCATCTTTGGCTATTATTTGATCTGTAATATCTGCCTCATATGCCGTATGTTTCTAAACGCCATTCCCATATGAACCACAGCCTAATTCCTTTAAAATGGAACAAAATGAGTAACTCCAGTTAACCATGTAATCAACTACTGCTACAGGGGCATCAAAATGTGAGAAAACAGAGTTTAAATCAGCCAAAACTGCAATTATGGTGTACATATGACACCTAACTTCTCCAAAAATCTTTGCCTTTGTGATGAGACTCATAAGTGATTTTATTTTTGATGAAACACTCTTGCTAACAAATCATGACGATCCTGTGGTTTTTGTCCAACTATTCTTGCTGTTGTTGTCTGATTTCTTCCAGTCTCGCTTCTCTTTCCGGGGTAAAGATTCGGAAAATCATTCGGAAAAAGCTGAAAGGTAAACAATACCAAATCAATTTAAAAACTAAATACAGTATAAATAACGTACAAAAAATAACAGTATAAATAACACAGTATGAACAAAAAGTACAGGCTGCGGCCAGATATGCTCCGGCCAATAATACAAAAAAAGAATTTTAAAATCGTAGTAAGCAATGAAAAACATTTTACACACTTCAATAATAGCAAAACAAAACATGATGGTAAAATAGAAAGGAAAGTTAAAACAGAAGTAAGAAGTTAAATTCTAAAAATATAAATGAGGTATAAATCAGCTATCGATTCTAATCTATGAATCATTTATCAGGACATGAAAAATTTACTACATGTAAAAAAAATTAACCTTACCTCCATTAATTTCAACACTTCTTGACCTGTGGCTTGTCCAATCATGTGAAATATAATTCTTGACAGTAAATCTTGTTAACCTGAACTGTTATTTGTGTTTTTTTTTAATTTAAAAAAGTTATGTTCTCAAAATATGACAATTAAGAAAAAGATATCATCGAGAAAAAATAAATCATGCTACTTAAGAAAGTCATACCAAAAATTTCTATAAAATTAATCTGCAACTATATTTGACATACAAAATAATGCATATGTAATACATTGCTAACATGTTTTAACATCAAAAATTTCCACAATCAAAAGCTAAAATTAGTTTAAAACATTAGCTTTAGGATTTTGTGCAGAATGATAGGTGTTTTAGCTAAATTTCATTAAAAATTACTTCAAATTGATCAATTTATAAAAAAGGTATGCTATTTACAGTTAAGTTTTTGTTTCTTTTTTTGATTTTTAAGTGCTATTTTAGCATAAAAGACCAAAAAAACCTTTACAAAATTTTTTTTTTCTCAAAGCTAAGCACAAACATAATCAAAGCTAAACACAAATATAATTATCAGTTGTTTTAAAACACCCCTTTTAAACATTGTTAAGTTTCGAAGTATTATAATAATAATTAAAAATATTCCAGAGTTTCAGACAGAAGTATAAAAAGAAAGAATACGCAAAAAAGTAACTAAATTAAACAAAAATTGACAGAATACAGAAAAAGTGAACACCGGCAAAAGTAAATAAAACGTTTCCTTGTGCGCATGCGCAGTTCCAACGCTAAATTCCAACGCTTAGAGCACCGCCTTGGAAGAACCAGATAAAAATTGTGTTGAAGTATCGTTCTTTAAAATTCAATTAAAAATCGAAATTTTAAGATAGAGACTTGAAATGAGGTTTATATGAATGAGAAAGCTTTCATCTTCCAGATGATGTAAATATTTTCTTTGTAAGATAAAAACTCGAAGAGCATCGACCATAGATCCTCAAAATTCGCGTAAATTTCTCTAAAAACTGGTTTTAATATTTTGATGAAAATATTAGTCTGTTTTAAATTATTTTTAAGCAAATGAGGTCTTGTTTGAAGGAGAAATGTCTGGAGTCTTAGATTGTAAAAAGATCAAAATTCTACGATCATTTTTTGCCGAGATATCGTAATCTGAAGTTAAAAAAACATAAAAATCCCACAAAACATAATTCAATGACTCAATCGCTTACAATCCAAAGGGAGAAAAAATTCTGTCATTCGATTCCGCGCTTGAAGAACCAAGCAGGAAATTTGTGTTCGAGTATCGTTCTTTAAAATTCAATTAAAAATCGAAATTTTAAGATAGAGACTTGAAATGAGGTTGATATGAATGAGAAAGCTTTCATCTTCCAGATGATGTAAATATTTTCTTTGTAAGATAAAAACTTGAAGAGCATCGACCGTAGATCCTCAAAAGTGCATAAATTTCTCTTAAAAGTGGTTTCAATATTTTGATGAAAATATTAGTCTGTTTTAAATTATTTTTAAACAAATGAGGTCTTGTTTGAAGGAGAAATGTCTGTAGTCTTAGATTGTAAAAAGATCAAAATTCTGCGATCATTTTTTGCCGAGATATCGTAATCTGAAGTTAAAAAAACATAAAATATCGCACAAAATATAAAATAAAAAAATTTCTAGAATAAAATTTAAAATTCGGGCTTCGAGGTGCACCTTCCCATAGTCTGCACTACCCGTGTGCCAAATTTGACGTCTGTAAGTATCACAGATTCGCCTGGGGGTCGCACACACACACACACACACACGCGCAAACACTCTCTTTTATTAATAAGATATATACTGTAAATACTATACAAATATATATTTAAATATATAATAGTTAAAAAAATGTATATATTTCACTATATACAGTAAACCAATTACAAATGAGTAATTCATACAGCATGCATGGTTTTTTTCATCAAACTATCCAAGACAATATTTCCTTCCAGGAAATAAAATTTCGCAAAATACTACACCTTTATTTTCTTGCTATAAAACATCTGTAGAGCTTTCAGAATCAAATATCACAAACCGTATGCTTTTTAAGAGGATTACACTGCCAGGTATAAAGATTTCGTTCTGTACTGTCCATGCCAACCATGTTGTACATTAGTACTAGAAATCCATTTATCTTGGGATGGAATATTTCACGATCTGCCGTCTTTAAAAGGCAGACATTTACTTTAATATACTTGAAATTCCTCGCAAAAATATCACAATCAAATTTTGGATATCGTCTTTTTCTATCTCTCATCTATTTTTATTAAACTATCTTCAAGTTTTTTTTTTATTTAGAGCAATAAAGTTGAAAATATTTTCCTTGAAACAAAAATTTCGCCAAAAAAATGGCCTTTAAAAGGGATTGAAAACGTTTTAACATTTTTATGAACCTAGAATATAAATTATTTTATAAACTTTTCTGTGCAAAAAAGTTATGCGAATACAGTTATTGCTTTGGTAGATATATCAAAAATTAGACAGGATTTAAATTTTGAATTTTAAATTTTTTAAACAAAATTTCGACTTTATAGGTATTTTTATGTTTTAATTTGTATTATATATCTATCTGATAAGGGTTTTTTAATTATTATTTTTATTTTCTAATGCGGAGGTACTTGTCGTGAGCCATTCACACAACTACTGCGAAATCTTGACGGCTTCTTTATTACGGGAGCGCCATTTAGGTGAGACAAAATTGATCGCTATGAGGACTCAAGGTGCTAACCACTATACCGTATGGGCGGCATCTTTGAGTTGTTTTAATGAGTATATGTATAATAAGTATGTTTTATATGTTAAAATAATATGTTTAATTTTCAAAGTAAAACGAAAAACAGAATGAAAATAATCATTGCGAAACGTCTGTAAAAAAAAGAGAAAATTTTATTCGTCCCTGCTACAGAAAATATCCTACTGGTGATCATTTTTGATGAAGTACCTCAAAATATATTTTACCCAGACAATAAAAAATATAAAAGATAGACTTGTTTCAAACTTTGAAATCCCTGTTAGGTGTTAAATTATTATTTTCGGTTTTCATACCAGTTGCAAGTAAAATAAACTTCATGTTTTCTCTTCAGAACTTTTCAATTATCAGGGTTAAAAAAGAAATGTTCTTTTAGAATAGCTTTTTCCTTCATAAGCGTATGAAGTCAGTTAATTGAAAAAAACTTAATATTGTTATTTTTACATGGGGTCAAACTTTTCGGCTCGGGAAACTTATTATGGAAAATTTTATAAAATCAAAGAAAGTGTTTATACAAAAATACAAAAAAAAGATATAAAACTGAACCTCTTTCAGAAACTTTTCGTAAAATCTATTACTGTAATATATAATTTGAGAGTGAGATATAGTTTGATAGTTTCAGAAATGTTTATCGTGAGACTTGCGATGAGAAATGTTGAAGTCAAAACTTTTGATGATATCAAACGCAAGAAATACGGGTTATTCTTCTAAGGAGAGAAGCCATTTTTACCCTTATCGTATTATTTATTCTGTAATGATATTTGTTATTTTTTCTTATATAAATATATAAAATGATGAACATGTAAATTGTGTTATAGTAGAAGTTTCGGAAACTCGTTGAATTTTGGCACTAGCGAAAATTGCACCATATTTGAAGAGCAAGAAAAAAACTTTACTTTTTAGTAACCAACAGAACGATGGCACAGTAACAAAAATTCAACTACATTAGTAGAGAACAGAAAACTGTAAAAGAAACTGTAGCTAAAGAGACATTCATACAAGTATTTTGAGGGGACAAGGAACTTTCAATGCGCGTACTTAAGTATACGTGCGTAGAGCTAAGTAATACCATGGGCATAGTAAAAAAAAATCTACCTATATTTCTACATGTATGCTACGTGAACGTCTTCCATGTGTTACCCTAATCTTAGTCAACACATAATATACTTGATAGTATGTTTTTAATTGCATTTTATCAATTTTACATTCCGATGCTCTTCTTGGAATTGCTAAAAGAATAATTCTATTTTCTGTGAAGCAACAACCCAATAATAACATGGTTTAAACCGATGCACCAGTAGGAGTTATGAATCAAAATAAAAATTTATGAAATTAGATTCCCTAAACTAAAAGAATCCTGGAAGTAAAGCTGAAAACAAAAACTACTTAGCTTTAAAGTTGACTGAGAGGCAGAAACGACATGACACAAAGAAATTAAAAACCATTATTTATTTATCATTGAGAAATTACATGATTTTACATGATCAACTTAAAATGGAGTCATCTTTAACAACAGAAGGACACAATCGCCTGTTAGGTTTATATATCATATTGAAACACAACAAAAATTATCGAGCCTGAGAAATTGGCTGGCGAATTTTTAAAAAAAAATCCTTAAGCAATTAAGTTAAATGAAAAAAGAAGAAGAAAAAGAAAATCATACCGCTGCAGTGAACAAACAAACTAAAAGAAAAGGAAAAAGGGAAAATGGGGCATGCCCGTATAAGCTATTTTATCGTTTGCATTCGCCGTACTCCTTCTAGCTCCGTTGGGAACAGTGTTGGCCGATCATGGTAGGATTCGGTGAGGGAACGTCTTCTCTGGTTGTCTTGCCGTCCTATCTCAAGCTCGCCGCCCTTCCAAATGATAAAAAAAACCTCCTTTGGATCCAACAGGAAAAATGGTGGTACTACGTTTCATGGGCCGCCTCCTTTGCTCTCGAATTCCGTCTTTTAAACACTTCTCTTGTCTTCCGCCACTCGAAACATGCACGAAAAAAGAGTCCGCTGGCGTGCCATGAATTTAGGATTGACAACTCTTCAAATATTAGGAGTAGCATAAGGGAGTATCATTGGATGACTGTTGATATTTATTTCCGATTATGATTTGGTTTCTAGCTTAATATATCGATCTCGTGACACCGCAATCTAACCATTTTGTCTCTGTCCGCGTAGATTTCATCAGGCGTTCCTATACAGAGTGTCCCAAAACGACCGCATAAACTCTGCACAGCTAGATTCCTCGTTGGGAGTACATAAAAACTTCCCAAAGAAGCGTTCCTGTACGATCCATAGTTTACGAGAAAAATACGAAAAACAAAGTATGACGCCACTGCCAGTGCAGGAAAAAACACTTTATTGAACATATTAACAGCATGCACAATTTAAAGCATATGTTCAAAGTGTCCGCCGTGCATGTCGAGGCAGGTTTGAGCACGCCGTGGAATGGCTGTCATCACATGTTGCAGCATCGCGGGGTCCACCGAAGTACAAGCAGCATGCAGACGAGCAACTAAGTCTATTTGTGTTGTCACTACGTCTCGATACACCAGTTCCCTGAGATGGCCCCATAGGAAAAAATCCAACGGTGTAAGATCTGGCGAACGTGGCGGCCATAGAACCGGACCCCCACGTCCGATCCAGCGGCCGGGGTATTCAGTATCCAGCCAACCACGTACAGGAGCACAAAAATGCGCCGGAGCCCCATCATGCTGGAACCAAAGTCCCTGTATTGCCGCTAATGGTATGTCATCGAGGAACTCGGTTAAGACCTCATTGAGAAACACCAAGTACGACTGTCCCGAGAGCCGTTCAGGCAACAGATATGGTCTAAGCAGGCGATCCCCGAGTATGCCGGCCCACACGTTAAGAGACCAACGTTCCTGATGTTTCTGCGGCCGGATTGCATGCGGATTGACCTGGGACCACATATAGCTGTTGTGATGGTTGAATACCCCATCACGAGTGAAACATGATTCAACAGTCCACAGGATATGTTCAATGAAACCATTATATGTGTTCTGTTGCTGCAACAGCCATTCACAGAAGGCCACGCGTTTCTGAAAGTCACCTGGTTTCAGACCTTGCACGGTTGTGTACCGAAATGGGTGTAGCCTCTCAGACCTGTGCACAGCACTTTTACTCGAAGTCATCTCACGGGCTAATGCGCGTGTGCTTACCTCGGGCGTCTCTTCTAACCGCTGCAGTATTGCATCCGCCTGTGCTACCGTCAGGCCGCTCCGCGGTCTTCCAGTATCGTGAAGATTGGCTGTTGGCAAGACGCTTCCCGTATTTCGCAGTCTGTCGTCCAGCCTACGGATGACGTTGACATCGGGAGGACGGCGGGACGGATATCGACGGGCATACTCCCTAGCAGTTCGTAAGGCATTTCCATTACATCGGCCGTACATCAAGTACATGTCGCAGTAGTCACGAACGGAGTACATGGCCACCATACGAAGACTACCGGTAGCTGCAAGATGCAGCCTTTTAAATACCAGTTCAACGTCATTCCATGGCGCGCGCGTATGTATGACGCGATATGCGCGGCGAACGTTTTAAACATTATCGTCTGGAAAGATATGCAAATATTGTTGTTGATATGTCCAATAAAGTGTTTTTTTCTTTCACCGGCAGTGACGTCATACTTTGTTTTTCGTATTTTTCTCGTAAACTATGGATCGTACAGGAACGCTTCTTTGGGCAGTTTTTATGTACTCCCAACGAGGAATCTACCTGTGCAGAGTTTATGCGGTCGTTTTGGGACACCCTGTATATCTCCGCGTAGCTCAAGATTCCAAAATCCTGTGATTTCTTTCTTCCCTTCCCCCTCTAATTTGGGCTTTGAGGTGGATGCAAAAAGAAATAGCAAAATAGAGCATATTGAATTACCTTTTTTGAGCTTTCTGCTTGCATTGGGTAGGATAGGATATAGCAGAAGGAATTAACACAAAAAGTTTGTCTCCAAACGAAGCTGCCATAGAAAGTATACAACACATCGGGATGACACATACATATCTCTTGTAGCGAAAAGGAGCAGAAACGTAATTGCTGCACAGTTAGCAACTGGAATAGGCACTCGTGTATCTGCCAAGGCAATTTCCCGTCAAATCAGTCATGCTTACTTGGATGCACGGAAGCCTATCAAATGCATTCCGTTATCAGCTGGAAAAGATAACAGTAGTGTAGCCAACGAACGTCGTCACCTGGGATGAACAAGATTAGTCCATATTGATAATCTCAGACGGATCTTGGTTCAAGAGTGATACTAAGCATCAGCTAGTGTGGAGAGAATACGAACTCTTACCATCAGCAGAACGTTCAGGAAGTTGATCATTATGGCCCAGGAGTCTTGACATGAGCGGGCATTATGCATAATGGCAGAACACCTAGTCACATCTTTCAGACAAGTTCCGTTACTGCAAACCGGTATTGTACGGAGATAATCGTGGGCGACGTTCGTATTTTTTGTCCAGCAATGAG
Source organism: Dolomedes plantarius (assembly GCA_907164885.2). Taxonomy (NCBI): domain Eukaryota; kingdom Metazoa; phylum Arthropoda; class Arachnida; order Araneae; family Dolomedidae; genus Dolomedes; species Dolomedes plantarius. The sequence goes on from OU015492.1 coordinate 159,015,059, forward strand.
CCCCACATGTGTCTTTATGGAGTACAATGCCCGTCCACATCAGGCAGATCGGATATCTGAAATACTGGAAAGCGAGGATTTTTACCGCATGCCATGCCCTACGTAATCTCCCGACTTGAATCCGATAGAGCAAGCCTGCGACGCTCTCGGTGGACGTGTGGCGCAAAGGAACCTTCCTCCCCAAACTGTACAATATCTGAAAAATACGTTGAGGGAATAATGGGAAAGTATCTTGACAGATCTCCTGAACAAAAATGAGTGGGTAGTTAGTGGGCAGAATGCCTATCAGATGCAGGACGTGCATTAGTGTCCGAGGAAGCCATACTCCCTTCTGCGCCACCCAAATCTGACTCCATTCACATTAGAAGCATTTTATGCGACTGTTTGCAGATTTAAATGGAACGGTTTTTGCTTTCGTTACATTGTTTGTTTGTTTTTCCTGGGGCAAAATATGTACCTTTTTTCTTAATAAAGATACCACATTATAAGCACTAAATATTTGGTAACTTTCATTTCTTGGAACAATGCCTATCATTAGTTATGACGAAAAATGTCTCCGTTCCTTAGCTATCGTCAAGCATTGTGCTTTAAAAATATTTTTTGAAAATAATACGATTTTATTTACCTTATTTTTCCAAGGGACATGAAAGTTGATAACATTGCATAATCTGCAGCAAATACGTTTCTACTAAGGAAAGAAAAAAATAAAAATGGAGAAAATAAGCTCCTGAAAAATGCATGAGACCAATATCATAAGATATAGAGGAAAATTAATGCAGAATGAGCTTCAAAGAATCCGTCTCCCGTTTTCAAAAGGGAATTTTGGAGACAGACTGCTATTTCAACCGACATGTTTCAAACAAAACATACCGACTACAAATGAAGCGATGAAAGAAATTTCCAAAATATTCCCTCAATTTAAATATAGAACGTTGAAGTTCCTAGAAAACTGTCAGAGAGTTCTAAATTTTGTGTGTGTAAATTTATATACGCATGACAGATAGAATATTAAGGTTTGGAAAGCTATAAAATTCCAAGAAATAATACAACCAATGAGATAAAATAAACTTTTGTTAATTTATACCTATACTTTTGTGAAAATAAATTTTGATCAGTAATTTGATAACTAATGAAACATTTGTAGAAGATATTGGGAGTTAGAAATATAATAAAAAATAATTTTTTCTTATAACTATTATCATGTAAATATAATATAAAAGTCCCTAATTTTATAAACACCAAACCTAGAAAGGAATAATACATCTTAGAGTAGATTATCTGTAAAATAGTTATAAAAAACCATAGTCTGAATACCGAATGAAAACACGGTTTATTCTTCAGGAGCCAAGTAAAAACACTTAAACTTCATGACATACAAGAAACTTGCGCAAAATGCAAACAGGAACACGAAACTTCTTAGGATCTACATCTACAATGTAAGCAATGGGATGGTTACTTTTTTCAAACTAATTAATAGTCCATCGTCAGGAGCTTTAGGTGTGATTGTCACTATAAACAATTCCCAAATTTTATTTCATGTTCTTCCCTTCTCTTTCTTTTTTGGGGGGTGGGAGGTGGGGGTGGGGAAGGCATTTTAATGGTTAGTGCGCCGAGATCTGGTACTGAGGGTGCTCAAATCGAATCCCTGCAAACGCCACTGAATGCCTTTGTGTCTACGAGCATAGGCACATTAAACAAGTAGGCCTGAAAGTCCCTCCGTGTGGTAAGTGGGTGGGAAGAGGTTACGAGCACACCAGATGTCGCCCATAGGGATACTTGATTAAAATTGTGATGGCATTAGAGACTGTTTGTTCATTCGAACGGTGCACCCTTTATAAGAAACCGACGTGGTTATAGAGTGAAAGTCAAAGGACAAAGTGTCTGTCGCACTGGAAAAACAACAACAGTTCACAAACGCGATGATCAACGAATCGCTTTGATATGAATAGGGGAGACTACCAAAAATTCTAGAACAGACGGCGTGGGAGATGGCGGGATGCTGGAAAAGTAAAAGATGGAAGGAGGTATTTACATACACTTTGGTAAATTCCTTATATTCCTTTATCTTGGAAGGTTGTTACGTTCAAATCGTCTGTTTATTGATTTATTTAATATATTTCGTCAGTTGCTTTCTTTATCCTTCGTCCTTCTTACATGTTTTCTTTTCTCCCTGTTTCTTCATACATTTTTCTGTTATTACCCTTTAAAGTTTTCTGTTGTAAAAACAGCACCATCTTCTCTGTGCGTCTTTTTACATCTATTTCTTACACGGCACGCAAATTGTAACTCGGATCCTAGTTAAAATCGTTTCGGCCTCGGAAATTCGAATTAAGATATTTAGGACTATTTTTTTTAATGAATCCTCTATTATTTTTCCGACTCAGATATCAAATATTGATAATTCCTTTCACAAGTACTCACAAGCGGCTTTGGGAGTGCAAATAAATTAAAGATAAAGGCTGCTTATATCCTCGATAATTAATTCGGTATGCAATTAGTCCCGCCTAACGAGAAGCAAAACCGTTTGTCCCGATACGATTGCCAGTCCTATAAATCTCTCCGCGTGTAAGAAACTGCTATCTTCGGTTAAATCCTAAAGAAGTTTTCTTTTACTTGCCTTCAATGTTTTCTTAATGGGTAATGAATCAAAATTTGATATATATGGTATATTTACCATAATATCAGGAATTAAATTCATTTTTAAGAAGAAAACAATTCACACTACATGCCTTCGTAAATTTATATTTAATCCTTTAATTAACCAGTCTATTCGCATAAGAAGTTTAATATAAAACGGAGATAAACATATTACTAAATTACTGGATGTGTTGTCTACGAGCAATCCAAATTAGTTTATTAAATCGCAAAACCGTAAGCACTTATTCAACGAATTCTAAACACTTATTAATTTGATACATACTCTCTATTTCATTACAGGTTTTACATTTATATGTGTTTGTTTTTGCTTTTGTTTTTTAATCTTACTACTTAACATGTATATTCCTTTTTTAATTTTATTCAACCTGTCGTTGTATTTTTTAATTTGCCGTACAAATTAAATAAACATGTATAAGCTCTATTAGAATCCATTGATAATCTTAACGCCTGGACTTGATAGTGAGGACGTTCAGAGAGTTTATTTTAAAAAAAGTTTGATTATGCAGTTGTTTAGCACACTCTTCATATTTAAATGCTAATTTAACAGGATTCTAAATTTGCTCTGTAATAGGGCATTTTTCTCGCTTCTCCATTTTAATTAAGATTACTGCTTTTCACGCGTGGCTAAATTGAGCCCAATGGCTTGCATTTTAATTAAATTCATGAATATTTTTATTACAATACTAGCTGTACCCGGCCACGCGTTGCTGTGGCTCAGTCTGGATAAATGGAAAAGAAAGAAAAGAGAAAATACGTTTCTAATACGTTTAATTTATAAAGGCTGCAAAGCTGTTACTCATTTAACATTACCCAGGGGGCACGTGTAGCTTAAAGTATGCTACTGACGAGAGTAACGTTCCCCCCCCCACACACACACACACACCCAACATATTTTATAGTTCAGTTTTTAGTACTTGCTTTTTTTATGTAATATCTTGGCGAAAGAATTGTGTTCCCTTTCGCCCGCTGCATTGGAAATTAAAAAAAAATTAAAAAATGCTTAATTTTACAATACTTGTGGGTATACAATATTTTTTGTTGTTCCATTGTCCGTGCAGATATAGATTGTCTGGTTTGCCGACTCTAAAACACGCAACATATAATTTTCCATGTGAGAAGCAATCCGTGTCTAAATCTAACCCGCACAATTGTAAAGATTGGCCCCGTGCTTTATTGACGGTGATTGCAAACGCCAATCGAATTGGGAATTGCAGTCTCTTAGATTTAAATGGCATATCTGTTGGAATCATGGGAATTCGAGGAATGAGGACATCTTCACCTCTGAATGGTCCTGTCAAAATCGTTCCTTCAACTACGTTGCTCAGAATTTTTTTTACTGCAAGCCGTGTGCCGTTGCAAAGCATTGGTTGGTTGATATTTCGCAACATTATAATTGGCACGCTGATTTTCAATTGCAGTACGTGCGGTGGCATCCCTGGCAGATCGAGTGAATTCAAAAATTCTGTTGGATAATGAACCGCTTCATCTGCTTCCACAACAGTGTCGACGGACTTGTATGTGACTGCCTAGCTTTGAATGTTATACTGAATGATGTTGTTAAGTTCGTAGACGTCTTTGTTCTTGGCGGCAAGAATAGCTCGTTCACTCAGCCAATCATGATTTTTATAATTGGTTTGAATATTGGGAAATACTTTTTCAACCAATTCTTCTTTTGACGATACTAAATTGCAGAAGTTATGAGGCAATGATATTCGTCCTGATGTCAGATCAACCGGCACCTTTCCGTTCCAAATTTCCAGCAATTGATGTGAGAACAATTCAGCTGATCGATCGTTTTGCAGATGGACACGCATATTTGTAGATAATTTCAACATCTTTACGTGTCGCCACAAAGTAGAGTATTTCAGGCAAGCATTTATTTCGTCCGCTGGTGTCGATCGAGGAATTATAGGTAATGTTTGCCTGAAATGTCCTGCAAACAATATTAATGCGTTCCCAAATGGTCTGATGTTTCCACGCAAATCTTGCAATGATCGATCAAGACCCTCGAGCGATTATTTTGTGTGCCATTGTACATTCATCCCAAACAATAAGTTTGCATTTCTGCAATACTTTTCCGATGCCGGATGCTTTGGAAATGTTGCACGGGGGAGTTTCAATGAATTGCATGTTCAAAGACAATTTCAAAGCTGAATGTGCAGTTCTTCCACCTGGTAGCAATGTCGCAGCTATTCCGGACGACGCAAGAGCTAAGGCTATGTCATTTTGGGATCGAATTGCTGCCAGAATCAATCTAATTAGGAACGTTTTACCAGTTCCTCCTGGCACATCTAAGAAGAAGATTTCTCCAACCCCGTTATTGACAGTTTGCATTATTTGATCGTAAATGTCTTTTTGCTCAAGCGTTAGCTTAGGAATATTTGACACATACGACAAAAGATCACCCATGTTGTAATTTTGTTCACGAAGCAATTCTACATCGAACGAAGTATCAGCAGATCGATTCGGTGATGGCATTCCCAATTGATTGAGAACTTTGTTCGCTATTTCTAAGCACAAATCTTAAATCATTATTAACGCTTTGTTGTAGATTTCTGCAATGAAATCTATGTTCATATTTGAATTTTCCTCGCGTATTCGACGGAAAATATCTTCCGCCATGTGCGATTTATATTTGTCCCGTAACTCTGTTGGAGATGAAGGAGAGCAGGCGGTCAATCTGATTGCAAACAACACACAAATTTGTTTTGGATTTGACGTGTTGCACGCGTCATTAATGCATACATCCCAGTGTCGGTCGTTCTCCAATAAATCCAGAGCTTGACATGCACTGCGGAATGTGGTATGTGTAACGCCGTTGACAATTCTCAATTGCTGGAAAGACGTTGGACCGGGTACATTTACGAACAGCATGCGAAGAAAGAAGCATTCATCTTGATTGGGATGCACGATGTACAGTCTGCCTATCGTAGTTCCTTTGAATATGCCAGGTTGTCCGTCTACTCGCTCTCCTCGTTTGCGTCGTTCAAATGATTTTCTACTCGCATTCCATGTGTAATACTTAGGCACTTCCGAATACAGTAGAGTTTTAGCAAACGCGTCATTTTGACATAACGTGAAGAAAGCGGATAACGTTGTAGCCGGTGGATTCAGGGCTACTTGTTTCACATTTGCAGCTGAGAAATACACGCGTTGTCCATTTTCTAGATGTACTGCTAAGTGAACAACAGCTGGACTTCGTTCATGTATGGGAAATGAAAGAATTCGCCATACAGCTTCATTGCTGCTTATGTATCTTCCAACCTGATACTGTGCGATTTCATCGATATGTATGACCGCATTCCGAAAACGAAATATTTCAATCCGCTTGAAGAAATCACTAAAAGAGGTCAATTTTCCGATATAATTTGAATTCTAATGAAAATCAATCGATACAGCTCAATTTCACCGGCAATTGCACAGAAAAATAAGAAAAACACTTAAAAAACGCAATGAAAAACAATGAAAAAATAAATTATACTCACGAAATGAACGCTATGGTAAACGACACAATTCACTTCCAACTCAATGACAAACGAAATAATTAACCTTCTGAAGGCCACTAAAGCAGATCGATTGCACTGAAAAAGAAGAAAGAAAGTTATAACAAAAACATATAAATTTTCAAAACCTTAAAAAAGGAAAATACACAAAAATAAAAATAAACTATACTCACGAAATGAACGCTATGGTAAACGACACAGCTCGATTCCAACGCAATGCGAAACGAAATATTTCAATCCGCTGTAAGAAATCACTCTGAAGAGGCCAGTTTCACCATGTAATTTGAATTCAAATGAAAATCAGTCGAACACCGGAAAGTGGTTCTCTTATCTCTTCGATCATCTTTTATTGTCTAGAACGATCCCTCCGTATTTTACGACCTGTGGGGACTGCTGATAGTGGAGTCGCATCCCACCGTGACAAATTTCTGTTCTGAGGGGGAAGGGAAAGACATTTCTTGTTTGCGGTAAAATACTTAGTATAGCGTTTGCTTCAAAAAAAGCATGTTTATACCTGTCGTAGGTGTGGCATCTATACAATAGGTATATAATAACACTCACGTATTCGAATGCAACGTTGTGTCAAAATTTCAAAGAAATTGGTGAAGAACTTTCGGAGATTTGAGGTTTTGAACAAACGAACATTTACATTTTTATTTATATAGATTATAAAAAATGCTATATATAGAAAACGTAAAAATTAATATAAAGAAAACTTCTTAAGTTCAACATAACACTTGCTTTCAAACATTTTCTCTACATATACAGAGGCTGTTCGCACATTTTTTAGACGATTTTGGTAAGCGGTAATAAAAAATCGTTTGCTGCAAAAGAAATAATTGCAATTGTACTATGTTTTTAAAAGTCAAAATTATCGTCTGCGGCTTGAAAGTTTTGTTTTTATTCAAAATGGCGTTTTTAACAAAGCAGTGGTTCGAAGGCTACATTTATGCTCTTTCCGAAGAGAAATATGCATACTCCATTATCCAAAAACGATGCGAGAGTCATGGTTTTGTGATATCTAAAGCGTCGATAGGTAATATCGTGAACAAGAAAGGAAAAAAAACGTCAAATTGGACCTTCAAGTGGGTCAAAAATTCCAAACAAGTATTCCAAACAAGTATCCCAAAAACGGACATCTTCGACTATTGCAAAGGTACGTTGTTTAATGTTAAAAGAAAATCCCCCTAGTCAAAGGACAGTTGCAAAATCATTAAAATGCTCGGTGTCCACTGTAAACAAAATGATAAACGTTGATTTCAATCTTAAGAAAGCGAAAAAACGCAATGTGCATCGTCTTCTTCCAAATCATATCGCTGAACGCAGGACACGCTGCAGAATTCTATATGAGAAACACTTATCCAAAGAAAAATGGAAAATAATTGTCACAATAGATGAATAATGGGTGTATTTAAATGATTGCAACAAAAAAAGAGCCATTTATTATCATAAAAGGAGAGAAAAAAATTTAAGTACATGGTTCAAAGAATCGAAAGAAAGTTTTTCTAAGGGATTCATGATTGTTGCTGGTTTTTCTTATAATGGCAAGTTAAAAATAAAGAGAGTGGAAAAAATGTCAAGATTAACTCCAAATACTATCAGAAACATATTTTATCGCCAATTTTTCTGAATGAAATACCATCGCTTTACCCACAGTGCCATCAATCTGTGAGACTCCATCAGGACAAAGCTAGCAGTCACACATCAAAATCCACTGTAAATTTCCTAAAAGAAATGGAACAAAAAACTGGTATCAAGGCCATACCCTTCACTGATATCCCTACTAAATCTCCCGATGTATCACCTATGGATTTTTGTGCTTTCGGACTTTTAAAATCTGCATTATCCAAACGTCGTCCCAAAACCCTTACAGGACTCTGGAAAGCTGTTCAGGAGAAATGGGATAGAATACCTCTTCTGACACTTCAAAAGGCATTATTATCCTGGAAATTGCGGTGTCGAAAGATAGTTCAGAATAAGGGATGTCAAATAGAACATTTAAAACACAAGAATTTTATGTAATTTAGTTTTGTGAATACAATATACATCGTCTAAAAAATGTGTGAACAGCCTCTGTATATATTGATACATAGATAGATAGGTAAAATAGTTGCATTTACATAACAAATTACACTCTTAGACAAAAAAAAACGACTCACCAAGAAGGAGTTATCCGAATGGATCGAAAATCGGTAGATGTAATGTACATGTACGGAAAAACAAATGATCACAATTTCAGGAATATGGATGATTTATTCAAGAGAAAGAGCTACACAGAATGAAAAAGTGAATAACGCGTTGATCAACCACTGGTCCACTGGTCCCTCAACCCTTATGCAAGCAGTGGCATTGATTGATAGAGGTGGCGGATGTCCTTCTGAGGGATATCGGGCCTAATTCCGTCCAATTGGCGCGTTAGATCGTCAAAATCCAGAACTGGTTGGATGGCCCTGCCCATAATGCTCCAAACGTGCTCAATGGGAGAGAGATCTGGCGACCTTGCTGGACAAAGTAGCGTTGGGCAAGCATGAAGACAAGCAATAGAAACTCTCGCCGTGTGCAGGCGGGCATTATCTTGTTGAAATGTAAGCCCAGGATGGCGTGATATGAAGGGCAACACAACGGGGCATAGAATATCGTCGACGTACTGCTGTGCTGTAAGGGTGGCGCGGATGACAACCAAAAGAGTCCTGCTATGAAATTAAATGGCACCCCAGACCATCACTCCTGGTTGTCGGCCCGTATGGCGGAAGACTGTCAGGTTAGTATCCCACCGCTTTCCGAGACGTCTCCAGACATGTATTCGCTGGTCATCGGGGCTCAATTCGAAGCAGGACTCATCACTGAAAATAATTCTACTCCAGTCAGTGACATTCCAGGTCGAATGTGCCCGACACCACTGCAAACGGGCTTGTCGGTGTACAGAGGTCAATGGTAGTCGGCACAAGGGGCGCCGTTAGCTCAGCTCCCTTTCTCTGAGCCGCCTATGAATGGTCCTTGCGGTCACTGAAGCACCAGTTGCACGTACGATCGATGATAATGATGAATCTGGGGCTGTGAGTGCCGCTCTGACGATTGCTCGGTCCTCATGTTCTGTCGTTTCTCTAGGCCGACCGCTTCCTTCTTGACGCTGAATTCGCCATGGTTCATCCATTCCTGCCAACATCATCAAATAGTGGCATCGCTCTTATCCAAATGTCGAGCAATTCACCGATTAGACCAACCGGTTTCTTTGAGCCCAACTACACGTCCTCTCTAAAATGCTGACATCTGCGCATATTGTTCGCACACCTGTATGCGGGGCGTAGTTATTGTCTACCTGAGTACAGCGAATGAAATTCGCAAAAAATTTATGACCTGGAATAGAAATTTCTCCTCTTTAAAATCCTGCCAGTTGCGCAATTAAGATGCGCTGTAGCGTCACATGTTCAATCATTGGCCGCCAAACTTTAAAATTTTGTATTTTCCGTCGTAACCTGTATGCATATCAATTTGTGTCCAATTTGCATTACCCCTTCTTGATGCGTCTTTTTTTTTTTTTTGTCTAAGAGTATATATGGATTTTTTATTATATACGAGTATATATGTACATATGTGTGTGTGTAGTGTGTGTACTGTGTGTAGTGTCTCCCCAATCATGCTCATACTTTCGTTGCAGTCGTGACAATAACCTCAACACAGAACATAACAAAACCCCTTTATCCGGACTCAATTTTTAGCCATTATCTTTTATGCTCCACAATTGGACAGAAACTTATCCTTTCAGAAATCCACGCACTCCATTTTGACCGAATCACCACAAATGCAAAAAATAGGAATTACTCAAGTAACAAGGAGGAATATAATTTCCCACAGTTTGAGAGAATCCTAGCAAATGTACGTTTCAGAGATAGAAATTTTTAATATCCAAAGACAGAATTTAGACAATATTTTTTATTCATTATATTAAAACGGTAATTTCTAGGTCAGGAGTAGTGTATGATATAAGACGTAAAATTAAGATATTTTGTTATAACTAACACTAATACACACACACACACACACACACACACATATATATATATATATATATATATATATATATACACTGAAGTGCCACTGAATTAGGGATACCTACCTAATAACGAGCTGGACCTCCTCTGGCCTCGATAACGGCTGCAACACGACGAGGCATAGATTCAACAAGTTTCTGGAAACGTTCCACAGGAATGGCTTGCCAAATATTGGCTAAAGCTGTCCATAATTCAGTAAGGTTCTTTGGTGCTGTGTGATGGCCTTTCATGCCTTGTTCCAAAACATCCCAAAGATGCTCAATAGGATTTAAGTCTGGGTTTCTAGGTGGCCGATTCATGACAGAGAAGTCAGAGGAATGCTCATCCAACCAGCCAGTAGCCAACCGGGACTTGTGAGAGGTACAGTTGTCTTGCTGGAAAACTCCATTACCGTGCGGATAACAGAACAGCATAAACGGATGGAGGTGATCACCCAGCAACTCTACGTACCGAATTGCATTGAGGGAGGTTGGTACACGCACCAAAGATCCCAAACTGTGCCACGAAAAAACACCCCAGACCATGATTGAGCCACCATGCCCTTGTACAGTTCCAGCCAGGCATGCAGGATCCATGGCTTCATGGGCCTTACGCCATATTCTCAGCCTTCCGTCGGCGTTAAGTAGTCGGAATCGAGACTCATCACTCCATGCTACTCGTGTCCAGTCCTCTACACTCCAGTCTCTGTGGTCTCTTGCCCAGGCAAGACGTGCAGCCCGATGGCGAGTATAGAGCAATGGTACTCTCGTAGGTCGACGGCTCCCGAAACCCATACGGTGAAGCGAGCGTTGCACAGACCGTTTACTGACTGTACGACTGGCACCGTCATTAAACTTTGTGGAAATTTGAGCTAATGTTTGGCTTCACTGGCTACGTACAATACGCCTGAGCCGTCTCTCACCACGCACTATCAAGGCTAATTGTCCTTTGCAGTTTGCCCGATGGCAGTTTGCCCGATAGTTTTTTTTCCACCATCCATGTATTCTTGGTATACTCTTGACACTGTCGACCTTGAAAATCCTAGCTGTCTGACGATTTGGGAAATTGAATGGCCCATGCGTCGCGCACCTACGATTTGTCCGCGATAGAAGGCGTCTAAATCAGGCAGTTTACCCATACTGGCAATTCCAACAACTAATTCAGAACAACCACAGTACGCGCTATATATGCAGTTACCACAGCGCCCTCACTTGCGCATACATGATGCGCAGCGCTACACAATTTGCATAGGCTTTGCTATCCCTAATTCAGTGGCACTTCAGTGTATATATATATATATAAATATATATATATATACTGTAATGTCTCCGTAGTTAAAATAAACACACGACAGGCAGAATCACTTGAAGTATACAGCTTGTATTAAAATTCCATATACTTACACATATATACAAAACAGATAGTCTATTCTCGTGAGCATATGATAGATTTCTCAAAACAACAAAAACTATTCACAAAGACTCTATCAGTCTTTAACCGAGAGGTTTCCTCTCAGAGCAACCATAAAGACTCATTCAACCTTGAGCCAAGAGACAACTCGCACCAGTCGGCAACCGGGACTGCTCCGTCCCAAAACTTTCGCTGAACACGTTGACCGAGGCTCTGGGCTCTCGCTGGCACTGCGGTACCCTCCGCGGGACTGCCTCTGTCCGTAAACATTGCTGGATCAATATATTTTCTAATGACTAAATCTACTGTGGTTCCCGTATCCCTTAATATATCAATGTAAATTCCGCTCACCTTTCACGTCGTTGAAAAAAACCTCAACAATTCTCCCTTGGTTTGCCCTGAGATTTTGTTTACTGCAGCTCTTTCTTTCTGCGAACACTGAGGTCTCAAATGATTTGGGGAGTTACAGTCATAACATCTGGGAAAATTTCGTTTTTCCAACCACTTTCTACTCCCGTTTTCTCCCCCTCCGTTGGTTCTTTTTTCATGAGTCTCGGTTGTGCGAAACCTGGATTTTCCCCCTGACCTCCTCATATTTATCAAGCAGGTCATCTAATTGGAAAGGTGAAGTTAGACGAACCCATTGGTCGATGAAGTTATCTCTAACTTCAGGTTTCACTCATCGTTTCAGCTGCCCGATGACCATCAGCTCTTTTAGAGCCTCAATATCGGCTATTTCGAGACTCTCTAGCCAATTGTCTAGAAAGACTTTAAGATCATAAGCGAAATCTTTCTATGTGGTCTCATCAGGCAGTTGGCAATTCATAATCTTCCGGCGAAAAGTTCCGGGCCCTAGCTTAAATCGTTTTAACAGTATTTGTTTTATGTGATCATAATCAAGGTAGTTCTCAGGACTTTCCCTTCCTACAACTTTGGCTATATACGATTCAAACGCGACACTAACTCAGTCTTCTTTCTCGATATTTAACAATTTAGCTGTTTCTCAAACAATACCAAATACTTCGCTATGTCCCCGTCTTTTGGGTCAAATGTCGGCAGAAGACTCAGATTGCAATGCAATTTTTCCCTTCAGATCTGGGCTCATTACTATTCCTCAACATAGACCTAGATTCCTTGTCTATTTTTAGTCTTTCCACTTCAAAAACTAGTTCTTTCTTAAGTAATTCGTCCTGGCGTTTTTTTCTAACAATTCTTCCTGGCGTGATTGCTCGCACAATTAATCCTGACGTTTTTGCTCTTGCTCTTCCATAAGAATTTCAATACGCCCATTTCTTCCTCGTATTCCCGACTTTAATGAGTGATATTAACTGACGGCTTCTTTTACCGTTCGGATCAATTCCTAATTCTTCCATGAGTTGCGCCAATTCGTGTGGTTTTGCTTTATTTAAGAAAGCCATAACTTAAATTTGCAGTTACCCGGAAACAAAACAATAAAAAACTTGTTCTTTAAATTTCCCAAAAACGATTTAAAAATCCGAACTGTGTTATACAAAGTACACTCAATATACACAATATTAATTCGGTAAAGCAGAATTAAAAACACAAAAAATAATTCAGTTAAAACAAATTTAAACTACTTAAAACTGCACTAGTTATCAAAAATTAAGGAAAAATCACAAAAACAGGGATAACACGTTCAAAACTAAGCCAATCTGTTTGAAATTTGAATATGTTGTTAAGGGGACACAGTACCCTGTCAAAATTTTTTTTTATTTTAAGTATTTCAATAAACATTGTAATTGTATTGCATTTTAGCAGTCATTTTAAAACATATTCTGAAAGGTAAAATTTATTTTTACAGTAAATTTAATTAAAATTTGAATTTTTTAATTTTTTTTTCAATTTTTAAAAATCCTTATAACTTTTTCAAATATTAATATTTTTGCTCCAATTTTTTATAGGTAATGTATTTATGTCTACTATATAAAAATTGGCATGGGTTGTTTAGATACTTTTAAAATTACATTTTAAATAAATTTTTTCTATCATTTGCAGTGAAAAACGATGAAAACTGGCACTTTGTTGTATATTTTTGAATATAAAAAGAGAAATAAGCATGTTATTGCATAATTCCATGCGAATTTTTATGCTATACATAATAGAAAACCTGTATAAAAAGTTTAATACTTGTGTCTTAAATACAAAAAAAGTTTTAGTACTTTTACTGCATGAATGTCAAGAAAAAACAAACATGGAGAAAAAGCCATTTAAAGTTTTCATTTGTAAAAAAAAGTCCCTTGAAATGAAATGATATACAAATTTTGTGTGTATTTATAATAGTCAATTAATATAATATATATATATAACATTTTATCCATCCAACTTCAATATAAAATATTTTATGCAATTTTAAAAACATGTCAGTGAACTGTAGAAAATAGAGTCGACAACAACTGCTCTTGGTTTAAATTTTTTTTCAAATTCAACAAATAAATCTTAATGTTAATTCCATGTGAAGTTTCATTAAGCGTATAATAAAGAATATGTATAAAAACTTTTATATCTCTATCTGAATTATTAAAAAAATTATAGCGTTCTCAATATATGACAGTTAAGAAAAGATACCATTAAGAAAAAATAAATCATGCTACTTGAGAAAGTCATACCTGAAATTTGTATAAAATTAATGTGGAACTAGATTTGATGTACAAAGTAATGCATATGTAAAGCATTTCAACCATGTTTTAACATAAAAAATTTCCTTTAGGGTAGTAAAAGTATGAAAATTTAAAAAAAAATAAGAAAAATCGATGTAATTTTTATTTATGAAACATACCATTTACTACCACATTTTCTGAGAAAATTTTAAAAACATACTTATTTTACTAAATTAAAATCCCCAGGTTTATAGGTAACAAATATAACGAATAGAAATATAGCGTAAAGTTCAAGCAAAAGCTTAAAAATATACACTTCAGGAAGAAAAAAAAAGCTGATTACAATTTTTGAACCGAAAATAAATAGCTACGTGCAGAACTACCATTACCATGTGTAAAAAATCCAAACAGTTACTTTTAACGGTTACTTCTTTCGCTCTGGTGAACAAAAAAAATAATTAATTAATTATTAATTTGAGTTTTTAGGCTAGTGGAAAAAAATGGCACGCCCACTTTAAATGGTCACTTGTCCCTTTAATTTTCTCACAACCTTATAAAAATCTAAATAACTTTTAAAGTATTCAAGATACAGCTTTGAAATTTGGTGATCATATATAGAAAGGTGGGGACAATAATTTGAGTCAATAAAAAAAAAAACCGATATTTTGACGATTTTTAGGGTACTGTGTCCCCTTAAGTAAAAGGTGATGAACAATACTACATTATGCAAAATAGTGGCGCTGCAGTCGTAATACGTCATTTGCGAGGACCATAAAAGTGCATGTCTCGGAGCAAGGCGGCAACTGTCGCTATGAGGCTGAGATTAGACATATGGCATATCCAAATTGTAAAAATGACCTCCAGGCATCATTTGACGAAGAACTGCGATGGCGAGCTATTGGGAGACCAGAGGCAGGACAAAGTCAGAGAGAAGTGGCCAGATGGCTATATGTCCGTCTGTGGTTCATATACTTTGGCAACAATTTCTAACCACGGATTCGACATCCTGGAAGTTCAGCCAAGGAAGGCCATACAGTACGACGAGTGCCGATGACAGATATTTGTCATTATGCGCACAAAGGAATAGTACCGCAACTCCGTCTGAACTCAGATCCTCCCTCGCTGCAAACTCCGGAAGGTTGGTATCAACGTCAACCATGCGTAGAAGGCTTCACGAAGGTGGTCTTTTTGCGAGGCGACCAGCCAGTTGCGTCCCGCTTACGTCACGCCATAGGCGGGAACATTTTCAGTGAGCACTGGGCACGTCAACATGTCAACTGGACGCGTGATCAATGTAGGGCTGTTCTCTCTACGGATGAGTCCAGGTTTAGCCTCCAAAGCAATAGTAGGCGTATTTTGATTTGGAGATAACCTGGAGCTCGTTTTCATCCCTCACACATCCGTAAAGAGATGCATACGGATCAGGCAGTGTATGTGTTTGGGGTGGTATCTCTTAGGGTGAACGCACAGACCTCCATGTCTGTTCCCGTGGAAATGTGAATGCTCACACCTATAGAGATGACATCCTTGGTGCTTATGTGCGCCCTTATGCCGGGGCAATAGGTGATGCTTTCGTGCTACAGGACGATAACGCGAGATCGCACAGGGCTCGCATCGTGGATGCTTATCTTGAGCAGGAAACAATTCAGCGCATGGAGTGGCCAGCTCGATCACCGGACCTGAATCCTATCGAGCATGTTTGGGACGCTTTAGGACGACGTATAGCTACTCTCAATCCTCCTCCTAGGACCCTAGCCACGCCTTCAACTGCTTTGCAAGAGCAATGGTTCTCACTTCCTACCGAACTCATAGACTGCATAATTGACAGCATCACACATCGCTGTATGTGCTGTATTGCTTCTTGGGGGGATCATACGCCATATTAAAGGTACTTTCCCTATACCAAACTGACACATCCGATTTGTTCATTATATACATATGCTAGTTTCTATAACACCATAATTGTCTGGCGATTTTTTTTCTTTTCTATTTTATACCTACCTATGTATTGTATAATGTGTATGAGTTTCATTAAATTCTACGCGCAACTTTTTGATTAATCGCTATTTTTGTGACTTTTCCTTAATTGTTGATAACCAGTGTAGCTATTAAAGCAAATTCAATTGATCTATTCTTAAAACATTTCACATAATAAAAAAAATCTCTTTCAAGTTTTAAATTTTCAAATGGCTTATAACACACTTGTCATAAACTTCTATTTTTAAACTGCAATAAGTTTGGAACACGAAAAAAATATTCTCATCCAAATTTAAAATGGTCACTGCCTTAATGGTAAGCTAAATACTTACCCTGACAGGTATAACATTTTCATGGGAGACCAGTTCTTTTAAAAATTTGCAGCATACTACACAGATCTTGACACGATCATGAACGAAAAGTTCTTGGCAGAAAGTTCGACACACACACACAAGAGAACACACTCTCATTACGTTCGAAAATGAACACGGGTAAACAGGATTGCTTGCTTCCTCTGAGATTAAAATCTCAATTTTCGAGAGATCACACTACTCTCAAACAGGACTGACAGCATCCTCAGAAGGATTCTCTTGACATTTCAATCTCAGTTTCCCGAGAGATCACACTCTCAACATGTTCGAAATTGAACGACCTTCTAAACAAGAGATCTTAAAGCGATCAATTCAAATCTCGCCGGTGCCTCCAAATATGACAAGCTGTAATGTCCCCGTAGCGAAAATAAACACACGAGAGACAGAATCATTTGAAGTATACAGCTTGTAATAAAATTCCATATAATAACACATATATACAAAACAGTGTCTATTCTCGCCTGCATCTGAGAGATTTCTCAAAATAACAAAAACCATTCACAAAACTCTTTCAGTTTTAACCGAGATGTTTCCCCTCAAAACAATCAGAAAGACTCGTTCAACCTTGATCCGAGAGACAACTCACACCGGTCAGCATCTGGGACTACTCCATCCCAAAACTTTCGCTGAACACGTTGATCGAGGTTTTAGGCTCTCTCTGAAACTGCGGCACTCTCCGCGGAACTTCCTCTCTACGGGACTCTGCGGGAAATCTCTAGGACAGCGTCAGGCGCCCCTATATATCTGTTAGTCCGGCGGTGATATTTTCCCGCGCAGTTTTGCACGGTCGGCGGATATCGACGGACGGTCATCGAACGTCCATCTTTTTTAGCCTCCAGGGGGAAGCGCCGGCTAGACGGAGTCATTCTCAGCTCCAGCATGGGGTAGCTCCACTAGACTTTTCTTATTGTGAGCGGCGTCTCGTAGAAAAAAAGGAAGTGAGGCAACCGTTGGTAATTAAATGGGCCCCCTTGACTTCTTGGAATCAGGCCTCTCAAAGAAGACCTTTGGTTCGGGCGATCGGTTCTCTGGAAAGACGGATTCACGACGTTACGATCGCTCTCTCTCTCTCTCTCTGTATATATATATATATATATATATATATATATATATATATATATATATATATATATATATATATATATATATATATATATTTATTTATATATATATATATATATATATATATATATATATATAATTATATATATATATATATATATATTTATATATATATATAGAGAGAGAGAGAGAGAGAGAGAGATGTGTGTGTGGGTGTGTGCGTATACATACACACACACATATGTATATGTGTGTATAGGAAAATGAATGTTGAACAATATTTTAATGAATGTATAAGAGTTTGATTTTATGCATATTAGAGAATGTATGCATTAAATCAAATTCTTACATATTTATCAAAAGTATTATTTAATGCTCCTTTTCCCATATATATATATATATATATATATATATATATATATATATATATATATATATATATATATATACCGGGTGGCCATAATTAAACTGACAGTGCTCACAGTGTTCTGTAGCGCGATCTATTTGCGAGAATGACGCCACATTTTGTAGGAAGATTAAACAAGACGGGGGACGAAGGATTCCGCGAAAAAATAAATTAGTTCCAAAAGTCACCGCTTGGGGAATATTTGGCGCTGTGTAGTAGAAAATAGAGTGTTAACAAATGCAAATTAATACGGAATAAAATTACCTTTTATTATGCACATTTTCTTATTTAGTTCAAGTGCAATATGGCAACACTTTTAAAAAAGCGTAAAATCTACATAAACACCGATAAAGTCTCGTGATATGCAATATCACGTACGCTGAGCAGAAGAAGAAGTTCTTTATTCAAATTTCACGTTACATCCATTGGCACAGTGCCAGCTGCTTTGGTTTTAAAAGGCAATGTGTTACGTTTCGAATCAATCGGATTGAAAGTTTATGTGCAATGTCTCCTTCTTTAGTCGAGCGTGCGTTACTGGTCAAATTCTTTTACCTCAACCAGTGCAACGCGTCAGCCGCTCTTCGTGCTTTTAGAACGCACAAAAAAATGCGTAAAGGTAACGGTCCTGTGTCAGTTAATGGGCTAAAAGCAATGGTTGCGACGTTTGAGAAAACAGGTTCTCTGAAGGTTCAGTCAGGCAGAGGACGAAAACCTGTACCACAGGATACAATCGAAGTAGTTGCCACGGCGATTGTCGACAGACGACCAGACAATATTGCTGCCACCTCTAGCGCTCGTGGATTAGCTGGGAATATGGATATGCCTTACAGTACGGTATGGAAAAACTTACGAAAGATTATCAACTTGTATCCGTACAATATCAGCCGTGTACAGGAGTTACTGTACCCCGACCATGATAAGCGATTGACTTTTGCTCTCACCTTTCTTGCCAGAATGGAGGTGGATGATGCTTGGCCGTGGAAAATCTTATGGGGAGACGAGGCCCACTTTTACCTGCATGGAACTGTGAATACCCAGAACTGCCGAATTTGGGATGACAAATCACCACATGCAGTCACAGAAATTCCCTTACATTCACCAAAGGTAACTGTTTGGTGTGGGTTCACAGCGGAATTTATAGTAGGTCCATTCTTCTATGAGAACATTACCCCGACAGGACCGGAAACCTGTTCTGTTACCGGAGAGAAATATCGCCACATGTTGAACAGCTTTGTCATTCCGGCACTTCAGCAAAGACAATGCCTGGGGGAAATCATTTTCATGCAAGATGGAGCCCCTCCACGCGTTGCTGTACGGGTGCAACAGCTGCTACGACAGAAATTCACAACAGAAAGAGTCATTAGCCGCTACTTTCCAACTGCATGGCCACCTCGGTCGCCTGATCTTACCCCATGCGACTTCTGGCTATGGGGTTACCTTAAGTCCAAGGTCTATCAAGGAGTGGTCCAGGACCTGGCTACGTTGAAGGATAACATATCACGGACTGTACGGGAGATTCCTGCAGACATGTTACTTTCTGCTGTTGTGCATACTGTGCACAGAATGCAATATGTGGTCCATAACAACTGCAGCCACATTGAACCTCATTTGAATGCAAAATAAAAGGTAATTTCCGTATTGATTTGCATTTGTTAACACTCTATTTTCTATTACACAGCGCCAAATATTCCCCTAGCGGTGAGTTTTGGAACTAATTTATTTTTTCGCGGAATCCTTCGTCCCCCGCCTTGTTTAATCTTCCTACAAAATGTGGCGTCATTCTCGCAAATAGATCGCGCTACAGAACACTGTGAGCACTGTCAGTTTAATTATGGCCACCCGGTACATATATATATGCATATATGTATATATGTGTGTGTGTGTGTGTGTGTGTGTGTGTGTATGTATTACTCGCAATCTCATTACGATGTATATTTAAGTTGCAAAAATCATTAAATACTCTATACTAAGCCAATAAGGAGAAAGACTGAGACAAATCTTAAATAATATGGCACATGAATTCGATATGAAGCATATGAAAGATATATCTTCAAATATATTATAAAGATATATCTTCAAATGTATGTTAAACAGCAAAGCGTAGAATTTCAACAGTAGAAAAGAAAAAAGAATGCGTTAAAAAAATTGTGCGGTCGGGGAACCTTTGTCAGGAACGAAGTTCCTTACGTTATTTTTTCAACTCTAAACATGATTTAATATGTAGATTTCGATTGACTATATTAGTGTATTTTAGTCACGCCAAAAAGCGCAGCCCTCTTTTATTCAACCAACTTTCTCTATATATATTTTATTAAAATTAAAAATTTTAATATATAAATTAATTATTTTTAATAATATTTAAAATTTTAATATATAAATTAATTATTTTGATTTATATGTTACCTAGCATAATTTTTAATTGGATTAATTTTATTATTTAAACACCAACAAAAATAGATTAATGACACAATATAAATCCCGCGTGAATTAAAACAATAACAAACAATAAATAAGTTTAAACAGAAAGACGCGATTCCATAGGGACGGTATAAAATCTTTCAAGTAAAGTATTTACAACTGGTCGACGTTTATATAAACGATCATGCTGAGGGTCATGATGTGGTCGTTGTTTACTGTTGTCATTAAAATGTAGAAATTCTCATATGTTTTCAAAGCGTTTTAATGACATACATTATTTTATTACATCATTGCCTATGGCAGGTGACCAATATGCCCTAGTGTTTGGTACATGTACAATAGACATCATTATACAAATACCAATGTATTGTTTAATTTCTAAATTCGTTACATTGACACACTTTTGGGGATTTTTTTGCACACTGACTAAATTTGTTTCTTGAACTATAATATGCTCAATCAAATCCTCTGTAAAAAGATAACTAAAAAAATTTAGAGGTGTGTTTAAATTCATAATTTCAGGAGCGAGATTCTCGTCGCCTCAGAATAAAATTTGATCATCATTTAGAAGTAAATTAGTTTTTTTCCAGTTGATTGCAGGCTTTGTTCTCCCTGTATTATTTCTATTAGTTTTTGGCATGTTCCCACCGTTAGGCAGATCAAGAACATCGCTATTATCAAGTAATGATACCTCATCTTCCGAATGACTACTACCATCAAAAATTTCATCACAAACTTTATTTGGTTTATAATTAGGATCACCTGTGCTGCCATCGCTATCTGAATCAGATCCATCTTCACTATGATCACTCCACGATCTGTTCATAAGTTCCTTAATTTCTTTCTGTGTTAAAAACTTTCTTCCCGCTATTTCCTTAAAAAATGGCGTAAGCACACCATGTTGTGACGTCACTATAAGGCTGTTAACTCTCTGAGGCATTTTTAAGAATTTTCACAACTATTGATCCATACCAAAGAAAGACAGAGTTCTAATTAAAAGCGAAAGCCAAATTTTTAAAACAAACTTAACAATTTATTAACAAGAAAAAGATTAAACATTAGACATTTTCGACAAATCCACTTTAGTTACGTGCAGATTTACAGTGCGCTTTCCAGGGCCCCTTCCCGGCCCAAAAAAACAGGAGCCTCCCAAAAACACAACCGCTCGGGTCGATGTTCTGCGCCGCTCTTCCCCAATGTCTGGATTTTTCAGAAGGGGTGGAGGAGCCGCCAGATTATCGGCTGACAGTTCTTTTTAGACGCCGAACCTTTCTACATTGCAGGACGTTAAGATGACAACTTTAGTGGCTGCCTCTGTGAGGGAAACGGTGTTTAATCCCCCCACGTGTTCCGAACTGGTGGAACCGAACAACACATTCCTTGAAAAACACGCAGCTGTGTTTTCCAAGCGCTTGTGAGGTCTCGGGAAAACTTAAGACCCTATTTCCAGTACGCTACAATGTATCATTTTTGATACGTAAAATTGAAATCATACTTGAATTTTTTATAAAAGATTAAAGAAGTATTTTATTAATAATTACAAAAGCTACGTACCTCTAAAATATATTTATAAAACTATCAAAGATGTAAACTGACTTTAAAATACTGAAAATATAGCAAATACTAAGGCAGGTCTGGTATGAATTGAACGGCTATCGTTTACTGAGATCGCAGTTGTATTCCTGCTGAAATCTATACTACGAAAATGTAACTAACAGTGATTAAAATCTTTGCTACGATGTTTCAAAATTAATACAAGGTGCACAAGTGAATAAAAAATATTGCTTTTGAATATAAAGGGGAAAAATAACTTATGTATAAAATTTGATACAGTGTGCAGTGAAGAGTTTTAAAATTGCCGGTAGCGCATGTGCGGGGATTTTAACCGCGGACCTCTGCAGTCCGATGCTCCGCAGGACTTCGACATCCGATGCGATAACCATTCAGCCACAGAGTCCTTGACAGAAAGCTCTTATGAAGGAGCATAACGCTCTTTCGTTACGTGACGATTCCTGCCAGTTCACTCTACTGTAAGCCGCTTAAAAGAACTTCGTTCCAAAAATCTGTTAGTAAATTCAGAGCATTGTTGATCATAAGTGAAACAGATATGAGAATGACTTTACTAAAACTCATCATTTATGTAATCTTATACAGCCCAGTTATGCTTAAAATGTCTTATGCGTACATCATATTTACAGTGCCGTTCCTGGTGGAGCGGCAAAAAATGCCCCTGCACCTAGAGGAACACGCAATTTATTATATATTAAATTTCCTTAGTAAGAATAATTGATGATTATTAGCCTTTTTAGACATACAAAATTCAAGCAAATCAATTTTATATGTAACAGTAGTCGTATACATCGAAATATTAAATTTATTTTGGGACGATAATGTTTTAGCACCAGGACAGCCAACCTAGGAACGGCCCTGTATATTTATCACATTTTATTCAGTATTTACACATATGTAAATACTGAATGTTCTCTAATATATGGCTCTAATATGTTCTCTAATATATTGCATTAAAAATGAGAATAAAAATTGTTTTAAGCATAGTTTTATTTTTTAAATTCAACATGCAGATGGCAGCACTACACCTAATCAAATAAATAAATTGCGATAGTGTTAGAAATGGAAGGAGGAAATTTCCTGAATACGAATTAGAATTTTGCTTATGAAGATATATAAAATCTTAATTTTGACAGCTTAACTGTAAATAATTTCATTAATGCAATTTTCCTTTTTTTTTTCTTTTTTGGCGGTATCAATTTGTAATGAATAGAACATCTCAAAGAAAATTGTCTATTCGTAAATATTTCAGATTGTGTTATACGTAGCGTCATCTGTTGTTCATTTCTTCAACTAAAGTTTCACAAAACAACGACAGGGCAAACCTGAAACAGAGTTAATCGCAGCAAGAATATAAATTGTAATTTAGAATTTCGTATCGATTGACATTGCAAATCATCAGTCACGATTTTAAGCTATGTTAAATTTTCTTCTCAGTAATTTTCCAAACACAGAATAGGAATTGCATATATAGAATACAATTTTTTTTTCGCTTGAAGTTAGATCTTCAAGGGCACTGCACGCTTAAAAAACAACTTTTTATTTTAACTTTATACTTTTTTTTAGAAAAATATATGGATAATTTAATGGCCAGTAAAATATGAACGATTTGTAAATTTAGGATAACATGAGAAATGAAGATTGTGTGATTGACTGAAGCACCGCATTAACGAGTTTTAGTTAACCTCTAAGCATAAGGATACAGTGGCATAGAGAGCATAACTGGCGCCCGGGGCACGATACCTTTGTGGCGCCCCCCCCCTGAAAAACATATAGTAATATAATATATAGACCCTATATTGGCGCCCCCGATAAACATATAACATAATATATAGACCTTATATTGGCACTCCCCCTCGAAAAGCATATAGTAACATAATATATAGACCTTATGTTGGTGCCCTCCCCTAAAAACATATAGTAATATAATATATAGACCTTATATTGGCTCCCCCCACAAAATAATATAGTAATATAATATATATACCTTATATTGGCGCCCTCCCCGAAAAACATATAGTAATATAATATATAGACCTTGTATTGGGACCCTCCCCTGAAAAACATATAGTAATATAATATATAGATCTTACATTGGCGCCCCTCTGCGAGTGGCGCCCGGGGCATGATAGACCCCCTTGCCCCCCCCCCCCCCCCTTTGCTACGCCACTGTAGGGATACATTTTCAGATGCATCCAACTAACCAACGTTTTTTAGGAACTAAAGTGACAAATCTATCAAAAAGACATTTTTCTCTTTAGTTTGAATAGTAACTGGCGATATCCAACAGTAAAGCCTACTGTTAATATGAATGTATATGCCTGGCACTAGGGCTCTAATATTCCTGAAGTTGATTACTCTGGTGCCATTTTAATGTCGCTTGCTAGAAAAGTGTCTTCTAATCATTTCAACAAACTTTATACTCAGTAAGTCGGCTTAAGTCTTTTGTAATATCGAAGCCCCTTTCGTTCTTATATATTTAATTAAATTTACTATTTAACGTTTCAAACTGCCACTGAAGGCTTTTTACTCAAATATCACAGCCAAATGAGTAACGAATTTTTTAAGCTCTGTCGTTGGATTAGAGGAAACGTTGGTTTCCTCTAACATGCCAGATAAGAATGTAAGACCTTACAAATCACTTACCGAGAGTTTCTTCTCAATACTAAGTGAGTGCTCTGGATAGTCCTACTTTCCATTCCATGCATTTTGGATGGTCATGAGCCACTACTTCCCTGAATCATCATGGCCTCTAAGAGCATTTTATAAATACTGATGGATTTATATAACGATTTAAACACGTCTCCAAACATATAGGAAATGAACCCAGGAAATCGTGGTTAATATTCCTTCCGACAAATGATCTCGAGTAGCAATAACGAATTTGGATCGACTATAGTTCGTGATAACATCCCCGCAATACTCGTCGTTTTATCCCTTACATCAGGGGTGTCAAACTTGCGGCCCGGCCAGTACATTGGCACACAATAATATATGTAAAATAACCGACGCAGAATTATAATAAGATAGGAAAAATTCGCTAAATGGTTTTTTAATTATACTCTTTTTTTGCTATTATTAAACAAAATGTGTATATATATATGTTGAATATACTGCAATTAGGTAAATACGTTATTTAAGCATAAATAATATCTAAAATATGTCAAAAGTTATGTTACTGACTTTTTTACAAATGAAAAATGTTGAAAAAATTTTTTAAAAATACAAACAAAATGCTTTTAGAAAAGTTGATTAAAGGTTCAACTGTTAAATAATTAACAGTAATTTGTTGTTGAACGAAAAGCTGAAAATATAGATTATTAATAAGATGTCCTGTTAAAAAATATGTAACAGTTGCGGCCCACCTATAGTTAAACCTTGTTTGTTTGGCCCAAGTTAGCTTTTGAGTTTGACACCCCTGCCTTACATCAAATTTTGCAAAATGGCAGTAAAATGCCGTATCATATACATAGCACTCCCTTGTCCAGCAAATAATAGAAGAAAATTGTTACAATGTGCTTAATGATGCCACAAACATGACGTTTCGTATCTAAAGCCTCCTTCGCATTGCTTGCAGAGCGTATCATTACGTTTCTCCGTTGGCGCCGAAATTGTCGACGTGACCTGTTATTGGTTTGATATATCATGTGATTAGTGCGCTGAGCTTTTGTGATTGGTAAAAATTTTTATCGCTAACTTTCCGCTCCGCATGCACTGTGAACGAAGCCTAAAAGTAAAATTTTAGTTTTGGAGCGTTTTAGGGTTTCACATGAGAGGAAGCATCAAAAGATAAGTTGACATGCCTCAAGGGTCTCTCGCACAAAAATGCTAAAATTTGTCGAAACTAAATATGCAAATTCAACTTTATTTTAAGGTCGTAAAAAAAGAAACTATAAACTGTTACTCTGAATTGACAATTAACAAATTTTCCAGGAGGATTAACATATCGCAGGAATGAGTTCCCTAACAAGATACGAAATATGCAAAGTTTTGTAATTTTTAAGCAAATAAAGGTGCGAAATTTTTGTCAAAAAATCTTATTAAATCAAGTAAAAGTGCATTTTCTTAAAAAATAAAAAAAAAAGATATTTTGTTATCTTCAAATTACATGATTTTGTAACAAAATACTTTTAGGTCAAAATATTTATATAATACGATTTTAAATTTACATTGAAACATAATTCTTATAAATTACGATATCATCAAAAAAAGAATTATCTTTTATATGTTAGTCGTGTGAAAAGAAACTTGTATGGGTGTGTGTGTGTCAGTAAAAATATCATAATTAATTGCATTTTTATGCATATTATAATGCAGACTATACGATACATCCAAAATAAGAGCCTATTCTGCATTTTTTTTTTGTTTTTTTTTTTCAGCTTCTTATGACAATTTTAAAGAGCGTCAAGTATTAGACAACACATTTTTTTGAGAATTTAGAGATGGTCATCATCATAAAATTTAAGCTGCAAAATTTTAAAAAATAATCTTGGTATACATAGGCATGTAAAGGATTCATCTCTCTCGCAATCTTTCAGGGAGGTAGAGTCTTGATATTTAAAGAAGGCCTCCTAAACTACGAGTAATTATTTTTCATTCGAAAATATGTTTCTAACTGAAAACATTCTTTTACAGATAAAATTATAACTATTTTACGTACCTTTATGAAATTATTTTGGGTTTTTGTTTTGAATTTGCTACTACGTCTCAAGATGATAATAGGAAACGTTTGTAAAAAAAATTTCATTGCGAAAAGTATCATTTTATTTGCATTAGGTAATGTAATTTGAAAAAATATTGGAAGAAAAAGAGGGTAATAAAGTGCTTTAAAAAATTTTTGATACGGTAGAAATTTCAATATTTAGCAAGTATTCTTTTGCTTGTTGCGGAGGCGCTTTTAACTGCGGGAGTTTGTAGACTACTACTCATCTGAGAGCAGTATACAGGTGAGTCAACATTGCTCCCTGGTGCCACCTCAATTTTGACCGAGCACCTCCAGGAGCGATATATAGTGGGCTCGTACCCTCCGCCACCCTCTTACCACATGGAAGGATTTAACGTGCCCCTGCCCGGAGGAGACACAAACGCAGTCAGTGGTGACTGTCAGTGTTCGAATTAAGCTCCCTCCTTCTGAATTACAAAGCACTAACTCGACTGCCTCAGGCACTTCTTTTAAATTTTTAAACACAGAATATAATTTCCAGTTTAAGAAAATACGAACATTTTTAAACACTTATATATATTTTTAATATCGGACACATTGAAATAAAAATTCAACTAAATAAAAAGTTTTTTTTAATTTTTTATGTTTTTATACCTGTTAAGTTTTTATTTAAAGTAAAACCCACGTGTTTGTCATTTCAAATATATATCAAGTCTTCTAAGTCATGTTTCCTGAATAATATTTTTAAAGAGGTTTGCATCAATGCACATCTGTTTAAAAAGGTCAGCGCTAATTCATTTTTATTCATTAGGCTTTTAAAGGTAAATATTTTCATTGTTTTATCACTAAAATATGTTGTCAGTGTCTGTACATTCTACGGTAGTTTCAACGAGATTAATTTTCTTTGTTCAGCATACAAATGGCAAAATTTGTAGATTTTCCAGAAAATTTTATTCATATATTCAAACTTAATTTACCTCCGAAATTTTGAGAGAATTAAACACGTTGTTTCAAAACTACATGAAAAGGTGCATTCATATAATCATCGGAGTGTAACCAGTTAAAGCATAATTCGATTATACGTTTCTCTTCAACTTATGTTTAATTCATTTTATGAAAAAAATAACCCCTGAATTAGTAGTTAAAATCAGTAATTTCAAAATATTTGCGAGGTTATTTCCTCCTATCATTTTTATAGATAAAAAAAAAATTATTTCAAAATCGTTAGTTTTTACCGTATGTCAGATTAGAATTATGAATATCAGTAGTGAATTTCTCAAGACCCGATAGAAATAAAAATTAGATCATGTTTACGCAAACCTACACATGAAAATTTACCACATGATGAAAGCTCTACGCCAACGATTATGTTGAGTCGATCAGTCTTAAAACTTTACAAGTGATCTAACAAATACAACGCTACTATATAGAAAAACAGGGTTTGTATGAAATGCGGGAAAACATCATGCGTGAAATTCTGCATCTGTTTCTGAACTTCGCTTGAAACACTTACATCAAATTTTAAATATTTTTCTTATTTTTAGGGCGTAATACGTACACGTGTGAGTTGTATGGTTCTCGGGTGCATGGAAAAATAAATATCACTCCCAGGAAAAGGACTAGAATTGTTACCCCTAGTCAGCATACATCTATGACTGCGAAGAATATTGCTGCAACAGTTCGAGTTGGAAAATCCAGTGTTTGCAGGATTATTAATCAGCAAAATAAGTTTGGGATAGTTTCTCCAAAACGGAAGAGTAAATGTGGACGCAAACGTAAGACAATACCTCGGACACACGAATTTCTTGCACAAAATAGCAAAATGCATCCTCGCAAGACAAGTATAGATCTTCAGAGAGAATTATTGGCTACTGGTGTTAGCGTTGATTCATCGACAGTATGACGAAGGCTTATTGGAGAAGGCAGATGGGCAAGAACATCAGTCCAAAGTTATTAACACCTGTTATGAAGAGGAAACGTTTGTATTGGGCCAGGAAATATCAATCCTGGACTGCACATTACTGGAATAAGGTTGTATTCAGCGACGAAACTAATTTTTTGTGCAAGACTTTCAATAAACATTTGTCAGGCGAAGCGCTAGAGAACCCATCAGGGAACAACATCTTTATCAAACAGTTAAGCGTCCTCAAAAGCAAATGTTTTGGGGTTATTTTACATCTTAAGGACCTGGCAGTTTAGTACCAGTTGAAGGAATGATGAACTCCAAAAAATACATTTCAATACTAGAAGACAAAATTGTGCCTTTTATGCAAACGTTCGCTCGCGGTGTTGATGTGTTCCAACAAGGTCTTGCTCCATGCCATAATTCTAAGTAAGTAAAGAAATTTTTCTCGAGAAAAGAAATTAACATTTTTGGATTGGCTTGGCAATTCTCCAGATATAAATCCCATCGAAAATTTTTGGAGCATTGTGAAATGACGTTTGAGTAAGATGGACTGCTCAATCAAGAGAAAAATGATTGAGAATGTCATAAAAGTTTGATTTCATGATGACGACGTCAAAATTTTATGCCAAAACGTGTACAGGATATTATTAAAGCTAGAGGAGGACATATTTGCTACTAGATTGCTATACCATGCATCTAAGTGAACTTATACTAATTAAACAACATATATGAAAATTTTTGTGCTTGTCCCAATTAATTTGCACTATACTGTATTTCTGTACAATCTAAGATGAGGTCCCATCTTGTTGAACGAGCATTTCGATGAAGACAAATGTGGTTGAAAGTTGTAGCACTTACATATTACGAGACCATG
The DNA here is from genome assembly GCA_907164885.2 of Dolomedes plantarius. Lineage (NCBI taxonomy): Eukaryota > Metazoa > Arthropoda > Arachnida > Araneae > Dolomedidae > Dolomedes > Dolomedes plantarius. The sequence goes on from OU015492.1 coordinate 159,044,525, forward strand.
TTTAGGTAAATGTTACCATCCCACACATAAAATATAATTATAATAATATAATTTCAGATATTGCATATCTAAACATGATCCTATCTGTGATCCATTCTATATAAAATAAAAAGCTTATTGACAAATTTTTCGATACATTAGGAAAACTAAACTTCGTAATTTGTCTAACGAGAAGTAAATTCAAAAAAGTCCAATCAGCATGTTAGACAGCTCAAAATAAATTTTTCCTCATTCAAAAAACATGAATTATTCCGCTTTCTATGCAAATCCTTTCCGTAGCTCTCTATAAAAATAGAAAGGATTTACATATTGGTTCTCAGATTAAAAGATGAGATCTAATATGTAAATCTACTTAGTGTGAGACTAATAGAGCATCAAAGCGTTCAGTCTGCATGACTACAGCAATAATATACTGGTTCAACAACTGTTTGATCAGATGAGTGCATATAATTCAGAGCCAAAAGAAAATGATTAATAAATCAATAGCTCTATTAGTAGAATCCTTACTGTTTGTTCTTAACTGATTCTGGTCGTACTTTCTTTGGAATATTAAAGGCATCACTTTAATTTTTTTCAAATTAAGTGGGAAAATACAAAGTTTGTAGAGTCATCATGATATGACAGACCATTCAAAAGTAACAGAAAGTTTACTTTTGGGATTTTTTTTTTTCTAATTTGAGGTAAAATACAGTTTCAAGGAAATTGTAATAATTATCTAAATAGTTATTCTACCTTCTCAGAAATTTCATCCCTTTGGCAGCAAAAGCCAAATTGTTTTCGAGAATTTATTATAAAGCAAATAGTTGAAAATGCTCAGATCTCTGAACTAAGCCTTTGAGTCATATTATTGAGGAACCTTCTTAGTGGAATAATAACGAATTATCTTAAACACCATGAAATTTTGCTATATTTGGTATTTTGGGAGAGTAGTAATGAAGATCCGTTTCTGCTGAAAGGATCTTAATGAGTTCCCCAGTTTAATTATGATTCTCCTCGGTTGACTGGAAACAGCAACACATCTCTAAAACCCGGTTTTTTTTTTGTGGGGAGGAGAGAGATTGTTCGAATACGATGCGAATTCTTTTTTAGGCAATTGGGCTACACAAAATGGGCTTAATGTTTATGTTTTCATCGATTTCATATACTTATTCGTCCAGGCCTTATGTCTACTCTATGTAACGAGATCTAACTGTTCTCTGAAGATCTCATCTGCCTCCTGGTCAGATAGGATCTACTCAGTGTAAAGCTTTTTTCTTCGGCTCTAACAAGATCTAACTGACCTTTAAAGGTTTCACCGACCTCTTAGCCAAATAGGATCTGTTCAATCTTCATAATATATAGACCCGCCACCAAATACAGTTCTTTTTATTTCCAATACGGGGATGAAACTCCTTAGACACCTGGACGGTACCATTATGAAATTCTAAATATGTCAGCTCCATCACCAAGAAATCTCGTCTATCAAACAACCACAAAATAGTTTTTTTTTGGCTAATGTCCCTCGGGGCTGACGACATTACACCCCAGTCCGGTGTACATATGAAACGAGGAAATAGAAACACACAAATCATACAATCACAGAAGAATTTTATTAACAAACGATGACATCGGCAATGGACGATGGGTTGCAGCTCCCATTTCTTGACAAGGCCTCCTTCTGCAGGCGGGAGATTGACCGGTTCCCCAGAATACATCCAAGTCTTACGCGGGAATTGAACCCGCACCCCCGGCGTGACAGACTGTTGCCTTAACCTCAAAATAGTTAGACATAGCTGCCTATATATTCAAGTTGCTAAACCAATTCTTTGGGCAGTCCGTGAGAGAAAACTACTGCATCAATTTTCCTCATTTTAGTCTTAAAGGAAAGATTTTAATCTACAGATGTGTTAAATTTGGTTTTTGCAACCGCAATTTCTATCAATTAGCGATAATTTACAATTAAAAATTGCTTTCTGCGTATGTTCAGTGACATGTTTTAATCTAGCTTTAGATACCAAGCACGAGCCCGCATAAACACGTTAATTTGTTTATATCGAGGAATCTCTCTAGCTCTCTCTCTGCTATTTTTATTTTTAATTATGCTTGTGAGATATAGAATTAAACCTAACAGAAATTGTTTATTTTGCGTTGTTTCGCCGAAGAGCCATATTTCTTTTTATTGTGTACAATAGTAACTTCTAATGTGTATTTCTCAATTCTCTTTATTATAATTTTCAACATTTTACTGAGTTATAGAGTTACTGAGTACACATACCAAGTTCTAGTTTGTCACATTGAGTAACCATATTTCTTTTTATTGGGTTCTATAGTAATATTTTAAACTGTATTTCTTTATTCTTAATATTATGATTTCAAAGAATTGGCAATGGTGTGTAGCATATAATTTGTGTATTAGTATATTTATTTACGATCCAGTCGTCATGCTTTGACGGGTGCCAATTATTTTTTTTTTATTAAAACAAGTATTTCTTTCAGTAAAAATATAAAGAACCGAAAATGAGCACTGTAAAATTCAGAGGTAATCCTGCATAATAATATACGCAAGCTCTGTTGAAGATTCGTTTGGACATCGTTGCAAATAAGTAATATTTGTGAAAATGGGACATCAACGTTAATCATTATCATATAAATTCTATAAGTTTTGTTAGAAGATACCCTCTATCAATATTTAAAAAATATTTATTCAACTCTTCGATATCAAGCAATTTGATATTAAAACTCATTTGATAATGCAAAAACTAAAAATTTCGGTTACCTTTGCATCTTTCCATTATACTTATTTATACCAGACACAAAAAAAAGTTCGTTATTAGAAACTAAAGTATTTTTTTAAAGTACATCCAGTCATTTTGGGCATGAGATATATCTCGTGATAAAATATATTGCTAGCAATTAATTTAGTTTTATTGAAAGTATATGACAAATTATATCTTCTTACCAACTCATTTGTTAAGCTCCATTAACAGAGCTTTCGGATAAGGTAATTATTCAACACATTTAAGGTAATTTAGAGATAATGAGCTTCATCTTTTAAGAAATTAATGAACCTCTATAAAGTTTATGTTACAAATTTCCTAAAACTATAATTATCTTCGTGTTCATAATCACATTTCTTAATGTTCAGTAACTATGACTGAAGAATTATTAAATAAATATACACTTAACCTGTAAATACTTAAGCTATATATAAATATATAATTTTTTTTCGACCGATAATCGTGGAAAAAGTTTTAAAAAGGCTACAAAGAATAATTTGATATCTCAAAATATTAACAATTTGTTTTGTATTTCATCATTGTGATTTCATTGGACTGGTTCGGACATTAATATTAATGAAGTGCCTAGTGTTCAACTGCGTATTTTCCCAAGGTTGATTAGCAATAAGTATGGAAAAACAATAAATTGAATGGTTATAATGCGAATTATTCTAATTCTCCAATTTTTCGATATTTCCTCCTTAAACAATTCATTTTGTAAATTAACTGTTCATGAAAAACCTAGAGCTCAGTTGTCGAGTGGTAAGTAGACAACAGAAAAAAAATCATTAGTAGAATCCTTATGATGCAAATTACTATGATTTTCCGACTTTTCAGGATTTGTGACGTACAAAAGATAAAGTTAGTGCCAAAGCACGTTACAAAAAGTTTTTAATGGCAAAGCAGAATTATGTATTCTAATACTTGGACAGAGTGCACTCTTATAACCTATGTTGCTCCTTTCTTTTAAGCTTCAGCTTTTTCTTTTCTTTTCTTCAAAAGATAACAGGCTAGCAGAGAAATCAAAGGTATGACATCCTGAATTCCAGACACGGGAGTTGTGCCATTATACAACCAACCCATGTTACAATCATAAAGTATTTCAAAAACGCAATATGCATTAGACATCAAGGAAATACCTAAACTTCAAAGACCAACAGAAAAGCTTCTCTTATTTCATAAAACGAATATGATATGCCTTTCAGAAAAGGGCGAAATTTATTAAATGATATATATTTTTTTACAGTTTTTATATAAGATATATTTATAACTTTAAGTAATTGTAAAAGTTGTTGTGAGCCATGAGTTATTTTTCCAGATATTTTAGCAAGCAGAATAGGTGAAAACAGGAAAAAAATTCATTGAATAATCATGAAAAGGTCAAATAGTCAAAGTAAGGCACATGAGTAGTATAAAGTTAAGCAGTCTAATGCATAAAATTAAGTTATTCATATTTTTAAAAAGCGTCTAAAGGTTAAATATTAATAACCTTCACTAGACTGCATAAACACAAGATGCAAACATACAAGATTATATGAACAAATAAATTATAGAAGAATTGCGTTAAATAATGTTTACTGAGACAATATAGCGTTAAGAATTTTCATAGATAAGAAAAATGCCTTAAAAATAGAAAGATATTTTCTTGTCTCAATATTGGGCTATGAGTGTTTATACAGAGTTACAAAGAAATGCCCTGAGATTTTGAGGATTAAAATAACTTTAAATTTTTTTATTTATTATAACACAATAAGGCGTTAAAAACAGCAAGACATTTTCCGGTCGACAAAGTATCACTTAAAACGTTTACAGAACGTTTTGACTAATTTTTTCTACTTAGTGTTGTCTGGAATCTATTTGAGGGTTATTAAAGTGTAGCACTCAATCATCTAAAGACTGTTTTTATTTTAAAGATCTTTCTTTTCCCTGAAGAGTTTATAAATTGTCTAAGACATTTTAAAGTGTCTGAACGCTAATGATGATCAATTTATAGAAGTATTGAAATCATTTTGTAACGACTGCTCGCTAGGACCTAGAATCTGACTCATGTCTCCAAATCTTGAGGTCGTATTCTACAAACTAAACTACTATGGCATTGCACTGAAAGATATTTCCAAATTTACGACGATTTATTCCCTTTCATTTTTATGTCAATTACACCGTTCACTGGCTTTTATATATATATATATATATATATATATATATATATATATATATATATATATATATATATATATATATATATATATATATATAAAACAGTTCCGTAACTGACTCATTCATTCACTGACTGACTGACTGACTGACATACAACGCACAGACCAAACCGCTGGACCTAAAGGACTGAAATTTTGCATGGCGATTCTTCTAATAGTGTAGGGGTGCACTAAGAAAGATTTTTCAAAAATTCTTCTTAGATTTTTTTAAATTAAATTTTTAAGCTGTTTTTTAAACTTTTTTTACGTTTGCATTTAAAATAATACATTGAGGGTTATAAAATTTATATCACCAGAAAGATCATAAAAATTCCTTCAAAATGAAATTTTTTTCGAATTTTTACCTCCATTTCCTGATTTTTGGTGAATTTTTAAAGATTAATTTTTAGAATTTAATTTATTAAATGCTGATCACGTGATTTCTTTTTCTAGTACTTTCAATAAATTTATCGTCACGTGCGTAACAACTAAATAGCAAAAAAAATATTTTTTTCTCTTTCTAATGCAGCAGACGATTGGATATTATCCAAAAAAAAAATGCATATCCCTTACGATTTTTTTATAAATATATATATATAGATAGATATATATTTTACATCAATTGTATACATTGATCATCGCATTTATTATAAATATCTATATTTATTTTTTGGCATAAATTGCATACGTTGACCGTTGTATTTAATTTGAACGTACTCCGTAGCGAAGCGCGGGTTTTCAGCTAGTATATATATATATATATATGTGTGTGTGTGTGTAAGTAAGAATAGCTGGATGTCTAGGGGTTTTAGGGGTTGTCATCAACTTCTAAATCATTACACGACTCAAAAATTACGATTCACATCAGAAGAACACTTGTATTTGGACAATACGGTACATTAAACATAAATCAATTAGAACTAAACATAGAACACATGGTTAAATCTTCATAACACAGAAATTACTCCTTTATACCGCATCGTTATAAAACAAAAGTCACACCACAGCTGTCAGCTGGGAAGACACGTCTTAATAGTATGAAAGTCAAATCTCTTCTGAGTGGTTCATGGAAAGTGTACAGATGGCGCTGGCTGGAAGGCAGAAGCGTCAGCGACGGGTGCCAGAAGTGGGTGCCAGAGGCCGTTCCTACACAGATATATATATATATATATATATATATATATATATATAAAATTTATTTTTAGACAACGCTGATATTTTTCTTGGAGAATATTTGTCATTCGTTAGACTAATGGTCAAAAATCGATGTCCAGAATGCACGGGCATCAACGGAATGACACCTGCCTGGACCAAAATTCGACTTTTCGTCTTCTAACCCCGAAACTGATGTTCTACCTGCTGAACTACTCCGGCGTTATGAGTAAGGGTTATATCCAATTACTTTTCCTCACCAACTGTAATCATATCATCAATAATAATGTCCAGCGTTACCTGTTTATAAGGTAGGTTTCTACAACTAACCGTTTATTTTTTACCGTAATAAAGTGCACATTTACTAACGACCTCAAAAATGGCGTGTATTTAAAGGAAAACTTGAAATTCTTTGGATTTAAATATTCCCGCTTTCTATCTTTAACTTTTCTACAAAAACAAAAGAATTTTCGAAAATTACAACTATTTAAAAATGTACTTTCGTTAAAATAAGCCTAGAGAAGAAAAGGGTAATAGTCTTCCGAACAAACATATCTAGCTTGAGCGTGACAAATGGTCGAAATAAATTATAAATTTCCGCCATCTTCAATAACTACCCCACCAATCAACTTCTTGACGTTTTGCCTCTTTTAACATGTCGACGGGATTCTGTTAAATAACTTAGTAAGGACTCTGTTGTCGGAAACCTTTTTTCTAGAATCACTGATCTTATAGCATCACACTTCATCAAACAGATGAAAAATACAGAGCAAAAAAAAAATTGTGTTGAAAGTTCAAACCCATCGAGCACGCTCTGTAACACCTAGACGTTGCCCTAGCTAGAAAAAAAAACGGTAATTACAAAGCATGGAAGATTAGTATTAAAGATAAACAAACTTGAAAAGGAAAGTACTTAATTTAGTACTGCCAAAAAAAAGTGGAGAAACTGGCAGAAACTCACAACATGAAGAAAGACGGAAGACTTCAGTGGCAGTTTAACTATCGTGATGTTTTATTGGCAGATATAAAGAAATATATATCAGAAATTACGTCCAGATTCTGCTCATACGTTTTAAAATGATGGATTTTTTAGACTGAAAAAAGACAATTTTTTTCATCATAACGATTTCTTTAAGGATACTAATATTTATTTTAATTTTAGAATATAGTCAAGGAGGTAGGAGTAAGGTCGCATCTTCTCCGATATTTTTTCGAAACAAAAAGAATAGCGTTTGTGTATTTTCTAACAAGCAATAACTTGTTTTATATAAAACTAGCTGAAAACCCAAACTTCGCTACGGAGTACATTTCAAATTAAATCAACGGTCAATGTATGCAATTAATGCCAAAATAAATAAATAAATAAATAAATATATATATATATATATATATATATATATATATATATATATAAATCGTAATGGATTTTTTATAGACAAAATAATGTAGAAGAAAATATTCAAATTAAATGTAATAGGACACACTAAATAATATAGTACAGTTAATATAGTACAGTTTGAGGAACATAATATCTTTTATTGTATTTTAATATTTTTTTGGATAATGTGAAATCGTCTGCCGCATTAGCGAGAAAAAAAAATTTTTTTGTCCATTTAGTTGTTATGCACGTGACGATAAATTTATTTAAAGTACCAGAAAAAGAAATCACGTGATCAGCATTTAATAAATTAAATTCTAAAAATTAATCTTTAAAAATTCACCAAAAATCAGAAAATAGAGGTAAAGATTCGAAAAAGATCTAATTGTAAAGGAATTTTTAGGATCTTTCTCGTGATATAAATTTTATAACCATCGGATTACTATTTTAAATGCAAAATTTAAAGAATATTACAAAAGCAGCTTAAAAATTTAATTTAAAAAAATCTAAGAAGAATTTTTCAAAAATCTCTCTTAGTGCACCCCTACACTATAAGAAAAATCGCCATGTAAAATTTCAGCCCTTTAGGTCCAGCGGTTTGGTCTGTGCCTTGTATGTCAGTGAGTCAGTCAGTTACGTAACTGTTTTATATATATAGACTAGCTGAAAACCCGCACTTCGCTACGGACTACATTCAAATTAAATACAACCGTCAATGTATGCAATTAATGCCAAAATAAATAAATATATATATATACATATATACTTATTTATTTATTCATAACTAGAAGGTAACCCGTCATTTTGACGTCATAATACTAATAATGACGTCATAATGGAAAAAGTATATGAAAGTTAAAAAATATCCCGAATTATCTAAAAATATTGCATTTAATCCACACCTTGTAAAAGCAAACCCTTTCATTATTTTTTATTTATTTAGTATTTCATGCGATTGGAGTAGTAGACAGCCATCCAACCCGTAATTTTGACGTCATAATACTAATAACGACGTCATAATGGAAAAAGTATATGAAAGTTAAAAAATATCCCGAATTATCTAACAATATTGCATTTAATCCACACCTTGTAAAAGCAAACCCTTCCATTATATTTTATTTATTTAGTTTTTCATGCGATTGGAGTAGAAGACTGCCATCCAGTTTTTTACAGTTCACTACGTGATATGAATACTTGAGCTACTTGATTCATTCACATTCAAGTTTGTTTACTTTCAGAATTCATCGCAAAAGTAAACAGATTTTTAAAAACTGTTAAATATACAGCTAAAAGCATCCAATTTTTTTTAGTTCTGAATGTTTTATAGAAAAATAGGCTGAACAAACGTGATTTGATGGAGACGATATTAGTTTTTAGGTAAGAAATAATTCTGATCCACATCTGAAATTGAAATTAAGCCTAACCGGCTGTTTGTTTACTGAGGGCTTCAATTGAAAGATGAGTACAGCCCGGAAGTGTTATACAGAGACAACAGCTATTATATATATAATAAGTACGACGATCAATGTATACAATTGATGTTAAAAAAAGCAAAAAAATATATTTATAAAAAAATCGTAAGGGATATTTTTATAGACAAAATAATGTAGAAGAAAATATTCAAATTAAATCTAATAGAACACATTAAAGAATAACAGTACAGTTAATATAGTACAGTTTGAGTATCATATCTTTTACTGTATTTTAATATTTTTTTCGATAATGTCCAATCGTCTGCCGCATTAGCAAGGAAAAAAATTTTTAGTCTATTTAGTTGTTATGCACGTGACGATAAATTTATTTAAAGTACCAGAAAAAGAAATCACGTGATCAGCATTTAATAAATTAAATTCTAAAAATTAATCTTTAAAAATTCACCATAAATTAGAAAATGGAGGTAAAGATTCGAAAAAGATTTCATTTTAAAGGAATTTTTATGATCTTTCTCGTGATATAAATTTTATAACCCTCAAATTATTATTTTAAATGCAAACTTTAAAAAAGTTACTAAAACAGCTTAAAAATTTAATTTAAAAAAATCTAAGAAGAATTTTTCAAAAATCTTTCTTAGTTCACCCCTACACTATAAGAAGAATCGCCATGCAAAATTTCAGCCCTTTAGGTGCAGCGGTTTGGTCTGTGCGTTGTATGTCAGTCAGTGAGTCAGTTACGGAACTGTTTTATATATATAGACTAGCTGAAAATCCGCGCTTCGCTACGGAGTACATTCAAATTAAATACAACGGTCAACGTATGCAATTTATGCCAAAAAATAAATATATATATTTATAATAAATGCGATGATCAATGTATACAATTGATGTAAAATATATATCTATCTATATATATATATTTATAAAAAAATCGTAAGGGATATGCATTTTTTTTTGGATAATATCCAATCGTCTGCTGCATTAGAAAGAGAAAAAAATATTTTTTTTGTCTATTTAGTTGTTACGCACGTGACGATAAATTTATTGAAAGTACCAGAAAAAGAAATGACGTGATCAGCATTTAATAAATTAAATTCTAAAAATTAATCTTTAAAAATTTACCAAAAATCAGGAAATGGAGGTAAAAATTCGAAAAAAATTTCATTTTGAAGGAATTTTTATGATCTTTCTCGTGATATAAATTTTATAACCCTCAATGTATTATTTTAAATGCAAACTTTAAAAAAGTTTAAAAACAGCTTAAAAATTTAACTTAAAAAAATCTAAGAAGAATTTTTGAAAAATCTTTCTTAGTGCACCTCTACACTATTAGAAGAATCGCTATGCAAAATTTAAGCCCTTTAGGTCCAGCGGTTTGGTCTGTGCGTTGTATGTCAGTCAGTCAGTGAATGAATGAATGAGTCAGTTAAGGAACTGTTTTATATATATAGACTATGGAATAAATCTACCGAACAAAAGTGGACTTACTGCAATAGTGTGTACCCATACGACAATTCAACAGTTGCGCAACATACGTCAGTGCTTTTTATAAACTCGTGTTCAGATTGCTTTTTTCACACAGAGAGGGATATGATAATAAGCAAGGACAGATTTATTTTGAATTTTTTTATCAGTTCTTCTATTGAATGTACCGAATTCAAACCAGCTTAGTCTTTCTTTGCATATTTTTTTTTTCATCGTAGCCATTATATTAACTGACAAAACACCTTTCCGGCTTCTTATTTTTCCCCGTCTACGTATTTATGGATAAAAAGTTCTTCAGAGAAAGGGGCAAAAACAAGTTGCTCAGGTAATGAAAAGTTTTTAGTCTGCGGTAAATAAAATTTCAAGTGTTCATACACGGATGTGCAACTTCTGTTATATATTATGCTTCGATTCACAACAATTTCCTACGAATCTAACTCGCTAATAATTACAATGAAAAAAAAGCGGTAAATGAATAAAACCAAGATTATTTTCATTCTCGATTGTATTCATTCACCTTTTGTGACTGTTTCCCGTTTCGATAAGCAATTATAGTCTTAGAAGGTCTTTTTGAGACGCTTACATTGAGAAGCTCTTGGCTAAACTAAGGAGCTCTTTAAATCCTTCAAAATTGTTCAGTGGAAGTCACTAATCTTTTACTACTTATTGCTAGTTCTAAAAAAGATGAGCCAAATCAGTAATGCATGCAACCTTTCTAAAAGTAACTATAAGTAATTATAAAAATAATATAACTAATGCTTTCATAATGTTTGTAAGAATATGCATTTCAGAAAAATAAATTAAATCGAACACGTTTATCAAATACTGGAAAAATTTTCTTTTACTGGTCAAAAAGCATCACTTTTTTGTAATATGACTATAATTTTACTTTCACATTTAAGGCCATTCTGTAACAACCCTCAGATTTTCCTTCACCTCAATGAAATAAAAATTCCAAGAAAGCTGATGCCTGGTTGAACGGGACCTTTTTCGTTGGGTACCACTATATTAAGGCTGCTGTGTACTAACCCTATTGGATTCGCTCACCTCAATGTTAACCTATAGAGAAAATGTGTCTACTATTTGCAGCTAAATAAATGTTGATAATCCAATAAAAAAAGGATTTTCAGATAGCCTGAAATTTTCTGCACCTTGCACCAGGATTCATTTTATAAATTTCGTCCACCAAAAGAATTTATGAACTTTTAAAACACACTATACCAGATTTTTTTTCCCCGAATAATTTAAATTTCAAAATATTATTTGCAAATTTTTCAACGAAAAATGCCCCAAGGTGTAAAATTTCTTTCTCTATCACTAGAATATAAAAAATCTTTAAATCCAAGGTGGCAATCCTTGGACGCATTTTCTCCGGAGGTTAACACTGGGGTGAGTGAATTCAATAGGGTTAGTACACATCAGCCTTAACACTTTTCAGTCATATTTTTCCTTCACCTTCAAAACTATTCGGTCCCGAGAAAATCCGATTCCATTCGGGATCAACTGCTCGCACAGAAGGCTTGCTACGATACCGTGGTACAACCCTGCCATTCTGTTGCCGTCACTAAGAAACCTCCCAAACCCTTATACAAATCCTTCAAACACCAGAATATGAAAAGTTATTACAAATCATGTAACAAAAATTTATTGTTATAAGAGTGTGTCACGATACATTCATAGAGAACCATGACTGCCTTAGACGGGAATTTAGTCGTACAAAAGCGTAGAAAAAGGATTGTAAATCAATTACCTTCCTCACATTACATCTTTCACTCCCCAAAGTCCTTTTTTCCCCTTCTGCATATGATGGACAGCAAGACGGAAAAAATACCTGGTAAACACATTTATATTCTTAATTTTCTCGTACATTGAATTTCCCGAGAAAGGCCGAGCAATGACTTTACTTATTGCCCACAATTTCAAAACCAAAGGTATTGGAAAAGAATAAATTTAGGATAGTAATTGAGAGATAACAGTGTCCTTGTTTAAATTAAAAGAACCTGCACTAAAATATAGATAATTTAAAAACAATATATATATATATATATATATATATATATATACTTATATATAAAGAGAGAGCGATTTTTGTACGTGGAGGGTAATCTTCAGAACCACTGTACCTATTTGAAAAATTCTTTCACTGTTTGAAAGGTACATTATTCCAGATGGACATAGGCTATATATTATGTATATCTGATCAGTAGAAATAAAGTTAGGGGCTTAATCCTAACAATTTCAATTGTTACCGCTATTGTCCTCTACCGCTTTTTGCGCCGAAGTCTTCAACGATCCTTAGCGTGGTGCTATCTATACTTATATATAAAGAGAGAGCGATTTTGTACGTGGAGGGTAATCTTCAGAACCACTGTATCTATTTGAAAAATTCTTTCACTGTTTGAAAGGCACATTATTCCAGATGGACATAGACTATATATTATGTATATCTGATAAGTCGAAATAAAGTTAGGGGCTTAATCCTAACAATCTCCATTGTTACCGCTACTGTCCTCTACCGCTTTTTGTGCCGAAGTCTTCAACGATTCTTAGCGTGGTGCTATCTATACTTATATATAAAGAGAGAGCGATTTTTGTACGTGGAGGGTAATCTTCAGAACCACTGTACCTATTTGAAAATTATTTCACTGTTTGAAAGGTACATTATTCCAGATGGACATAGGCTATATATTATGTATATCTGATCAGTAGAAATAAAGTTAGGGGCTTAATCCTAACAATCTCAATTATTACCGTTATTGTACTCTACCGCTTTTTGCGCCGAAGTCTTCAACGATCCTTAGCGTGGTGCTATCTATACTTATATATAAAGAGAGAGCGATTTTGTACGTGGAGGGTAATCTTCAGAACCACTGTACCTATTTGAAAAATTCTTTCACTGTTTGAAAGGCACATTATTCCAGATGGACATAGGCTATATATTATGTATATCTGATCAGTAGAAATAAAGTTAAGGGCTTAATCCTAACAATCTCCATTGTTACCGCTACTGTCCTCTACCGCTTTTTGTGCCGAAGTCTTCAACGATCCTTAGCGTGGTGCTATCTATCTATATATATAAAACAGTTCCGTAACTGACTTATTCACTGACTGACATACAACGCACATACCAAACCGCTGGACCTAAAGGGCTGAAATTTTGCATGGCGATTCTTCTTATAGTGTAGGGGTGCACTAAGAAAGATTTAAA